>VXBT01011870.1:0-11397 GCA_013400235.1 Oriolus oriolus
TGTGCATTTCTGACTCCAACAAAGAGGATCAATCTGATGTCCTAAGACTTACTTTGGGGTGAAAGAATAGAAGTACCTCCATAAATTTCTACATACAATGATTCACAACTATCAGAATCTACAGAAGAGATTTCTGGGGTTTAGGAGGTGATTTGATACACAATGATTTAGTTTAATAGTGATGTCTATTAAATGCAGTTTTGCGATTCCTCTGTATTCTGGTTTGTTAAGCTTTTAACATCCTTGTTTGCTCCCAACATGTTCTATTTGACTTTACAGCTGTTTGATCTGCTTTGTATATCTTTTGGGGTTTTGTTTTTTATTTTTCCCCTGTGCTTCCTTCCATTTCTTTTTTGATTTGTAGTTCTGAATGCATTCCCATTACCCCCATATTCACTAGATTTTCAGGTTATTTCAAGGAAGGATGATTTCGAATATATCCTGTTCTACTCTAAGCACACCAAGAGGCAAATTTTCAGTAAAATGCAGAGTCATTTAGATGCACAACACTTATTAACATTAATGGGACTCATGCAGCTAAATGCATTCACACCATGCTGAAAATAAAACCACAACTCTTCTCATCAATGAAAATTTCATAAGGATATTTTGCCTGGGAGCTCAGTGGCCACACATAACTACTAAGAAAGCAACAGGGCTCAAGGCCCCTAATCACTGACTATGCAACATAAATAAGTCCATGACACTCTAAATGCTCTGTTCTACCAAGTGCAGAATTAGACCTTAGGAAAGATAATATATATTGTTTATTAAGGTTCTTTGAAATACGACATGACTTCATACAAATACAAATACCACAGAGAGACATCGTAACACAAAATTTTATATATTTCAGGCCAATTTTCCTTACTTAAATCCTGAACTAACAAAGTGATCTCTTTGGTCGAACAGTATCTTCATGCTGAGTGAACCCAGTATGAACACACACATCAGAATCAGTTTTGCCTGCGCTTAACCATATCACATTGGAATCTTCAAAATTTGGATACTGAGCATGGGAAGAAAAGTACCTTCCACCCACAACTTTTCCCTGTCTATACTACATATCAGTTAACTCACATGATATTAAATAGCAGTTTTTAATTTAACTCCAGTTAATTAAGAAATTGCATTTTAACCTTCAATTTTTTTTTTTAATTTTTCAAGAAAATATATATGTACCTAAAAGGCCACTGCTAATGAAGTTTTTAAACTTCATTAGCATAAACTTTATTTTAAGAGGTTTACTTTTCTTCAATGCCTTTATTTTTAAATCTATTTCAGTTAAACCAGTCGGGCTCTATAAGCTTCTGTTACTCTGTCCTATTGCTACCCTCCTTCTAATTTCTATGCTAAAGACCAAAAAGAATCCAGTTTCAGAAAGACACTTTAATAATGGCTCATTTTTTTAGTTCCACACTGAATTCGATATAATTGCTGCATCATATAGTTAGTCCCCTAGAATATAATCTTTAGAGATACTGATCTTTATAAAAAGCCAAAAATAAAAAAGGAAACCCAGATAAGCATGTTTAACAGAAGCATATCCATATCTAATTCATTACACACTACACATTTTCTGCAATAATGATTACTCACGCAGCTTCAGCTGAAAAATCCAGGAATCCTTCTTTCCTGCTCAGAGTTCCATCAGACTTCTCTGTGCAGTGCAGAGGTAAATGAGAAACCAGACCCAATGCTTCTTATTAGAAACAGCAGCACTTCGGAAGTACATAAAATATTAAAGCATAGGCATTATACATCCAGTTTTGTTTTGCCAGCTTTCCCCCATTCCTTATAGGCTCAAAATAAAAGAACTCAGTAACCACAGAAGTTGTGTCTGAAACTGGTAAGAATTTGCAACGCTTCACTTCCCTGCCCATCCACATACCCATGAATCTTATTTTGAAAAATCAATGAATAAAGTGTTTCAACATCATTGAGATGAGTATACAATAGTCCTGTTAGTTGGTATTAGCAAGGTTTCATCTCTCCACTACTATTTGTTTCGTTTGGTATGTTTTTTCTTCATTTCTAATGTGATTTATGGACCCTTATAAGAGTCTTGATAGAGAGAGCCTTTTTCACAAATTATTTTCCACATTCCAACTTTGAGGTTTAAATAAATTATTAACCTCCTAGATTAATATTTTATATACTTGTCCTCTCATTAAGTTCTAAAAACACGTGAGGCCTAGGGTCTTGGCTAGTATCATTTTTTGGAATGGACATGGCACAGTCCAGCTGCCTACATCTCTGTAGTGAAAACCAGTCATCCCAAATTTAACTTCTAACTAAATCATGCTTTGCAAGGTGGTCAGACATTCTGTATGATGCAACACTTTTAAAATAAATGCAAATCTCTTTGTCTATGTGAAAAGTGGGCAGCACTTAATCTACATTTTTGCTCACTTGAACTTGTTTTCAACTCTCTACTTATATACTCCCAGTGCCGTGGCAGAAACACAGACAACAGCAGTCTATAACCCTGTTTTCCATTCTCTCATTCAGCCCAGGCTGAACTCAAGACAACTTATTTTTAAGTAAAAAATAATGAATGTTTAAGTGCTTGACGTGAGCCTCTGCAGATATGTACCTGGAAATACTGTGGAAAGTTTGAAAAGCACAAGTCTAGCTGGCACTAGCACATATTATTTCAAGTTCCATAATCTGTAGGCAGAAAGGTGACTAGGCAGAGGGCACCAGAGAGTGATTTGGAATTTCTGTCGTTCTGATGAATATAAAAGCCTCGACCAAATCTGTGCCTCAAGGAAATATTTCAATGACATCACAAACTGAGAAAGGAAGAGCTTTATGGTACACTACAAGCAATGAAAAAGTACAGAACAGAAACAATTTCTTTCACAAATGGAAAAAGAATCTGCAGAATATAGATTATATAATTTACCTTCCCAGATTTCTCAACTGACACATTATCCTTTTAATTATTTCTACTTCCCATCCCCTTCCAATANTCAGAGAACAAAGATCCACAGAAAGACTGGAGTTTTCTATGTCTAAAAACACAAGAATAAAGGGTAGAATTTTGCCATTTTTTACACATGTATATAGTGTGAATCTTCTAAGAACCAGGAGTTTGCTATTCCATTATCTGGGCATGAGTTGTAATCATATTAACAGGTCTTAATAAGCTTAATTTGGCATTGCAATTTCAAGGACAACACTTTGCAAATAACTGTAATGAGGTGTGTGCCACAGGCTCAGTATCTGACTTTTTTTGACAACACGTGATTCGTGCCCTTAGAGTTCCAAAAGGAATATAGTCATCACCAGTAAAACTGACAAATAGTTCAGGTGCTGTTCCTGCTACCTCTGAAATTATTCTAGAACCCATGTTGTATAAAGACTGTCCTTGTTTTCTGCATGAAGAAGCTCAGACAGTATCAGTTATCAAGCAATACCAAGGTAAAGAATACAGAGAGGGTGTTTCCATCATACCAGTTAGCTGCTGGTCTCCAGTCTTGCAACAAAGAAGCCTCATCAGGTAGTAATGCCCATGAGAACAAGTTTTTATCAATAGCTGTTTTAATTGAATGTTGCATATTCTGTTGCTACACATTTTCTCTGTCAAGTCACATGGACCTTATATCACTCATTGTGAGAATTTAGCTCAGTATATAAGAAACATATTCCCACAATGAAACTGTAGATAAGTTACCATCTGTGATGGTTTCTCCAAACGTTTTAAAATTGTTTATGTGATCCCTTCTGTGCCTGCCATTCCATCCTACCTCCTGAATGTCTGTGGTAGCAGCCAAATAACCTAATGACAGAATGCCTAAATTTCAGAATTGAATATAGTACACATAAATTACTGATATTTAGCTGCTTCTTCCCTTACTACCCACTCTAAACTACTGAGGATTATTAGAAGAAAGATTTCAGGGGAAAGTGGGGGTTAAGGGGGAGTGTGTCATAGACTGGCTCCAAGTTATTACCCCATGAGCAGTCATAAACATTTCTATATCTGAATCATTATTTCCTCTTTACTTTTCTTTGCTTAGTCCTTCATCATAAGGGAAGGAAAATAATAGAATAAATGTGATTTGATAAATTCTGTCAAATGCTTAATTCAGGGATCATGGATCTCAAGTTTCATGACTCAGGGCAACCATAAAAACAATTCTGATGACAGAAAGGTAGGATGTAGAAAATCAAAACTGAAACAGCAAGGGTCTGGGCGTAGAAGATGATTGCTGTCTAAAAAGGAGGATACAATTACCAGGAAGATATGAATACTATATAAATGGTAATTGTAGGAACTATAAACAGTTTTTGAAAATGGACAAAAAAGAGCTAAAAGTTGCTGAAAAAGGTAGAACACACCTAATTCAGAGTTCTGTTGAACCTCAGCAAAATTTGCAAGTACATAATTTTCATCATATTCAAGTCAGCCAGCAAAGGCAACTGTGAGAGTACCAGAGAGTGTAATTCTGGTCTGGCAGGAGACAAAGCCAGAGGATCACGTAGGTTTTTTTCCATCAACATTTCTCCATGACCATACAGTACAACAGTTTAGACATTTAGAGAGCCAAGTAAAACTTAATTGAAGTTAAATCAGCCTTCATCCTAAGTTCCAGAAACGCACAAATGAAAGATATTTGCCAAAGTGATGTAATACAAACTGTACTGTTTAACTTGGTTATTTAAGGGATTAGTCCTTGATGTTAAGCAGCTCTGATTACTCATTATTATTCTTTTATGAGTCTATCATATTAGTTAGAGTTTGTTGGTCTATTCACAGGCTTATAGTAAATAGACCGATGAGATTTAAAATTTTGAAACTTGAAGCAGATTTTTTTGCTTCTCAGCAAAAGTCACTATTTCATGCAAGTAAAACATTTTAAATAGCATTTTATTTTTTTCTCTGAAGGGGAGTGAGGATTGCCTATTAAGACTTTTATAGAACACACTTTTTGCATGGCATTTTCAAATCCATTCAATTTTTAAAACAGGAAAGAATGAATAATTAAGCAACATATTTAACATTTACTATTGTACACCTGCCGGCAACTGAGTCCTCTAAAGAAAAATCGCAGGAGAATATACACAAAGGCAACCTTACAGGATGGAGAGGAGAGAAAATTTTGTCATCGTATTTGTTGACATCTGTTCATAACAACATTTAAAAACAGATAAGCAAACTAAAAATAATACAATACTCTCGTTCTGTTTGAGTTCTGTCACTTTTAGTGTTTAAGAAAAGAGTTTATTGTATTGAACACAAAATAAGCAAAGAGTATTTCAATGAAAAATGCAGCATGTATCATATGAAATTTGGTATTACATAGAACATACTCAAAACTGACATTAATAATGAGGGCAGACTAGAAGATCATCTACCACTTCAGTTTCCCGTCTTGGGAGGTGGTTAAACAGTGGTAAAAAGGTTGTACAGATTAGACAGTGTACTAAATGAGGAAAGGAGTTCACTTGAGACAACTGGGTTGGGCAATGAAAGAAAAAGGAAGAGAAAAATGAAGAGGAAGGAAAGCATAATAAACAACAGGAGTAGATGCAGAGAAACTGAAGTTAAGTAAGATCTGTATCATATGAAACAAAAATAAATTACAATAGACACAGAGACATCTTATGAAGAGAAGAAAAGCCTTACAAATGGAAGCTATAAATTCAACTAGATCTTGAGTCCAAACACACAAGTGAAAAAGAACCGAGGCAATCAATATTCTCTTCTTACTGGAATGGGAAAAGACATATCATCTTTGTGTCCCTAGGAAAAGTCTGCTGTTGGGAAGCATGTGAAGACCTAGAGCTCTGCTTAGCTACCTGCTGAGCTAGCAGCAGTTTGAGTATTCTTTTGCAGTAAAAAGGATTCTTAATAGATAATTGTAGGCAAAAATTTCTTCTGCTTGAGGAAGTCCGGCTTGGAAGTGTAGCTTTTTGCTTGGATAAGCAAGTTAGATACAGTGACATAGTACAATTAAGTGAAGTCTGTGAAAAATGTAGTGGAAGCTGGTAATGAGCAGTGTGCTACTTATCTTTTTTGCTTTGCAATACCTTTACCAGCATAACTAAGCGAGGGCTTTCATTTAGGTAGCATGACATAAAGATTTTCTCAACATTGGTTTAGTCTGGCCACATTGCTCATATAGAGGAAAGCTGTGAAGATGCCATATGAGTCACAACATATAAAAAGAGAGATAAGCTCTTACATAGCTTCATACAGGAGATTAAAAAAATATTTTTTAGGGCCTTATTTCTTCTGCCTATTCTATGCCTTCACAAGTGAACCCAAGAGCCCAAAATTATCATGATTTAGAGACCTCAAAAGGGCGAAACTTGTTTAAAAACAGCTATCAAATTCCTTAAAGTAAGGATATCTATTCCATTATTCAATTACTCATCCTGCATACTGAGCCATATGTCCCTCACTTCTAAGTTCCTAGTCCTGTTTGCTGCCAAAATAGGAAGCTTTCAATCTCTCCATGCTTAAACATGTATCTCAGGCCACACAAAGCTGTTGAAAAGCTTCACATTAGTGTATGCCACTGTATGAGAAAAAGTCGGAGTTTTTTGTACCAGCTTTGCAGACTAATTTTACAAGTTCAGATTTCTCTTTTATATTCCCCTACTTTCTTATTATTTAATCAATCAAAGAAAACATTTACTTTTGGATTTCCTGAAAAATTAGAAACATCACATTTGTTGAAATACACGCTGTCAATTTTATATATATATATACATCACATGAAAATATATATCAATATATTTACATTGTGTATTTTTTTTTATTTATTCCAGTTAAGCCCAAATGGAAAAGATGAAATATTCTTCAAAAGACATTAACCAGTCAAAATATAAGAGGAGAAAATAGTTCATCTATTACTTTTTGATTATTTTCCTGATGATTTTTTATTAGATGGGATGAAAATATTGGGCTGATCTCTGATTTTTTACAAAAGATGATTTTTGAAAAACTGAATATTTAAAAAAACAGAACTATTGATTCTCTATCTGTGACAGGAATATATCTCCAGAAAGGTAATTTAAAGGAATTTGCAATTTTGAGCATGTTACTGGTTTTACAGGGAAGCTGTTGTCACAGCGATGGTTAACACATCCTGACTTTGCACTGAATAAGTAAAACTAAAAGGAAATAAAATGTAAAAGAAAGAGAGAAAAAAAATGGGAGGAGTCCTGCTCATATTTTTCTGAGATTAACAAACTTCACTTACCAAAATAACGTCATCAATTAAGACACTCTTCCCTCTCAGTCAAAGAATATATAAAGCATGTGTCAGAGGGCTAGTATGCTAGCTACCCTTCTCCTGAAAGAGACAGCTGTGAAATCTGCCTTATGTTAAAACATGCAGTAAACATTTACTGTTAGACTTATGAGGACTTCAAAGTCATGAAAGCCTTTTTATCCAAACTTCAAACTGAGAAAAAAATACTCTCAGTTTTTTTTCCAACTAATCTGAAAAATAATCGGATTTTCCAAGCGAAAAAAAAAAATTCACTGTTTGTAATCAAATGCAAAAAAAAGTCCTCCTTCCATTGCTAACTCTGTTACCAATGCACAGACTAAGATTGTGAAGTGGGTGGGTGTGGAGGCAAATAACAAAGGTTAACTCAGTACTTCAGAAGAAAGATCAGTGTATTTTAAAAAATCACAAACTTCATCAGCACTGACACTCTTCCATCTTTTTTTTCAATGAAAATGCCTAAGCAACATAGTCAGAGCTTTTAATTAATGTAGAAAGTTGTTGAAAGTTCTATGCCAAGAACTGGCCTACACCATGTAACTGTTTGCCAAAGCTCATTTTCCCAGACATCTTCTGGCCAGCAATACGGACTGAATGAAGGATTGCAGAGCTGTACATTATGTTTTATGTCCACACACTGCTGCTTCATTTTAACTGTGGCTGCATGAAATGAATGCATTCACATAAAATTAGTTTTAAACAAAAAAAACCCTGATGTAGCATAACAGTAAGTATGATTCTTGTAGGTTGCTAGGGATGACTAACTACCTCTGAAAACAGAGCCACTAAAGCAGAGTCTTTATGTCCTCTGTAGGGACAGAAATAGTGTTTATGTTTTATGATACTGCAAAAGTAGTTAAAATATCTGGACATATTTCACGTTTGGTAGCAGGAAAGAATCAGTCTGCTCTTAAAATGTAATATGTTCTGGCCATCCGTGTCACACTGTTTTGGGGCAAAAGGGAAATGGTGTGAACAACACCATTAAAACTGGTTTACTATGGCAAGCATCAGGCAGAAGTGATCAATGAATACACTGATATGTTATAATTTCTCCAGAAATCATCATCCTTTATTACTCAGATCATATAATGACTGCATAAGAAAGTACAGTATAACATGTCAAGAAAATAGTAGAGAAGAGTGATTGTGCACGCAGAGGGAAAATTACTTTCTCACTTCTGTTAAACTGCCACTGTGATACACGATGAGCCTCATCAACTACTGTGCAGCACATATCCGGAATATCAGCTACAGTTCTGTTTCTAATACAGAATCATTCTCTTGGTCCTCTCACCTTTTCTGTTGTCCCATCTTTCCTTACAATCTTTGAATTTTGTCTTGTATCCAAGGAGTTCGACTCTTCACGTCTTCAAAATCTGTAAACTCATCTAAAGTAATAGTACGTTTATTTCTTTAACTACGTTCATATGTGAAGCTTTGACTGGATACTAGCTTGATATAGGTGTACTACAATGGCGTAATTAGGAATAGCATGCAATTATTTTGTAATACTAAGATGGTGTAACCAGACACAACCTCACATATATAACACATAGACAACAGTGTGATCACCAGTGAAGCAGAGAAAGATGATTGAAGTTGCAAACAGGCAGCATCCAAGGAACAAAATGTTACCAGACAGAAGAAGCACAAGGAACTGCAAAGTGGCAGGGCAGCTTCCCAAATGGACAGGACACATAACCGGCTAGAAAAATTTATATAAGGAGAACTCCGTTCATGAAGACAGTTTACTAGCACAAGAATCACGGTTTCAAGCAAGGAATAATACAGAAGATGATAAACCCACTTCTCTCATGAAAGACCTGTCAGGGCTGACTAATTTGACATTTGCAACTCAGAAACCCTTAGGACCATAGCTATCAGTGCTAACTATATTGCAGCAGATCTGTAGTTTTGTACACCCATAGCTCTTTTAGAATATGACTGCTAAAGACTAAGTGCTTTATATATGCACCAGTTATGTAGAATTTGTAAGAACTGACCACTAGGACAAAGTATATTATTAATGAATTAGTCTAATAAAGCATTAGTTTTAAAATTACCCTGATTTGTCACTCATATCATCATCAAGGTGATCTCTTTACAAATACAGATTATTTTCAAGTCGCTGGGAATATTTCACTCAATAGAAACACCACTTGCTTTCACATTTTAACAGTTAAACAAAAAGGTGTAATCATGGAGATGATTTAAAAACATTTTCCTCCAAATGCCTGACCAGAAGGATGCATATTGAACATCATGATTCAATATGCTGATGCATAGGTTAGGAGATCACTTTGCAGGTCTTTTTCTAATGTAGCTGCACACCTTTGGTCCTTAAATCTTCTCCTATTCTCCACATTTTATATAAAGTATCAATTGGAGTTCAGTTCACTACCAATTGCTTGCTTTTATTGGATTTGACCGTTCTTCTTTGACCGGTACTTATTTTATTGTACTTCAATTCTTCCTCCCAGTGGAGTGAGGATGTCAAAAAAACTACCAATAAATACAAACAACACAAGCACTCTGTTGATTCCTCTGCTACTCAGACCATGCCTAGACTGTTTCTTTCCCATTTGTCAGTGAAAGTGTTTACCTTGAAGAGAAAAAGAAGAATGAGCTTCTATTGCTCTTCAAAGCTTACGTATTTGAAGTGAGAAGACTCCAGCAGTGGCAGCAATGTGGACCTTTAGAAAGTCACCAGCTGACCAGCAACAGCTGCAAATTCTTATCAAGATCTCTCCCTGTGGAGATCTAGCAGTCCAAGTGATAATGGATTTGGCAGAGGAAAATACGCAGCAAGTCATTAAGAGGCCAAACTGCCACTCTTTTTCCCTGTCTTCACATATTTCATTTACAACTCGCTCAATGGTAATGTAGCAGAGAAATCATTAATCTAGAGAGAGACAAAGACAAAATATTACACCTTGGAAATAAAAAATTGTTCTTTACCAGCATATTCAAATATTTACAAATGACCATGACATCTATTTCTGCACAGGCATTTTTCATCAGTCCTCAAGTCTGTTACTTATTACTGTTAAAGTAATATTATATTTTAAGCTACTATTGAAATAACCAGAAAGGAATAGTTGGAATTTGAGGGTACCCCCAATCTTCAGAAACATGGTATTTCAACACCCAGAGAGCTGATAAAAAACTTCTACGAACAAAAGTCACACAACTCCCAAATGCATTGACCTCAATTAGATAGATTGCACTTCTTATAAAGTAAGATCCTGGGATCACTTTCTGTCTGGGATCACTTGCTGTGGCGGTTTGACGCTGGTAAAGCACCAAGCGCCATGGAAGACTATTCACTTATTCGCCTCTGCTATAGCTGAGCAGAGGAGGGGAGCTTAAAACTTCATTTTCATGAGGTGAAACAAGCATTTTCGAGGAAAAACGAAAACTTCAAGGCAAAACAGGTCCAAACTTAAATAGGATGAAGGAGATTTATTACTAATAGAATTAAAAGTAAAAAGAGTAATAATAAACCAAAGCAAGTTTTCAGAACATCTTTCTTCCCCAATCCTCCCTCCTTCCACTAATCATGCAAGGAAACAAACATGGGGTTTTGGTCAGTGTTTCATTTCTTAAGAGTCTTTCTTTTTTTAAGGAAAAGAGTTTCTTCTGCTGTGCTGTGGGATCCTTCCCACGGGAGAGAGTTCTTTACAAACTTTTCTAGCGTGGTTTCAACTTTCACAAACAACAGTCCCACTGGAACCTGCTGCAGTGAAAATCCCTTCCATGAGTCTTGTTGTCTTCCCACAACTGCCAGCACGGGTCATAATATTCATGGGGTTTAGTCTTTTAAGAATGAGCTGTTCTAGCCCGGAAACAAAGGTTCTCTTCTTCAGTCTTTAAAAGCCTCTCAGCATCCGTGCGTACTGGCATGAGCACTCCTCTTCACGGGCTGCGCATTGAGTTCTGCACCCCACCATGTACCTCATGAATTACAGTTTGCTGTATTATACTCCTCACCACGGCTTGCAGGAGGATTTCAGCTCTGGTGCTGGGAGTGCCTCCACCCTCTCCCTTCCCCCACANTCCACCCCCTCCCTTCCCCCACAGAGTATAGTGTCGCCATGTTGGCCTTCCTCGCGTGACATCACATCTCTTTTTTCTCTGACTTGGAAGA
>VXBT01011871.1:0-112630 GCA_013400235.1 Oriolus oriolus
ACCTGTCTTTCAAACCGGGACAGAAGATTATTATTTATTATGCTTCTTGGTTTTCAAGTAACTTTGTTTTAAAAGAAGGTGATAGTTTTTGCTGTAGCTGTTGTCTAAAGGGCACTGAGTATCCCAGAGTAGCTGCCTTAGGTGTAATAAATACATGCACAGACAACTAGACCATGAATGTATTTTGCTCTTTATCTATGGGAATAGTAAACAGTGACTGTGTGGCATGTTAAGACCCTAATTAGTCTTTTGTGCCACTGGAATTATTTTCTTTAATGAAACATCAATTCACTTGGCATTTTTATGAGCCACCACTGTTTTTCTTTCTTTCTAGTGAAGCAAAATCTTACAGTGCTGCACTTTGCCACCTTTTTTCCTTACTATTTTTGGAGTGTCCTAATGGCTTTGAAAACGAGTTTACTTCCCATTCCGCTTCTCTTGCCAATTTAGGGAAAAATGGCTTGATTGCATGCAAAAGCAAAATACATTCTAAAAAGAAAAAAAAAGGAAAAAATCATATTAAAGAACATGCAGGTTAGAGGGTGATACAGCTGAGGGAGCTGAGGCTGTTGTCAGAACTATAAGAACAGCTGTACTGAGTTGTATATATTAGAATATTATAGTATAAATATAGCATGGTCTAAAGTATGATAGGAAAGCAGAGTGGATGAAACTGGAGGATTTCATCTGTACCACTCGAGGCAGATCTGTAGCACTGGATGAAATTATGGTAATTTTTAATAAATATCCCTTTGAGGTACTTCTTGAAAATGTGACAAGCTTGTCAGCAAAGCTGTAAGGGAGAACTGTGGAAACCAGAAATATCCACTAAAGGCAGCTGGTTAAAGCCTCTCTGCAGGGGCCAGTGAACAAATGGATTTATTTCCAAAGGAGGGAACAAGTCCCTTAGTTTTGCTTTAGGACTTTGGGTTAGGATCTGATTCTGTAAAATTCAGAGCAACTTTAGAAGTGCTGAAAAATCTCACCCCCTGCATGAAGTCTGTGTCTATATCACCTTTTGAGAGTTTTCAAAGAGTTCTGCAGCTTGTTTATGAATCCTAAACCTATCAGCCTCCTTCCTCCTTTTGTTTGAGAAAGAATTAAAGATTTAGCTGGGTTCTTATGAATGTTACTGGTTATTGCACTGCACTGTGATTACTGATTAGCTGCTGTGTTTGCCAAAGATAGGATACTTGAACTTCAGGAATGCAGTAATAGTGACCTTCAGGGTGCTTTTGGGAAGACCAAAATCTTGCAGTGATAGGTGCCAGGAATTATGAGGTACTAAACAGAGAGGAGTAAAAAAAGTTGTACTCATGTGACTATTGCTTATAGAGTAAAATTCTCATTTTGCTGCAATATGAGCCACAAAACTGAGGTGCTCAGTGTGTCCATTTTAACTTTCTCTTGGATCATTAGTAAACACAGAGAATATAGTACATATAAATAGCCAGTTCAGTCTGTGTTGTGTCAGGGAACACCAAGGGTTAACAAGAGCTGTACAGATGTTTTTCACAACTGAGGTGCAACTCAGGCTGTGTAGTTTCTGTCCGGTTTATCTGGAGGAAAACAAATTCCACCTACTGCAAACCTGGAATTCGTGTTGAGTGGTGGTGGATGCAATCCCATAGCCATTCTTTCCAAAGCTGATTTTTCCATTTCATGCATGTGAACACAAATCCAGATGCTTGCTCTGCAGGAACATGGGTAAAATTAGGAAACTAATTTTAATTAAACTTTATTAAAGTTTTAAGTAGATGAGTATTTTAAGGCATTCTCATTAAAGGTTGACAGTAGATGATTTCATTATTTTCCTTGGGTTAGGAGTAGCTAGTTTATAACAAGGCCAGGAAGAACAATCAGCTTTAAAATTGAGGTTATCTAGTCTTTTATTCTCTGTTCCACCTACTGTTTGATGAAGATTAATCCATTCACCCCGTGTTCTGCAAATACAGAGGCTATGAAAGCCTCTTAATCTAAGTCTAAAATACTCTTGCTATTCCTGCAGTGGAATCTGCCATGACTTGTCACCAAGTAGGTGCACTGGGCTCATTCTTTTTCACTCTAACACCTGAAGCTTTTAGCGGGACTGGCCAGATTGTCTGCGGTGTGAATTTGCTTAGTGAGGACTCTGTGCAGTGCCAAGTGAACTCCTTTCCATGCGTGCTCTCCCAGCCATCTGTGTGGGAGCTGGGAGGGTGTTAGGCATGTGTAGGGGTAGCAGTTTGTGAGAGAGATTAAAGCACTGGTGGCTGGGCATCTTTCCCTCACAATTTTTCACTGTAATAATCCATGGCAAAACCCAGTGTTCTGGTTTTGAAACTTGAAATATTTTAGCATGAATTCAGCTCGAAGATGGTGGAACCTTCCTCAGTTTTAAGCTTTGGGTTGTCAGTTTCTTCTTCACAGTATAACTTAATCTCTAAATTCTTAAGAACCATAAAGCCCAAATCCAACAGTTATAGTTTGCTTTTTTCTCTAGGCTAATTAGATAAATAAGAACTTGGGAACTGCTTGGTTTTTTGGCAGCCTGAAGGCCTTGCAGTCTTTTTATTTTTTCATAGATAGCTAGGTCAGGGATCTATACCTATTTAATCTATGATTCTTCTCCATGACACTGTGTAACGAGTTTCATACTTGCTGTCCTATGAAAATGCTCTTCAACACTGGATCTGTAGGTTGCTGCTGAACATTGAACTAAAAGAAAGTGGATAAAACCTTTGTGCTGAGACGCTTGTTTTCCAAAGAGCCCTTGTTTTCCAGAGAGGGTATGGCACTGCCCACGTCTGTGGTACCACTGGAAAACTAACCAGTCTGTAGCCTGAGGCCTCTGTCAAACAGGAAAGGAGAGCCCTGAAGCAGCACGGTGACCTGGCAAGAGGAATTTTCCCAATAGCAATGATGGAGTCTTAAAAAAAAAGGTAAAAGTGCAGGCTAAAAGGCATTTTGCTGTTTAGCTCCATTGTGGTTAGACTTCTGTGAAGGGAAGACTTGCCACAAGGATCTTGTGTTTGTCAGCATTTTGAGGGAGAGACGTGAGCTAGACAAGACCTCAGGAGAGGGCTGGTGATGATGAAACAGGATTCTCCTGTCCCTTTTGGTATTTATTGGAGATTTCGGATCTGCCACTCTCCAACTGAAGGGCTCACATTTCACTCTTTCCAAAGAGGCTGTAATCAGTAGTAGCCCATTGAGCTAATTGTTTGCTTGTTTGTGTGTTTGGAAACAGCAAAATTAAGAGAGAAATGAGCAGAGGCAAGCTGCCTTCTTAACAGAGTCCCAGAAATTAGAGTAATTTTCTGTGTGTTGAACAAGCCTGCAGCCAAAGGCCTGTCTCTTTTGTCTGAAAGTGACATATTAGTCTCTGAGTTCCTTAGAAAAGAGGAAAATTACTGGCCAGTGGGGCCATTTATTTTTGTTTTTGTGTGTTTAAGGAAAAGGAAACACAGTCTGTTGCCTGGATCAAACGGAGTAGCTCGCTCTACTACCCCTCCCCTTCCTGATTCAGAGAACAAATCCCCGTGGTGGTATTTTAAGGTGCTGCTCTGAACTTTGTTGCCCTTCCAGTTAAAATAAAATGCAAATTTTTGTAACTGCAAAGGAACTGGGTGTGTAGAACTCAATGAAATAATGGATTCATGGTGGAAAATCTCTCTTAGCTGTTTCTCTGTTCCACTCAGGAACTCAGCTGCATATGAAGGAGCAGAAATTCATACATAGGTTATTCTTTGACCAAATTTCCTCCCTGTAAGTACAACAAGTAGATATGATTCATGTTGGGTAATAGAGCAATGGCTAAGAAGGTATTAAACTCTAAATTTTTAGTTATCAAAATGCATGAGAGGTACAGAAGGGATGGGATGGAGGGGATAGATATAAAGGGGTGAATTAACCTGTCTTGGACAATGTAGTGGTAAAGCTGGACTAATCCTGGAGATCCAGTGGAAGGATTTAGGGCTCATGCTCACACAGGGAGGAGCTGTAGCAGTTTGAGGTGTTGCTACCTTTTGGCAGAGTGTGGGAGGAAAGTGAATTCTGAGGTGAATAAATACATGATTCTGTCTCCTAGTCCAGGGTACTTCTGTTCTGTTTTGAGTTGTGTTGGTTGGGGATGATCTTGCAGAACTATTCCCTCAGGCTGGAGTTTGGGTCCGTCTTCTCTATGGCAATAACAGTCGTAAATTAGTTATGGGGTTCCTAAGCTTCCTGCTCTTAGAGGTGAAAAGAACAAACTTGTAGATATTGTAGGCTTGAAAAAGTTACAGAGCACTGCAGCTTCTTAGAGGAGGTAATTTTCTGCCTTGGTACAAGAGGATCAAAATAACTTTGTGAAAGACAATTTTATTCATGTTAAAGGGAATAGTATAATGTTATAGTGTCGCTATTACATACTCTAAAGTATAATAGGAAAGCAGAGGAGGTGAAACTTGGGAATTTCATCTGTGCCACTCAAGGCAGCTCAATCTGCCAAGGGTGTGGTAATGCACACGTGCCCTGGTGATGAAACAGGGTCTAAACCTCTGTTCCCTTTACAGGGACCTGTAGGAAACACAGGAAAAGGTAAAAGGATTTTAGGGCCTGAGAAATAAAAGCAGGTTTCAGAATTATAGGGAAAATGTTTAGAGATTAGCTTTGCCTGCAGGAACTCTTAAGAAGATACAAGTATATAGCAAGCAAGGACACTGAAACAATGGTCCAAGCTTCTAGGTTTGGCTGAGACAGCTTTTGGAGTTGCAAAAATTATGCGTAGTAAGATAGATAAAGTTGGGCTGAATAATGAGATACTGTGCGAGGCTTAAAACAAGCATGTATTGTTTATAACAAGCACACGTGCACTATTAGAGATTGGTTCAGAAAACCGTCTGTAGTTTTTAGATGTATGCCATTGGCTGAAACACTTTTAAGAACGCTCTGTAACCAGGAGGTCTCTGGAATTCTGTGGCTACGCGAGCCTGTGTCATCTCCTGTATGTGAGAGTAATAAAATAATAAAAATAATAAAATAATAAAAGGGCTCATGGAGCGTCGGTCCCGGTTCCCTGTCCTGTTTGCATAAAGCCGGCAAGGACCAGCACTTGGTACATCTCCTTTTGAAACCTCTTTGAGATTTTTGTTATTGTATCAATGGCCTTTGCATGCCGTTGGGTATAATTTTTTTTTCTTTGGAAGAATTCAGTTGATGAGCAGTATTTTTTCTGCTGCTGGGTATACCAGTTCTGTGTTTCAAACCATTTCTGTTTAATCCATGTATCATACATATTTGTGTATATTATGTATATGTTAAAGTCCAATAGAGAAATACAGCTAAATGTAGCCCTATCTGAAGTAGATGAAGAATGAAGCCTGTATTTAAATGGGTCTGCTTTGCATGTATTGCGGCCTCTGGGAGCTGGCTTCCCTCCCAGCCTGTGCTGATCACACTCCAAACACCTCACTGAGTGCTCTGAGATTTTATATGCATATATATGAACATAAGAAGTCTAGAAAGTCTGGAAATCCATGCAGAAGTTGCTTCCAAACTCTTGGCAAGCAGCCAGAGCAAATGTGAGAGAAAATGAGGGGCTTTTTTTCCAGCAAGCTGGGCAGTGTTTGGTACCTGGGTCTCTCCTGGGCACTTAGGGATGCACTTACATGCAGTGGAGCTGTAATTCTGTGTATTTCCCCATTATCCTTAACTCTAAATTTGTCTCTCAGCAGCAGTGCTGCATGCTGAGAGTCAAGGGGGCTTTTTACACCTCTGTCCATGATGATGTCTCTTCTAATGAAATATAATGCTTACAATACTTAATAGTTTTGTTTTAGAGCATGATGTCAGGGGCAGGAATAGTGAGCCCTGTTCTCCAGCCTCTCATCTGAGTACTTAATAAGCCCAAACTGATGCTTTGTCAGCTCAGAGCAGCCAAAACCACTTTGTATTTTATTCTTTCTGGCTATGATTTCACCGTGCATCATGTTAGTGTTTGATCTGTACCTGTGTATTCTGGTATACACGTAAGGGATGGCAGGATAGAAGGTGCTTGAGAAGGTAATCACTCGTATTTTTATCCGGTTTATTTCGTGGAGGTCCTGCACTAAGACTCACTGCTGACTGCTGACTCACTGCCGTACAATTTCGGTTGGATGTTTAAATCCCTTCTGAGTGCTCTCAGTCTTTTAAACCCTGGAAGCTGTTTTGTGTTTCCAAAAGCAGTAGGGGCTCAGCCTCTGGAGACCTCTCCATATATGCTGCCAGTGCCAGGACTAAATTATGGAGAAGCCAGTTAAGACCCATACCCAACAAATTCTCCACTGAGATAAAGCAGCTGGCAGAGGGGTCTTGTTTCTGTTTACAGAGGTGTTTCTTAATAAGCTCCAGCAGGTTTAGGAACAATTTGATCACTGGAGAGTTTCTCAAGGAGGCACTTGAAAGATTGTGGAGACTTGAATTTTCAGGATGATTTTCATGCCTGCCTTGCCTGCATGAGGCAGGGTGAACTAGGATTTCAGTTTTCTCCTCTTGTTATAACTCTCTTTCTCTGCCTGTGAACTTGGTGCAGCTGAAGGAGGAGGGGAGGAGAAGGCAAAGACACTCAGCAGAAATCGGTCAACTACAATAAAAACACAGAAATGCCTTACAGCTGTTTTTGCTGCTGAGACTGGAGGGAGGAAAGGATGTTAAAGTGTCAGTAGGGCATCAGAGCTATTGCAGAGTCCAGTTGTCCCCGGGTTTTGAGTTCCCAAACAGATTTTTGCAATAGTGTGGTATTTCACGTTTGACTTCAGCCATTTTAATCTCTAACAAGGAGGAGGAATCCAGGGCAACAGTGTCAGCAGAGCTGCAGGTGAATGCAGGGCTGTAGGAGATTTTCAGTGACACGTGCTACAATAGCCTGGAATTGCCAGGCAGGATGCTTTTTGTCACGATGACCTCTTAGCCTGCCCGGAAGGCCAGAGGGTGACAGTGAATACCAGCAGAAAAGCGCGGGTCGCTGGACACTGAGCCAGTCAGCGTACGAGGTAGCGCGCGGCAAGGTGGAGGCAAAGGAGGAGAAGGACTCTTGGCGGCAAACGCAGTCCGAGTTTATTCACCCTCGAGAGGGAACAGACACGAAGGGAGAATGCCAGCCGAAGAGTGAACTGACAACATGAAATGGGGTTTTATACCCCGGCTAGCAGGGGGAGGAAAAAAGGGGGGGAACGAAGATGGGGTAACAGGTAACCAATAGCAGTACTGTAGAAGAGGTTTCAGTTTAAAATAGCCAATGAACAACCGAAGAACAGAGAACTTTCTAGACACGAATTACATATGGAACGGGGGTAATACATAAACATGAAGGGGATACCCAATAGGGAAACTGGGGCTCTGGGCTCTTCTAGAAAAGAGGGCAGGTGCGATAACTGATAGACACTTAGAGGGGTTGTGCTTTTAGACTGGGGCTACACCCACAGTCTCCTCTCCACTCTCGCCCTCCGGGTCACTGTCTTGGGTAGGGAAATCAACCCAGTCTATTTTTGAGAATTCAGTGTCGCACACTGCCACAGCTTTTCTCCTGTGTTCAGAGCCCTTCTCACCAAGAGCAAATGAAATGTAGTTTTCAGGTCTATTGTCACTGGAAAATGGTGTGAGATGCCCCTTAACACTGTTCAATCACTTACTTGGCCAGCACTGTGCAGTTTTTGTGAGTTTTATACCTGTGGCTTTGATCCAAGAGTGACTTCCCCATAGCCCAGAAGGGGAATACCAGGGTGCTAGAGCAGAACTGACTTCATATGAGTCCCTGACCACTGGCTTATGGACGAGACAGACAAATACAAGGAAGAAATGTTGCATGAAATTCCAGGCATGCCAACCATTGCTGCTTCATCTGTAGCACCAGTTGTGATGCTTAAATTATTTTACAGGGAAATTCAGTCTTTGTGGTGTGGTTTTTAGCCACAGATTTTTCTGCTCCTCATCCTCAAAAATTGTGTTAACTCTTAACCTGCTCCTCAAAGGTCCAAATATAAATGTAAAACCTATGAATATGGAAATTACTTTCTTCATGTCTTTGCAGACTTGCTGACAAAGCATTCAGGGATAGAAAAGACACAAAATGAACAAGCAGGTAACAGGCAAGTTTTTATGGAATTCAAAGTGCAATTGTTCCTTCTGTCAGCTGAAAATTTGTATATGAAAGAAACTGCTAACCCAAATGGAAAAGCCATACAAGTTTAAATGTAAAAGTACCCTACTCTTCTTCCCCTTTTTCTGCTGGCCTTGTAAAAATAAGATTTTTGGACATTTTGGATAGATTGATGTAGTGTGTCACTGTGTCAGGACTCGGAGTTTCAAGCCACGTATGGTTTTATGGTTAAAACCAGCATCAAAGTATGGGCTAGAAATCAGATGAATTTTTTTCTGTTAAAACAAAAAAACCTTCATGACAGTAGTGGTTTTTACTCCTGGAGGCAGGATGTATATCCATATGTCCTATTTAGGATTCACACTGAGGATCCTGTGGAGAGTCACGTTACCTGCAGAGTTTGAGGACTGCTTTTTATTTATTTATTTTTTTTTTAGGATTTTTTTGTGCTAAAAAAAATGTACTAAAATTGTCTATAAATTCTGCTAAACCAGCTGTTTAACTTGTAAAATTAATTTCCTGAACAGCTGGATTTGAAGAATTTCAGATTTTAAAACCTTTTTTGACACAATGCTTCTGCCTGAGCTCAGGGATGGAACAAGCAGCCTGTACCTGTGGGCAGTTGGCTTTTCCAGAGCTTGCTTTATGAAGTGCCCAGAAGATGGTGCCATGGTGTTGGTTTTGGCTACAGGAATGCTGAGATCTTGAGGTTTCCTTTGGGTTTAAATTAAATCAAGTAATTTTATATGCTCTGATCAGAGGCTAACGTTTCAACAAATGGAATTTTAAAAATAATTGTAAAGGTAATGTGTATTTTTGCTGAAGAAAGCAGCTGGATTTGATACACATGGCTGAAATACCTCCATTGTCCTTATAAATGCTTCTGAAAACAGAACCAGTTTTTTAGGGAAGCCATGACTTTGCGTAATCCCTGTTCATGGAGAGGGGCAGTTGTTGTCACTCATGGCTCTCGCAGCACCTGGCACAGTTGGGTTCAGCACCTTTGCCTCCTGTGAGAAACAGGAGTTGCTTTATGCTGTGTCTGTAGGAGGCAAGCCAGTTCCTAGTAAGTATGTCTGCGGTTTAAAACCAGATCCTTTCTACCCCATACAGTCATTTCCTGGTGTTAATAATCAGTGCCAGACAAGACATCTCTGTATTTCCACTTAATAATGATTAGTTACAATTAATTAGAAGCTGCTTTTTGGGAAGATAGGTAAACAGTCTGTCTATTTGTTCTTGGTGCTGCCCGTCTCATACGAAATCAAAGGGTTCATTTGGTGCTGGAAATTTCAGGCTGAAATGCTGCAGGCTGAGACACCACTGCTGGGTACAAGAACATCCCATTTACAACTCTTAGGCAAAACCCCCAGTCAATCAAACAAAGAATCCCTACGAATGTGTGTGTGTGTGTGTATATATGTATGTGTTGGGGTCACAATTAGCAGAAATCAAAACAAAACCTTAACAAAAAGCCTTACTAACAGAGCAGGGAAAAGGTGATACAAATTAGTTTTCCTTCCCTGATCCTCTTAAAGTGTGCCTGCCCATTTGTCAAAGCTTCTGGGAGGCTGTGATGTTGAAAAATGCATGCTGAGGAATGGAGAGAAGTTGTACAGCCCTGCAGAGACTTGAATCCCTAGCAGCAGATGCTGCTTCTATGTTCTCTTTTACTCCATTTCTGAGCAAGCTACACAAATTTAGCTTTAGAGCCAGCAGCAGTGAGTAAGGAGAAAATCATGTCATCTTTGGAGACAAGATTCAAACTGTATCTAGAAGAGCACGCACAAATTCCTTCCAGGGTTATATGGGCTTGCTTCAACAATTTGCTCATAGTGTTTAAAAAACCTTTAAATTACTTGCCAACCTTCTGTTAATAATGGAAAAGTCCTCATAGAACTTGAAGACCTGAACCATGGAGATGCTCAAAAAGTGCAATAGGTTTTATTGTAATCATGAAACCGCAGCCTATAAATATTTAAAATCTCTTAAAATTGTGTTTCTAACTCTCCCTTTCGTGGGCTCCTGAATGCAGTGTTAATGTGAGTGAAATGCTTCTGGGAAACCCAGGGACATGCAATAAAGTTAAATTTAATACCAACTTACCCACAGTCCTGTGCCTGCTGCTGCTGGATTTTGGTGGTAAATCAGCCATGGGCCACATAGTGTTTATTTCAGCAAATATGAGCACTGGAATCCAAGTTCATATCTAGAGTTCAAACACTAACATCTTTTAGGCCATTGTGGGCTGGAAGCATGGAAGAAGCAAGTGAGCATAGTTCCTGGAGGAGGAAATGGAACAGTTGTTTTACTGATATTTTTAAGTTTAGCGGGCACTGCTGCAACTCCTGGTTGAGTGATGAGTCACACAGTGTGATGTGCCTTACCTGGAAAGTCTCACTGTGGCACAGACTACAGAACATGTGATGTCCCTGGGTTTTGAACTGTTCTTCTGCCTTTAATTCTGTGACCACTTTTGGGTGAGAGCTTCTTGCTTGTGATACAAGGGGTTAATTTGCAACATAACATCAGCTGGCCTTTCACTGAGAGGCAGTGTCAGATTTGCTGACTGATGTGCTTTCTGAAAGTGCTTCCCTGCTAAACTGGCTCTGATTAATAAAATATATGAAGGCAAACAAAAATTAGTCCTCCCTAGCTGAGGTTTTTTTTTTGTACTTATGACTAATTTACATGTGCAAGACCTTTAAAACCTGTTCTTTCAGGTTGTTATGCTTGTGTTTTAGGCCTTCAGGCACAGAACTGGTCTAAACTGGAAACTCTGTAGTTGCTTTGGCACAAGGCTTTGTTTGAACTGATCATCTTTGGTGAGAGACAGAGTGCTACAAGAATACAGTTGAATGACTTTTAGAATGGTTGTGTTGAGGTTCTGGTGGATTTTCAGGGTAAGCTTTTCCACAGCTGTGGCCAAGAGGCATTAGTCCATAATGCTGGAATTTTTACAAAACTATGAAAATGCTTAAAACCCCCATCTTCTTCTTGCCCTGCATAAGTTAGTAAGGAATAAAAAGGTGATGGTTCACTTGGCATTCAGTGCATACAAGGGTGTGTACCTAAATGGGCTGCCTGGTGTCTGAATGAGCCTGCCCTCATTCCTTTCTTGTTCCTTGGGAAACAAGTCCTGTCTTTCCTTGCCATCTTGCCCCTTGGCTGGCAGCCCCTGTATTTCTCCTCTGGGCCAGCACTGTGCCTGCATGCTGTGAGATGCAGTTGCTGCAGATGTTCCGGATTCCGCTTTTGCAAATGATTATTCATTTTTACTTCATGCTCTTCCTCGGAATTTGAGCCCACTCTATTTGAGGCAGTCAGTGCAGACCAATCAGTTTGCACACCCCTGCTTTTCAACTCATTCAGCGAGATTGCAGCAGGCATTCCTGCTTTTTAAGCCCACTGGATGTTCATGGACTCCTCTACTGCACAGGCTCTTTTCCCACATTTTGAGTGAGGCAAAAGACTCTTCCTGCTTTACCCACAGTGCAGCAAACATGGATCAGTGACTGCAGAGATTGATTAAAGTTAGTCAGGAAGAGTAAAATTAAGTCAGGGGCTTGAAGAGTTGTGCTACTTATTTGATACTCTCCCAATACTCAGAAATCAAGTCTTTTAATCTCACATATTAAAGCCTCAGGCATTACTAAATTAAACAGATTATTTACCTTTTTGGTCTTCCTGTTTAGGAACAGCACAGCTGACGTATCTGTTGAGAGAAGGAGAGAGAGAGGTGTACACAGCCCACTATTTCCTGATGAAATGCATGCACTGGTTGTATACACATGTTTGTAGTTGTAGCATGTTTGTAGTTACAAGCCTGTCATTGTGACTCAAGCTCGACTTCCTACCACATCCCAGTTATGGTTAGGAAAGCACATTCACTATAAAAGAGAACTAACTTAAGAGATAATGGAATACCAGAATTTTAAGTATATTTTAAATCTGTTGAGCAAAGCTGAAGCAGTGAATGAAAGTCATCGCTGTGCATTATTCTTTATCTTTTTGCTTTGAATGGTCTGATTTGAATTTTGAATGCTTTGGCTAAGCAGCAGTGCTGCAGGACTCAGTAGGACTCCTTCTGTCTCTTTTATTTAAATAAATCTGAACTAATTTTTTCAGGGTAAATATTCCAAGATTTCCCTTTCTGAAAATCTGTATTTTTTTAGATACCTGATTCATTCCAACTGAAATATCTTCTGTATTCTAAAAGTCCTCCTCCCTTTTTCTTCTCTCCCAGGCAACAGGAAACTGGCGTTCCCCACAAATTTTAGAGCAGAAAGTTATTAATGATCTCTGTAGGTTCTTCACGGGTGGTTGTTGCTCCCTTGGCTCAGGGACAGCTCCTTGCTGTCATTTGCATGGCCATCACCACAGGTGATAATGTGGCTCCTTGACTCCACCAGAACTGAAACAGGGATGGGATGGGCAAAGTCATCTCACAGGCTGGCTCTTGCTTGAGACTGTCCTCTCGTGCATGTCCTGATGCCACTACTGAACTGGGCAGAAACAAAGCAGAAAAGATTTATTGAGGAGGCTTTTACAGTTGGGGCTACACAGATTATTGCAATCATTGTAATGAATTTATTATAGTATAGAATAAAGAGAAAAGGGCAAGTATTTAATCAAAACAGCATTGAGTCCCAAAGGAAAGACAAAATCAGTGAGATAGGAGTTGCAGCTTGATTTTTAAAGATTTATCACCCAATTTATTCGCTTTATTTCAGACAGATTAAATCTTAAAACCCAGCTATCACCGTGCAAATATCAACAAGATTAAGCATAGAATCTTTGGAGACAAGTATTTAAGTGAAATAATTTAGCCAACCAGTTAAAACTTTTTCTTCTCAAACATGCCTTTCTCCTCCCTCATCCGCAATGCAGAACTTGTGTTCACTTTGGCCTGCATGGATAATTTCCAGTGTTTCGGGATGTGAAACAAGGTGAGGATGCCTGCAGAGTTCTGCAGTGGGCTGAGGGAACTGGACATCTGTATTTTGAAAAAGTACCTGCAGTTGTCCTGTATGTAAAAATAACCCCCCTTTATCTGTGTCTCCTGTTAACTGAGGTGTTGATCTCGCCTGTTCCCAGCCTTTGTTGGTTTGGAAGACAGTCGACCACTTCTTTCTGAGTTCAGGCCTTTGCCTGTTTCAGCCTGAAGGGATAAGTGCTAAAAACATCCTGCCTGATCAATAGTTTATTAAAACCTTTGCCAGAGTCAAAAAGCAAAATATCAGTGCAGTTGCAATAGAAACCTGGGGGGTAAGTGAAGCCTTTCTCACCATCTGTGGTGCATTCAGTCCCTTCTTATGATTTTTGCTTCAAGGTCATAAAATAGAATGACATAGAAACAATAAGGCTGGAAAAGCCCTCTGAGATCATTGAATCCAACTGTTAACCCAGCACTGTCAGTGCCACCACTGAACCATGTCCCCAAGTGCCACATTCACGTGGTTTTGAGTACTGCTGGGGAAGTCAAACCAGTTTCATCTATTCAGCCCAGAACTGATGTGGGGAGGCAGCTCTTCTGGGCCCAGCCTCTCTGCTTCTTTATCCCTATGTTCATCCCGGGATAACCAGCTTGCACTTTTCTGAAGAAACCAGCTCCTTTGAATTGTTTTCCTGGTGTTGCAGTTTGGTTTTGTTTCCTTTGTTGCCATTCACGTTGCAGCTGCTGGGGTTGCTTTTGTTATTACAGCTGTTAATATTGCGTGATCAAATGTGTTGTTAATTGCCGAGCCTCTGAAGAGCAGACACGGGCTGCTCCCTGCCGCCAGTACCCGTGGGAGGCTGTCAGGGACAGCTGGGACCCGGTGTCAGATCAATCCTGCACTGGAGGCTTGCATCAGAAGGTGGTTTTGGAAGTGAGGAAGCAGATCCAGTGTTGAGAATATTCCTCAAACGGGTGTGTTCCTCCCTGCTGCTGAAAGGTCCCCCTTGAAGTGTCAGCCTGTAGCTGTAGTTACCTGACAGGTAGAAATGCCACCAGCTCATGTTTCTCCTGGTGTAGGAAATGTTCTGTCATAGGATAGATGCTCTATCATAGGATGGTCTGAAACGGTGTCCTGCACTGTAGGACCTGTTTAGAGATGTTTACAATGTGCAAAATGAATCGTATCAGTGCTCAAGGATGCTGATTTTGGTGTTTGTCTCTCTCCCCTCCCTTTCCAACAAGGCCCAGCTGTCTCTGAGCGCTGCTGCCTGCCTCGGCACCCTGCTGTTATTTAAGGAAAGTTGATGCAGATTTGTTGTTTTCACTTATTTTTTTATGAACATTGAAGATATTTTGCCTCCTAGGCAACACACTTCCCCCCAACCCCATTTATAGCTCTCCCAACAGTGTTAGGGAATACTACTTAGAAGCACAGAAGGGAAAAACTGGAGAGCAGCTTGATGAGTGGATCCTTTCATTTGAGAGCAGACAAATCATTCCATATGAAATTGATGTGATCTGACAGCATAAAGAGCAAATGTAATTTCATTTTGCATTATTATTTATTAGATTTATGACAAAACTGCAGTTACAGGGGAGCCTTGCTCATTCAAATATGCTGAGGCAGGATCAGTTTGCACACAAGGAAAAGTTAATAGTATTGCAGTGAAGCTGCTGCTAGCACAAAAATGCACTCATTAGAGACAGTGGTGAGGTTTTACTTAGAAATAATGAATCTGTGACTTAAAAGTGTGTACATTAAGTTCCAAAACCCACTTGTGGTGGCAGTGGCCCCAGAACAGTGGAGGTGGCAACAGAACTTCAGCACAGTGACATTCCTTAAATCTCTTCAAGTCACTTCTGTTAAGGAAGCTCTATCTACAGATGGATGTCTCATCTATTGTTTCTGCTTCTGCTGATAAATAGAGTTGGTGCAGCAATATCAGACCCTTTTCTAGCTCTGCCAAAAAAACCCCAAACCCTCTACAATATCTCTGTGCTGGTGTCACAGTTGGCAGAAAGGTGAAATAGCAGCAGACCAGTACAAAGGTGACATGAATTAGTTTCTTTTCCCTGATTCACTTCAAATGTGTCCACCTGTTTTTCAAGAATTGAGAGGCTGCAATGTTAGAAAATGCAACAGCAAACAGAAAACTTACTTTTGGAAATACAAATTTCCATTTTTCTCTTGAATCTTACATCTTAGTCAATAGATAACAAGAGAGGAGGATGGAGAGAACTATGAAGAAGCATCCTGGAGAAGATCAGCCTGCCTGCCTTTTAATCTTCATGGATTCTATTTCAATTACAATCATTTAATCTGCAGAGATGAAAATTGCACTGATGAAATACAACAGTGCTCTCTGACAACTGGCTTTTGGGAAGACACTCGTTCACATGCACAGTAGGGGCATGCCTGCTGTAAAAAAAGAGAAATCCTTGCTGGTCCACTTACTTTACTTCAAAAGGGGTGCAAGAGAAGGTGATGATATGCTCTGGTGTTTGGCGGTTTGGTTTTTTTCTCTGAGAAATTGCACCTTAAGGGTGTTTTCACTTAGAAATCAAGATAGCAGGAATCTAAAAGGAGCTTGCAGAAGGATAACAAAAGGCTTCCAACATTTCAGTTGAATAAGGTTATCCAATTTTCCCTCTTCTCACAGGATGAGATAGGTAAAACATGGACAAACGCTGTGGATAGCGGATGTATGGGGTCATTTCCTTGTTCCACTGACATCTGACTGCCAGAGAAGGGGTGCTCCTGGGTGGACCTTGGCACACTGCTGGAGACACGAGTGTTTCTGGTGGAGGTGGGGCTGTTGACATGTGCTGAAAGCCATGCATCCATCCTTCCAGGCCGGAGTGGATTTGCATCCCCACGGCTCAGAGAATGGCTCGAGTCTGCAGCCAGACCAGATAACACTCTCTGGGCTCTCATCCTCTGCTGTTTTGTTCCTGCTAAAAAGTCAGCCCAACGTGTGTGTTGGAAAAGAAGAACATCAGCATGAAGGAAGAGTGAGTAGGCTGTGCTGGAGCTGGTCCATACTTGTAAGTATAAGTTAATGATCAAATGTGATCACAGGGAAACTCATTTTCTTGAGAGCATGCATTTAAAAAGAGATATTAACACTGGTGTGTGGTAATCAGACACTGCAGTATCCATGGTAGAATGCCAGTGTTCCAGAGATCTGACAAATCCAGCATTTGTTATTTACCTATCCAAAATGCTTTGCCTTGAAAAAGCAGTGCTGAGTGCCAGCAGAAGGGTGTTCATTACAAATTCAACGCAACATGCAGTCAGCTTCAGCACAGAGCTGACTGCGGCTCCACTTATAAGGTAGAAAGTATATTAATTGGTCCATAATTCAAGCTGAAATAAGGAAAAGAGAGAGATAAGATGAGCTGTCAAGGGAAGCAGCTATATTCACTGGTGAATTTTGGGGAGTGAGTTGAAGGAAAGGAGCACTTACCCTTGAGAACTGCACAAGATCATTTGTAAAGTCATTAGTCTTATGAATTATTTTGACTGTTATTGTTATTAATTATTTGTACTGAAGTAGCACTTGGAGAAAAGAGTTATGCTAAAAATCCTCCTGACTTCTGCTAAAGCACACAATAAAAAGGCAATCTTTCCCCTGAAGAGCTTTCAGTCTTAATGCCACTCTATATTCAGTGTTCATCATTTCATCTGGTATTTCCATCCTCTTTTATTCTGGTACATAGCACCTTAACTTCTTCCTCAGAACTGTCTTGATGTTTGGCAAATGCGAAATTCATGCATCTGCACTCTTATGTCTGACTATTGTTTGGTTTTCCTCTCCTCGGTGGCTCCTTTTCTCACAGTTAACATTCCCCTCCTCTTACTTCCTTCTCTCCTTTTCTGCAATGTCTTGTATTGTCTCAGTCTCCATTTTTAAACCTTTGTCACAATTCTCTCATATTTTCCATGGATACTTTTTTGTCTGACATTTTCCCACTTGGTTCTCTTTGCAGTTTTGGGGGAGATCTGTGAACAAACAACTCCTGCCATCATTTGTCCTAAGGCACTTTTTCTGGTGGATTGTTGTATCCCTCTTTGCTTTCCATATCCAGCAAGAATCCACCAGCAGGAAACGGTCACGTGCAGAAAGCACACCTTTTAGCAGAGAAGGTGGTTGCATTGCATTAGGCAGAGGAGCATTGCCAGCAGGGCGCGGGAAGTGATCCTGCCCCTCTACCTGCGATTCCTGGGGGGCCTGGATCTGGAGAGTCTTCAGTACAAGACAACTACACCGAATTTACTTGGGATAAAACCTGGGTGTTATAGACTTTTATACATAATAAGCATTGGAAGCTCCCTGGAGAAGTCCCAGTGTTGTCTATTGGATCATGGTGAAGAAATAGAAGTTTGGCAAAAGGACTGAGTTACTGTCAGCACTTTGTCCCTCAGCTCTGTTGTTAATTGTGGTGCCTCACCAGAGTTTGTTTGCAATAATTCCAGCTGTACTGCCAGGGTAGCCTTTCAACAGAATTGCTGTTGTTGTCACAACTGTTGTTGTTCAAGAACTGCATTTGTCAATTAGGGGGAATGCATGAGATACATTATCTGTAACAGTCTCTTTTAATGATAACAACAGATACGGTAATTAGTCCAGTGTATGAAATTAAAGATATTTAAATAATTATAGTGTAATCAAGGCAAAATTACTGATGTCTTTATTTGAGGCTAGATTATGTGGAAAAAACCACAGGAAAATAAGTGCTTTGAAATCTAAAAGGCACCAGTATTTGATAGCATATTTGCATATACTGCATCAAATAAGTTTGGTTGATGCCTGCCAAAGATTTAAAATATAAATAACAGTCACTAGGCCAGGTTTCAGAGGCTTGGGTATGACAGCAGCTCCTTTGTGGTTCAGTTTGCTGGCATGTCTCAGCTGGTTTGGTATGGTGGATTTGCAGCATAAAGGTGAATTTAATGGTGCTCAACAGGGTGGCTCAGAACATCTGCATTCTAAATGCCTGTTTATTGGATTTTCTTGGAAAAGTTTCAATTTTTTTCAGTTCCCTTCTCCCCTTTCTTATCCGATGCCGCACATACTCTTTAATCAAAGATAAATAAACAAAAAGACCAGGGAGCCCAGGGACATCAGTTCAAGGGAAAAATATTAATTTTTGTATTATGTGGAAAAAACCCCAACAACAGCCGCCTGCAAAGCAAACAAACAAAACCAAACCAAACCAAACTAAACATAAACAAAATTAAAAAACACCACACATGAACCCAAAATTCACAGCTGCCCCCTCACTCCCCCTTCTCCTTTTCAGATTTTGAAGAAAACAACCTCTTGTGTAATTTTTTACCTTTAATAGCAGGTGCTGACTCACCAAGCCAGAGGAGGGCACAGTTCAGAGGTCTGGCACAATTACAGCTGGTGGGTTTCAGGCACTGCCTGTGTCAATGGAGAACTGGAAACAGCTGTTTATTTTTGTGTGTGAAAAGGATGGCAAGGAACTATTTTTATTACTTGACTTTGCTGCAGAAGTTTATGAAGGCTATATTTGTATTTTATTTTCTTGAGGGATGTAATTCACCAAAGTAATGTGAACTACTGGTGGCAAAACCCCAGTTTTTGAGCTGGGCTCTGAATTTTGGAGGGGGCTCCTGGGAGACGGTGCTGATACCTTTGGTTGGCAAGGCGAGCACCGAGCCCCCATGCTGGTGGTGCAGTTGAGGGGCTACAGAGATGCATTTAAAATTAAAACTTCTTTCCAACTTGCCCATACAAACAGAAGAGAAACACTTGACCCTCAAGAAGGTAACAGGCATCTCATGATTTATTGTAGGCTAAAGTTCATTCTTTTACCTGACAGAAAAACATTCGCAAGTGCGAAGGGACCGATTCAGAGGGGACCGGCTCCATTAACTGCAATTTTTCATCCACTTTTCCACATCAGCAGCAAATTTACCTTTTCTCTGGGTTTGATGTTGAGTATCTTTAGTGTTCTTAAGGTCACAAGTGTTTCTCCAGCCCCACGGGTGCAATAACCAACAAGAAGAATAATGCAAGATTTTCTTTCCATTTCATAGGTGATACTGGGAAAACAGGAGGCTTCTTTACTTCCAATGTGGTTATTTAATGTGCAATTTATTTTATAGTTAGTTATTACTAAAAATAATTGCAAGATGGAACAAATACTAGTTTTACAGTAAAGACAGTGAAAACAAATAGGAAAGTAATTTTAGGAATTGAGATAAGGTTTTAAAACAGGATGTTTCTGTGTTTGGACAATTTAGTTGGTTTTGCATGAGGATCTTCTCTCTAAGGAGCAACCCCCACCCCACCTCCAATCCTTTGAAAGCAAGATGAATAATCAGATTTCTCACAAAGACATTCTGCAGCTTTTACTAGATGCAAGCATACTTCCAAAGCTTTGAATTGCTAAGAGGTAAATTGATTAAATTTATCTTAAATGCCCCTTTCAGCAGGTTAGGAAATGGATCCCCTGGTTTTGGTGAGTCACACAGAATGGTCTGAGACCTGACCTTTAATGAGTTTTATCAATACAATTGAATAATTTCTACTCAGAATTTATTTACTTCTTCAGTGTCTTGCTTAATTTGATTTGTGAATCTATTATTTTTTTTCTTTTGCTTTAAAGTCACGGTTTTTATGTTCAGTTTTTCAAATGCTTCAGCAGTAACTTCTGTTATCCTTGACATTTCTGTGTCACCATAATATGAACTGCTGCAGTGGGAAACTTAATCCTCTAATCTGTCTAGCTCAGATGCATTGTCCGTATAGAGACATTTTCTAATTCAGTGTATTTATTAACAGCTCTGAGCACTCTGTTCGCTCTGGCATCTGCAGTGGGAGCAGTTTTATTAATGGAAACTGTAGTCAAAGAGTGGTCTTATGCCTGGTTCCGCTGGCTGGAGTGGCAGTGCTGGTCCATGTGGTTGCAGGATCCAGCTCTCTGCCTTTTGGTTGCAGGATTTGTAAGATGCACACAAAGGTACAAACATAGAGATGGGTGTGTATGTCTCCAGGCTGCCAGTTTATCAACTCTTTTATTGGAAGGCAGATCTGAATATCAACCCAAACTTTCCTAAGTTTTCCTGGGATCCTAAAAATAATTAGTGATAGCTGTTCAAGAAAACAAACCATTCTGGCAGTTTTGGGCTTTCAGATGAGTGTTCAGTTTTCTGTAGAAACAGATTTTTCTGTGATGTTTTTCCAGAACCTCAGGTTTAGGGAATGGAACATTTCTGACCACTTACTACTTAATTACTTTATTTCTCATCTGTTTACTCTCAAAACCAAGTTGGTTGTGCCAGATAATTTGCCACTGTTGAAGCTGGAAAACTGATCTGGATGAGTTTGCAGGGTAACTGATCTGCCACTTTCATTTGAATGCTGGGAAAGACACATAGCAAAGTGTGAATATAAAATATATAGAAATACTCTCACAAACTTGTTATTCTTCTTATTAAATATCAAAAATAAATATTAAATTATTATTATTATTAACCTTAATAAAAATAATATCTGGATCTGAAGGTGCTTTTAATAAAGTCAAAACAAACTGCTTTATTGTGTGTAGAAAATCACAGGATGGGGTGGAAGATCATTAGTGATACGATGTGGTTTATACAGTTCAGCTGGAGATTAATGGCAAATACCATCAGGACGTTTAGAAAGGAGTTTGGATAGCACAAAGGAAATAAATACTGCATCCCCGTGGCACTAGGATTCATCTTACTTATGATTATTCCATGCTGGAAGCATGGTAGAAAAGTGCCTCTATTCCTGGTGTAACAAAACTTTCTTCACTCTCACTATCCCTTCAAAAAAAGCCCAAGGAAAAAAAGGTTTTACATACAGTCTCCAGAAAGAAACAGGATGAAAACATCCCTCAAGCTGCAAAGCAAGAAGGTCCTCAGCACTAATAATGTTTTCTGTTACCAAATGCTCTGTAATCTGAAAACTAAAAACAAGAGCAAATATTATTTCTATTTATCTGTCTGTATGTGCTATACTATAAACACATGCTCAAAGGTTTAATTTTTTTGTTGTTTGAGAAATACTCATTAATGACTATGATTCATTGTCCAGATAATATAAACTGATTGGGCAAAAGATAAGTTTACAACATGCAATTGTTTTCAGTAATGGAAATTAATTTTTCTCAAGAGTTGGCACATTTATTAGGAAGCCCTTTGATGTTTCTTGGAGAAACAAATCAGTGCTAGATGGTTTCTTCCTTTATTGGCAATGGCATTTTGGATTTGGCAGTGTCTGGAGAACTGTTTTCAGCTGAAGTTGTTGGCATAGTCACTGAATGATGCTATTGTGGAGAAAAAATAATTTCATTGTAAGGCTACTGAAAGCTGCAGTGAAATCGCAGAAAAAATATCTGCTCACATTCCGACTTGACATGCTAAAACCCACAAGGAAATGGCTGCAAAAAGGTATATTTTGACAATCTTGGAAATAAAGTGTTTCTGTTTCACTGTTACCAGGTGTTTTTGCTCCTCAGTAACTTCAAGACATCTATTTTGTATCATTGAGTCAAATTATTCCTTGTCACTCCCATGACTTCTCTCTTCAGATTTCCCCTGAATTTTCTTCCCAGTTTACCCACCTTTGTTTCTTTCTGTATCTCTGTGCTATTCCTTCCAAATGCTGAAGAGTGCCAATGCCAACCTTCCACATACGTATTTGTTACCTTCTCTGGCATCTTCCCTACTTAAATTTTCTTGGAAAGCTGTACATCAATGCCCCTAATAAAAATCATTGTTTGAGAGTCCTGTGGCACCTATAAGAACCAGAAATACGTGACTATGTGTTTATCCATCTTCAGTTTACTAATGTTTTGGGTAGCTTTGTGCATAGTGAAAAACCAAAAACTATTGAAAGTACACAGAGAGATTTTGGCAGATCTGTTGGTGTTCAGATACTTCCTGGTAGCAAGCAGATATTTCCTTTTGCAAATTAACATTAAATATAGACGGGGTGTGAAATTCACTGGACCTGAGTACTCTGCACTTGTCCATTACATTCATCATTTCTGTTCTCACTGACCCTTAACTAGAGAGTTACTGAGCCCACTGCCATAATTTGCTGCAAATAGCCCTTATTAAATGAGGAATTGCTTGTGAGAATGATGAATTTATATAGTGATATCTTTCACAAGATCAGATCTAATAAAAGGTCACTTGGTACGATTGCTTATGTAAATGAGTTTTCCAGACTGTTTCTCTTTCTACTTGTGGTGTTGCCTAGGCTGTCATCAGACTTCAAAGAAATTCATTATTCTTCCAGCTCTTGACTTTAAACGAAATGCTTGCTGAACCTAATTGATGCTGCAAAATGTCTCTTTGCAGGGCAAAGAGAATTGTGCAAGAGTAATTCAGTCTATTGAGCTACTCACAGCCATTGTGTTTGACTGTGCCCTACTGACATTGTATTTTTTTTTGAAAAATATTGGAAATCATTTTCGCTGATGGAACTGATGGGAAATAATGAGTCAATCACACGAGAGAGAGTGGATTCAGAAAGCTCAATGCAAACTATTGTGAAAGTTTTAAAAGTCTCTTTGTCCACAAAATGTCAGTGGGTTGTTTTTTTTTTCCCTCCTCAAGGTTATTTTGAAAGCAAATATTTGGAGGCTGCCATACACTCTTGAGTATTCTGAGAGCCAGTGAAGAAAGAAGCAAAAATACCTATGGTGAGAGACAAGCGAGCAAGGGGAATGAGCAAGGAAAGGTGAAGGCAGGTGCCGTCAGTTGTGTGGATGCCAGGTAAGCTGGTGTAGGGTTTTTACATCTGCTCCTGTAAAGTGGCAACTTTGGGTCTTAGAGACCCTGATGGGCCTTTTGGATAAAATGGGAAAACAAAATTGTTGCCAACTTCTTGCTCTTTCACCCTGGCAATCCACAGGAGCAAACACTTCATGCCATGTAATTAATGCCAACAATTCCTGCAATGTAATTAAAATGCAAGTGTGTAAGTGAGTCCAGTGGCTACTCCGACCATCCTGTGGAGGTTTTAATTTTGGCTAATGCTGAAGTGTGCCCTGGTAGAATTTGATCCCATCAGTGCCATATTGAGCTCTACTAGTTACAGTGCCAATTTTCTAAGGCCTTGGCCTTCTTTCCATTCTAAATGCCCCTCCTGAATGAACTAATGCTTCTCATTTATTTTGGTTAAAGTTTGCCTGTCTGGTCTTGGTCCATGAACAACTCACACTGCACTGCTCTTCAACAGTTTGGTTCATCCAGGGCATAAATCTGAGTAAATTATATAATTATATTATATAAAAATATAATCTGAGTTATTTTTTCTTTAATTAGTATAGCATAAATTGCTCAAAAATATACCAGCTATTGATTTTGAATATTAGCTAATTATACCTTGGTCCTTATTATACTACTGATTCAGAAAGCTGATGGACTACACTCCTATCTTGGTTTGGCAGCATGTAAAACTAAGCACTGAATGTCAACTATGGTTTTAGGGTGAGATTCCTTGATAACAGAATGGTTTTTATTTTGGTGAAGATACTATTCCTAAAGATGCTGACTAGGGAGGAAATTTTTAGACATGAGAGAAATACTGTGGTTCATTTTCCCCCCACTATCTACCAGAGCAATCTCTGTGCTCGTGACTGCTGTAATACATTCACATGCAAGGTGCTGTGATATCTTTATTTCCTTTTGATTACAGTTTCCCCTCTCCTTGTAGCCTTAAAAAACCACCAACCCTTCAAAACTGATGAGAATAAAAGTACAGAATATGGGAAAAGCTGAAAAGTTCGCTGCCTTTCTACCAATTTCCTGGCAAATGAGATACTGTACTTGAGCCTTGATTTTTCAGACAAAGGCTGTGAGAACAGCAAGCGGCACGATGTGAATCTATTCTTGTGTCAATTGCTTCAGTGGAAATGGAACACAGTGGTGCTGCAGCCCCTGAGTACCCTTGGAACAGCCAAGAGCTGCACAGGCAGGAGATGCTGCTGTGCTCAGCACCGCTGGCAGGTTGCGCACACCAGCTCCTGAAAGCTGCTCTGCTGAGCTCAGGCACTTCCTTCCTGCTGGGAGGGGCTCTTAGACAGGGGTGTTTAATTCCAGCTTTAACAGAATCGAGAGCCAAAGGATACAGAGACACTGTGTAGGGGAGATGGCTTTGTGATGGAAGTGCTGAGTGTGCCTTGTTTGTGGGGTATCTGGATATAGAATTCAGCGTTCGGTGAAGGGAGTGACCAGGCTGAACCACAAGAAATACCATACTCTCCAGTCAGAAATAAGTTATACAAAATACAAAAAAGGCAGGTAATTTAACTCACCCTTCTGATTTCAGGCCTGCTGCTATTTCTTTACAATAGGAGGCTGTGTAAGAATACATGAGATTAACCTGCTGCTAAGCCAGTTTCCACAGCTCTTGTTAAAAACTGACACCAGTATCAAGGGGTAGGTACGAGGCACAGGTGCTGCAACCTGCGAGTCTGCGAGCCTGTGATGGTGCTGCATGATCATGTAATTTTCTGTGCTGGAGTCCCTTTCTCTTGTCCTCTCACTTAACAAAGACAAAAAGCTTATGAAGCTTGTCTTGATGCACAATCTGATTTTCCTCTTTGTAGTCTTCTGCAATTGGGTATGCTGGGTATGAAACTCTTGCTGGCCTTTCGAAAGTAAACCCTGTCTCAGTGACAAAACAACTGTGATCCTCCTGGTCGGATGCTGAAATCAGGTCACCCAGTGAGCAATAGTCACTGAATTGACCCTTGGGCTCCTAGTGCCTAAAACCCTAAAATTTTATTGAACGACTAGTTTCCTAGGGATCACTAAATAAAGCAATACTTACAGTATTTTCATTTAAGAAGATGTAGGAGGAAAGATAGGTTCTGTTATCAAAAAAGTTTCCAGCACAGATTCAAACCCCACACTGAAGTTCAAACAAAGTCCATGAGTGTCTCCAATGTCTTATGTACTTAAATTGTGAAATAGATCCATTAAAGACAATTTTGGAATTTCCCTACTGGAACCAAATTATTCTCATCTTTCAAAGCTCAGCCACCTTTGGCCTCAGCTTGATTATATATATATATTTTTCCATCAAAGCTTTTTCTGTCTGCTGGGAAGCTGTAAAAGACAATGCATAAGGAGAGTGTATGCTGGGTAAAGCCTAAGTCACACAGTGGTTGAGTTTGAAAGACATGTTCTGTCTTTTAATCTGTCCACTTTTGTCATTGTGAAAGTCTCTCCTCCACAATAATCTCTTAAGTACTTTACTTAATGCTGACTCTTGAGAGTTCACTGGTACAAACAGTGCGAATATCTTTATTAAAGTGATAGTTGGCAAGTCCTGTTACACATGTGGGTCCTTTACAGTGCATAGAGCAGTGCAGGAGGATGGCTGGAGGGGGGTGTACCTGCCTCAAAAATGCTTACTTACACAAGAAATATTGAATCAGTCCAAAAAGTTTCTATCCTCAAATTAACAACAAAAAAATTAAATTCCTGAACGGAAGCCAAGCAGCAAGCAGGAGTTCTGCTGCATAGCATACTTGCCGTGTCCCGAAGCAGTGCCTAAATGCAATTAGAAATTGTATCCTGCCTTCTGGCTGGGAAGAATGCATTTCAAACATATGATTCCTTATCAGAAAGTTCTTATGAGGACTTCATTTGTGGTAAAGAGGAGTGAGGATCTTTTTCCTTCTCTAACAGGGCACATTTTGTTGTGCTGTTTTAGATACGCGCCACTGTGAAAGGAATGCAATTGTCAGAGTGGTTATAGGGAGTCAGACCTTTGGTCAAAACAAAACAACCCTGTGGTTACAGTATATGGGATTTGGTTATAAACTGCCAGCAGTTTTGACAGCACCTAATAGTTCATGGTGAATTCCTCTTTGTGGTAAAACTAGTCCAAATTATCTTCTTGCATCAGACTGAAGGTTTCCTGAGGGATTTGGCCCATCACAGATTGCAAAGAACCCTACTAAAATGTCTACATTTATATGCTAAACATAGGGATTTTATTAGACCAGTAAGGATTTTTAAAATAGTAAAAATAAATTATCTTCCTGAGGGTCTAGCTCATTCCTCCTTCTTGAGGATACTATCTCAGGGGTCCTTAGTTTCTTGCATAAAATACGGTTTTTGTAAGTCACCAGAAATTCTGTTCTGACTGGATTAATGAATAAGAATTTAAGTCTTTTCTTATAGTCAGTGTGCAGTGTAGTGAGTTTCACTGCCTGATTCTGTAGCAGAAGAAACAGAGGTAGTTTTGACTTTCACAAATTAGGTCCAGTTCCAGACATTGCACTCTTCAGTTGAACTCAGATTTGAGCTTTATACAGCCAGTAGTACCTTGTACTTCAGCTGAGACCTTCGCTGTATCTACTTGGAAACTGGTATTTTTACCCCATCTGTAGCTGGTTGTATCTTATAGCTGTGTATCTTGGAAGTGCTTCATGGCATTAAAACTGTCCTAACTCAATTAATTGTAATAATGGTGAAATGGAACTCTATGAGGCAAAGCAAGGAGATCAGACAGCTCAGAGGGCATGGCAATTTTGGAGCACTTCATCCTTTTCATAGCACTGCATGGTTTCCTTTCTCTCCTTCAGAGCTGACACTCAGGTGTCTGTTCTGCTTTGGTTTGTAATACATCTTCTGAGGCGAGGTGTGCCAAAGAACTCCTCCTGATGTAGAGATCAAAGCCAGGACCTATCAAACGAGCTAATGAAAACACCTCAAAACCAGTTCAGTACATCAAAGAAAAAATCTCTCAGCCAACAATAGTTTTCATGTAGAATGCAATGCAAGGTGGTTGATGTATCTACAACACAAATTAATGCATTTTATGTACTGGACTGAGTTCAGGAGCATAAAAAGAAATGCATTGTGCTGCTGCAGTGAGTTTTGAACAGCCCTTTTAGGCAGTTTGCATTTGTAATCCTCCTTAGAATGTGAGATGTTCCTTTTGCTCAGTTACATTTAACATGGCAAATAATTTCAGGCATTCAATTCTAAAGGTAACTTTTCACAGAGTATCAAAGTGCTGATAGTAAATCCAAACTACTCAATCTAATGCATAATGAAGAGCTGTAATGCTCTGAATAAATCCATTACTCAAATGTATACTGTAATGAAGGTATAACTCATTAGTGTTTGCCTGACTTTGTTTATATGGTTAAGATTAACAGCAATGTAAGCAACATTGCAAACACTCAAAAATCCCAAATATTTCTGAATGAGGATTGAGAAAATATTATCTGTAAAGCACACCCTGGAAAATCTGTGTGGATAAAATGTTATCTGCAAGTGAAAAATATAGCTTCTTTCAATTTTTTTATCCTTTTCTTTTTTTCTATGCAGCAGAGAAATAGAAAACCTCCTAAAAGCTCTTCCTAAAAGATCATATGGCGCTAGTTGGAATTTAGTCTAGCAAAAGTGCTTCTCATGGTACATAAGGAAGTGTGATGTCCCATTAAAAAAGGAGAGAATACTATTAATCTCTATTAAAAAGACTAATGAAATGGAGTATGATATCCTGCCAGCTGTGGCTTAGAATTCTTCCTTCTTTCATTTGAATTAGAAACAGGAAAACCCATAATCAGAGCAGGGCATGGAAGTGGTGGAGAAGGAAGTAATTTAGAAGTGTTTTCTTTCATTTTTCAAATCTGAAGGACCTGAGGGATTCAGCTCTTGGTTTGAACAAGAGCAGCCATCTGACATGCTGTAGCTCTCCAGAAAATGCAAGTCAAAAAGTCCGGGCTGTGGGAATAAAAAGCACGTGTGTTTTTTTCCCCTGTAGTCTCATTTTGGTATTTAACAGGTAGGAATTTACTAATGCAGGGAGATTTCTTCCATGCTCTGTAGTAGATGAGTTATATCAAAGGGCTGATCCTGCATCTGTGAGTCTGCATGCTCAGCAGGAATAGTTTATACACCTTTTGATCATGGCACTCCATGGTTCTTGCCATCTTCTATGGCATTAGAACAGATATTTAAGTGATTCTGGGCCTCGCCTGGCAGACGGTACGAAATTCTGATGTAGAAACTGTTCCCCCACAAAAAGTCATAACACCACTCCTGAGCATATCCACGTTATGCATTTTGAAGTGCACAGACGAAACATCTCAAAGGGAAAGGACATATGTTATTGCAGTCTTGTGGCAATGCCAGAGGTGTAAGATTTACTTTGGCTGTCAAATTTTGTTTGGTATTTATTCAGCTACTCTGGATTAAGTATATCATTGCTCTGCAAAGCCCCAATATCCCATATCTCATATCAAAATAAACCTCAGTGTATAGTGCTCAAAATAAAGATGTAGCACCACAGGGCAACTCAACCTATGAAAAGGTGCACCGAAAAAAACGTCTTGGGGTCCCTGAACACATTTCTGTGAGACAGTTTGTTGGGTTTCACACCTTGTTACTCGTGAAGTTTAGTGGTGTATTCCTTCCCCCATGCCACAGCTTTCCTGCTGACAGGTGCATATCAATACCTGGTTAATGCCAGTCAGTGGGGCTCAGGTGTGGGCTGGGTCACTTCTGTGACAGGGTACTTTACAGCCAGGGCCACCAAGGCCAGCAGCTGCACAGCGCTGCTCATGGGAAGTAGTTACTGTCCAAGGGGCCTACCACTGCAGGGCATACCAGTCCTTCTCCTGAAGGTGAGTATCAAAAATTAATTAAATATTAATTAATTATTATAACATTTCGTGGCAAAACCCTGGGGGAGGTGGGACAGTAGGGAGCAGGGGAAGGAAGACCTGGGGGTGATCTTGCAATTGTGCTTAATGGTATTTGCACATATCTAGCAGTCGATAGAGAGTAGAAAAAGCCACTCATGGTCTAATATCCTTTTATTTATTTATCCTTTTACGTCATCACAGTGTATGATAGAATATGGAGATGTACATCTGTGGGGTTTTCAAGCTCAGTTGGCGAGGGATGCAAGTACCTCACGAAAAAATAAACAAATCACAGATAAGTGTTCCCCTTTCATAATAAGCTGAGCGTCATGTTAGTGCTCAGAACTATGAACATTTATTTCACTTTATTATTGCAACAGAACACCAAATTAAGATTTTTGGATAAATTATTTATTTCTATATAATGACAAGTTATCCCTGACTAAAATGTGTTTGAGAAGACATTTATTTTTTGAGCATTCAAAAAGAGAATGTGGTTCACTGAAATGTTGAAGCAGAATGTAGGAGCTGATTAGACATGGCTGCCTCACTGCCTAGGCATGACCTTGAAGAACTTGGGGAATTTGGAGAGTTGTAATGCTACTGACATTTTACCTGCCGATGTGGTAACTCAGAAATCAAAACTGTACACACCACTTGTTTTCAAGTTCGGTGTCTCACCTTTTATCTAAAGTATGATTAGGAAAACTAACAGCAACCCCCTGCTCTCCAAAAAAACCAATCAACCACCTCTACAGCTATATAAACTTAAAGATGTTTATCTTGAGAAAAATGTTTTCCTCTGATGAATAACCAGCATAATAATTTGTCTTCCATTTTAGTGTTTTTTAATTCCACTCAAATCTGAGCTTCTGATACAAATTGTTTAGATCAAGAAGTAGGCTTGTATTTCTAATGGATTACTTGTGGAGCAGAGCAGGCAATAAAATGAATAATGGAGGGGAATCTTTAAAAATTGCAAACTGACCTTTGAAATGTCAGAATTTGGATGTTTCCTGTAATCAGCATTCTGTGATAAATGAGAGCAGTAAATGTAAAGATCCTTGGTTCAAAGTGTGTGTAATCGAAATCCAATGAGAGATCGATGGCCTTTTGGTGACCTTTTCTGAAAAGGTCAAATGACAACATTTATGGGAAACTTTTCATGTGCTTGGAGGATGATTATAAATGGGTTTATTGCATTTCAGTGTTCTAGTTATAGGGGAAAACTCTGCCTATTTGTCTGAGGTCTATATATTTGTACGAGGATGTATGTCACTGTCAGTCATTCACCCTTGTAGGTGTGTCAATTTTATACATAAAAATACATATACACGTACCCTGACATACTTGTATTGTTTGAAATTTTAAGTTAATATTGCTATAAAATAACATAAATGAGAGAAATGCTACTTCAAACATATAAAATACTACCTAGCTATTTTTAAGGAAGGCAAAAGGAGGATCTGAGATGATTTCAGTGGAAAATCGGTTCCATTCTGCCAGCAGTGACAACAGATTCGAAATGAAATAATCAACAAAAGCTCCTATCACATCATCACAATCCACAACACACTGTAGTAAGTGATGGAGAGTAAGTCTCCCTTTCAGAGGCACCTTTTAGGAATAAGTCCACTGAGGCGTTTTTTTCTGAGTAGCTGTTGGAGAATGTTTTTGTGCTGATCTTACACACCAAAATGCCTAAAGTGATCCAAAGTTAAATTAGAGACCATCATCACCAGATCACCAGCTTTTTGATGTCTGCCTTGCAGTTTTGTATTTCAAATTATAAAAAAATGCTATTTATTTGTCTGAATGATTGATATAATTTTTTTTGCTGAAATTATATATGTATATATTCAGCTTTCTGTGAAGGCCTGCACTATCTGATTTTCTTTTTATCTCTGTAAAAATTTGTTCTTAAAGTAGAGATATTTTCCACCTTTCTGTGGAAAAGAATTGGTTATGAGCTCTGACATTTCATTACAAAAGCTTCATATGCTTGTAGCTTAAGCATAATTGCTTAAAAAAAGTCAGTTATTACATCAGTCTTATCATTAATTACTGAGAAATAATGTAGACACTGTATCAACCCCACAGAAATACTCTCTTATCACTGAGGAATGAGAATTTGCACTTTTGGGCAGCTGGTAGTTGAAGCATAGGACATAAATCCACAGGAACACAGTTTTAGGAGTTTTACTGGCCATGGAACTATTTGCTTCCTTGATGGAAATTCAAATGGAGGGTTGAGAGCCCAGCCCAGTTCTTCTCTCCTTTTCCATCATTCATCATTAATGAACCAACACAGATAATGATATAATTACTCTGATCATAGTAAACAGGTTTGATGGCTCTGGTGACAAGTAACCTGCACAAATGCTCCTCGCTCTACTGGTTCTGTCCTTGCTGAAAGAGTAAAAATGGGTGAAGAGGGAAAAAGAAGAGATTTAGCAGTGTGAAGTATCAGCTATACCTGGACGTAGAAATAAATCTCTGGAAAGGTAAGCAGTTTTTACTGTGACCCCATTCAGAGCTGAACTGCAGTTTAAATTAACTGAAAAAGGCTCTTTCCATATGAGAAAATAGAACTATGTCTTAGATGACATATTTCATTGATATGCAAGTACATAATGCCAAATCCCAGCAATAAAATCGCAGGGTCTCTGATCTGTAAGTGGCCTGTTCTATTAATATTTCCTTACAGTATGCAGCACTAGCTATTTCTGGAACTATCCTAAACTTAAATATGCCAGCTATTATTTCATGCCATTATTCTGCAACCCGAAGCTGGAGCTGCAAGCTGTGATGTGCTGTGTTTTTATCTGCATTACCAGATAATTTGATATTGCAGGAAGAGGGGAGCTGGAGTCTCATTTTTCTGACACGGCTGAGTGATGCATTTTCTATTAAATACAGTCAGGTAAAACAGGCCAGGAATATCCTATCTCATGATTACTATAACTTGTGATTAAAAGATGGGTTATGTTGAGACAGCTTTGTCACAACCTTCCTTTGAAAGAGAATCTACATAGCTTTAAATTCAGGCAGGATACACAGCACGTCAAGCTGTTGTCTTTCAAAGTGGTGCAAGGAATTGCTTCCTTTCTTAATAGTTTTGGGCTTCACAATGAAATGAGCTTTCAGTAAACAACTCCTCTAGTAATAGTGTGGAAGAGGAAAATAAATTAGAAGAGCAGAACTCAGTGAATAGTTAGGAATGCAACCATTTATTCAATTATTTTTGTACTTTGGGTAAATTTTCAGCCCTGAGTATAAAATGCCTTCATTGTACTAAGGAGATTTGCATTTTAATTCACTGCACATAACAAACCTCTATAAACCTTTGGGTTTTGCCAAAAATAACAAATGTCAGAACCTTGCGAGCTCCAGTCTATTGTTTAAACAAAAAGGGATGAATATATTAAGACCTTAAATCTATCACAAAATCAGGTACTTTGGCATTAATACAGGAGTTAATGTTAGCAATTATACGTAAAATGGCACGTTGTTTGGGCATTAAATCCTTGGACTGACATGTCAGGTAAGGAGTAAATATTCGGAAGAATAATTACTTTCTTCATGTGAGCAACTCTTGCCCACACTTTTGTGTTTGTCTTTACAAATTTTAGTTTGTTTCTAAATATCAAAGTGTGAATTGGGTACATGGAGATGCAGACGGTGAACTTTGTTTTCCAAATTTAGTTTGCAAATATGTATTACATTTGTGGATACAAAGGTCAGGTCTCAGCTTTAAAAATACCTGCCATGGTAAAATATTTGTCCTTCTTCCAGTGTAACGGAAATTGTTCAGCTGCCAATGGAAAAGATTAGTGCAGAGGCATTTTTTGGCTGGCGTGTTTTACTGATGAAATCAGGATAATGATTACTTGAGGAGATGCTCCAGCAGGGATATATTTTGAAGTGAAGTGGAAAAAAAGAATTCTAAGACTACTTAAGAAGTGATAACACTGTGAAACAGATTTGAAAGTCCTCAGGAAGTTGCCTCCATATACACATGAGAGAACCTGATCTAAATTATCTAAGTTTTGATGTTTATTTCTTGTTCTCTTCTATTCTCTTCTACCTCAGTGAACTCGAACTGTTCATGATGCCCCATGTAAAACTTCAGTCTGTACTAGAATAAGCATCAGCTGTTTCATCAGCTGTGTGAGGCTGTCCTGGATTTTATGAACAGATCTATTCTGGTCAAAAAGGTTTCTCTTGGCCTATCAGAAGCTGCCTAGTGTAGCAATAATATGCAATTTTCTTTTTAGGTTTATTTTTTTAAAGGAAGTGTACAGGCGTTGAGTTAAGATTTCTCTCACAGAATTAGAGGCTCCAGACAGTATTAGAAAGTGTATGTTTGGTGAAAATTCACCTAAAGAGACAAACCCCACAGAGCTGGTTGTCACAGCAAGTGTATCTGAAATATCACCAAATGCCACTACCTTGTCCTCCTGACACGTACGTGTCCCTGCACTGTGTTTGGCCAAAGATGGTTATTATGGTAGGCTAGGAGTTATGGTTGTTTTGGGAAGATGGTAAAGATCTTCCAGCCAGTATAAATGTTATATTATATAATTACATTAAAATGTTATATTATATACTATTATATTTTCAATTGCTGAAAAGGTGTATGGCATTTTAAAATGCCTCTTTCCAAAGAGAAATGTAGCTTCAGGGTTTTTTTGTTTCTTTCCAGTGGTTCTTTAGATACTTCCTTAAAAAGAATTTGTCATTATCATTTTCCCTTCATGAACAGAATTCAAAATGCTGATGCTGCCAAATTTCAGCTTTGTAGAAATAAACAATTTGTGTTCATTCAGCACAGTCCTTGCTGTAGAAAGTGCAGACACCTACAGGTATGTGATGATTTGCTCTTTGGAAGGATATTTGGAAAAAAGTATTCAGGAGATGCACTGAATTCTCTCAGGACCACTTCTTAAATTTGACCCAAAGAAAAATTTCACGAAAGAAAATAAATACTTCCAGACTGTTTTTATGCTTTTTCCTCTGTAAGCACCAGACTCAGCTCAGCTTAGGGGGGGAGCATCAGCCTTCTGTGATATAACTTTTCCATTAGTACAGAACAGTTGAAGAAACAACTTTTTGCAGGTCATTTAGAACACAGAAAAGGTAAGGCCAGCACAAAGGCAAAATAGCCAGACCCATCAATGCCACAAAAAGCTGCTGCTGGCATCTCTTTTCAGCTAATGTTACTATATACATGCATCTCTGCGTGGGTTTTTCTCAGTTCTGGAGGGTGAAAGAAGGCTTGGGTTTTATTCAGGTGAAAGGCAAAAGCAAATTCTCCAAAACCTGTTAAACCCACAAGGTTTGTGCCTGGCTATGGGCAGGTGAAATCTCAGCACGAGTAGAACCAGTACAAGAGAACACAGCCCTCTGTAATCACAATTTAGCACAGGCAATATACTGTAGCGTGCAAGGAACTGCAGCTGTTCTTCTAAGCTTTAGTCTCCATTCCTGAACTACCAGAGTCCAAACAGGCAATAAAAGTGACCTTCCCTAGCTTGTGCTTCTCATTACTGAAGGTGAAAAGTGACAAGGCAAACAAAACCAGTGGTTAGAAATCATACTGTCGTGACTAATACAGCTGATTCATTCGACACTTGTACTGGAATCTGGTTCAGGAAAGACAAGTACAGAGAACTAGGAAACATGGACAAAGTTATGAGACACTGTACAGCTTTAGGAAGGAAAAGGGAGGTTTCTTAACACATTTATCTTTCCCTGGACAGCAGGCCATAAGCCATGCCTATGCAGTCACGTATTGCTGAGGCAGGTGGCCATGCAGGTCAGGCTGCTGAGGGGCTGCCAGCAGAAATCACAAGGATTAAGACTTGGAGGGCTGTGGGCTGCTGCAGCCGGATCAGTGACTTGTGGAGCCTGATAAAATGCTGCAAATTATGGTGTGTGAGATTTATAATGGTTTTCTTCAAGTACTCCAAGTTCAGACCTGGCTGTTGAGTGCAGGAGGCAGATGTTTGACTGCTCCTGTGCTTTGAGACCAGGATGGTGATAAACAGCCTGACATAAAATGAGCAGCGCTGGATTCAAACAGGGTTCATGGCAGACAGAGATACAGTAGCATATTATATGGGGGTTGAGCAATTTATTGAAGATTCAGAGCTCGATTTCTGACATTGAGATATCAATCACATGAGATTACTATTGAGGGGTGTTTGCTTTCTGCCTACAGATAAACATCTCCCCTGAATGAGCTGAGAGATTTGCATGTAAACCTGCTCTGTGCCTTAAATATGAGCCACAGGCTTTCCTGCTTTGTCATGAAAAGGATACTTAAAATATACTTGTGTATACTTTATAAAAAGCATATTTGTGTATACTTTATATATGCTTATGTACATAAATATATATTTAAACCTCAGCTTGGGTAAATAGGTAACTATTTATATATATAGTGGTCTTTCTTGTACAAAACATACTGAGAAATTTTTTCTTCAAGTCTGCTGTTTCTTTAAATATTCCATCCCTAAGACGTACCATTTTAAATCTCAGTTGTTCTTCTGAGGCTGGGATATACTCAGACAGTATAATGCATCAGGCTTGGTGGATGCTGAATCTAAATGTAAAGGAAAATCAGATGTTTAGTCTTTCTATCCATGTAAAATTGTGGCATCAGTGAGCTGAAAATGTGGTAGGATGAAATTTAACTTTTCCTTTTGTTCAGGGCTGTTTCTGCTTAGAATTGAGAATGTCTTATTTTTCCATTCTGTGTTACTACAATTCTTAAACTTTCTCTTTAAAGAATTGATTCTGTATTTTATATTTTTATTTTATATTTTATCTGTGTACACAATAGAGTATTTGAAGCATGAGGCATTCTCTTAATGTACTCAGCTGTAGAAAACAGAAGCTATTACTAGATTTGCTGTTAAGAACACTAATGTCCATATTGAAGCAGAGATAATAAAAATAGGTTATTCTAAAGTGTAAAAGGTATGATAGATTTCATTGACATAAAGGCTAGTAATTGGCATTGTTATATAATGGCAATTAAAAAGCACTATAAAGGATAAGGTCTGATCCAAAGGCTGGCTGGATGAGAAAAACAAATGTCCTGTAAAGGAAACGTACAATGTACATGGAAAGAAGATAATATTCCATTATTTGATGTACAGTCCTGGAGAACACGCAGCATAAACAGAGCTTTCTGAAAGCTTCTGTAATTTGAAACTACACCATGGAGGAACCCAGGTGAGTGAGAAAATCTGTATACGGATCTGAGGTACTAGACTGAAAAGTGTATTTACCCTCTCCCACCTTGTTCAGTAAGATGGACTGTGAAAGCCAAAAGCATAGAAAACTGTGTGGCTTATTTGATATGAAGATTTCTGTACCTCCTCCTGGTCTTTTGGTGCGTATCTGTCTCGCTGTCCCGATTGCCTGTGTTCTCTCACATATTTAATCAGCAGGTAACTTTGGCGTCTCTAACTTCTCTGCCATCTTCTAAGGACTTTGAACTGCACCCTTCTGGCCACTGCCAAAGGACTTGGGACTCCAAAGTCCTTTTTATGGCTGTGTGTGAAGATGCTTCAACTCCCTTTGGCTGTTGTTTAATCTGGTCTGTTTCTGTAATTCGTGCAGAACCTTTATCTCCTCTTCTGCCCAAGAGATGGTAAATGGATATAATTTTTCTGCAGCCTCCAATTCCAGCCACCCTATTATCTCTTTAAGACCCTAAAGACTTTTTACTTAATTCTCTTTTCATGTATCATGATCGTTATCTTGACTTCATGCCATTAATTACTACCGTACATCTCTGTTGAATGTTACCATCTGAAAAGGAAATGCAGAAAATCGTTGTGGGCCTGCTTGCAAATATACTTAGTTAAATGTAATCTTTCAATTTGATTTTCAGTGGATTTAGACTTACAGGTGATCATTTTCCTTCAAAATAACTTTACCACGAAGAACCTCTAGCTAGGATTCCTAGGAAAGTTATTATGTTATTTTCTCGATCAGTGTTGAAGTTCTTTGTTCCAGTAAATCCCTGGAGGCTGGATTACTAAAGGAGCTTTGGATTAGCTGTCTGAAACTAATGGCATTAAATCAATTGCTACAAGAATATATTTAGGCTGAGCATTAATAATATGGGAGGCTGGATGACATAATGATGGAGCACTGGCCTGGGATTTGGGAGTCTGGACTGTGTTCTTGGCTCAGCCCGAACCTTGCTGGGCGACCTCCGGAAAGTCACTTTACTTACTTTTGTCTTATTAAAAAGTTTCATGTGGAAAGTGCTTTGAACTCTTCTGATGGCAAGTGTTATGCCAGTGCCATATATTTTGTAACCACGTAAGTGAAATCTGTTAAATGCCAAGCAGAATCAAAGTGGTGAGTGCCTGTGTTTAAAGAGCCTTTCATGGACACTGCTCAAGCCTCCTGTCAAATCTGTATTTCTGAAACAATCTTGTAGGAGAAGTGGAAGGAGCAGGAAGATGCCCAAGTAGCCCTTTATACTGGTAAGACTGGTTTAATAATGATGTATTGTACAATATAAGATGCAATGAGAAGGTTGTATCAAGTGCGATTCTGCAGGAGTTATTCTGGCAATTGCAGTAGTCAGCCTTTCCATTAGGGCACAGAATACGACACTCCAGGAAAGAAGAGAGAGATTGTCAGTGATGGAGAGTGCTGGGATACTGTTTTAGATAGCAATTTTCCTGATAGGTACCTCTGAGAAAGCTAACATACTTCTCACCACTTCTTTTCCTGTGAATCAGAGTTCAGTTCTCAGTAGGAAGATCAGCTGCACATGAACAGTGCAGAGAAGCAGGATTTGGAGCTACAGCAGGAGAAGAAATCATCACAGGGAGCTAAGCAATGTTCGACTTGTGAAATTGGGTGGACTTGGTCTCTTCACTGGGAGCTATGAATGAGGTGAATCAAATAGAGGCATCAAAAATTATCTTTGAGAAAGTATGAAGGATTTATGAAGTACTAGATCCTGGAAAAGAGTAAATTCAGTCCTTATCTTTAATAAGAGGGAAAAGAAAGATCAGAGGAATTACAGATCAGCCAGCCTTCCCAGAAAAAAATACTGAAGAAACAAATCATTTGTAAGGAGAAAACCCAAACGCAGCACAGAACAAAATGAACCCAAGGAAGTGTGAAACAACAAAGATCTGTCAAAAGCAAATCATCTAAGTTTCAAACTTGCTTTTTTTTCTCTGAAAGAATAGAGTGGCTATAGCAGAACTGGCCAGGGTGGTGTACTTTGAGCCTTGTAAGCATAACATGGCAGCTTCCGAAGCAGACTGGGAAAAGTGTGTCTGTAATTAAACTGCCCTAAGGGTGATACAGGACTGTCTGGAAAGCCTCCATCACAGAGGTTATTAATGACTCACTGCCAAACTCTCAAGCAGGATCCCCTGTTCTTTGGGTGCAGCAGTAACTTCATCAATAACTTGCATGATGAAGCAAAGGTTATGCTTAGTAAGTATGCAGACCATACCACCCTAGGCAGATTCAGGCATGTTGGGAAAATAAGAAATTTTTTCCCAGTAACTTTATAATTTAGAGAAATGGTCTGAAAAATACAATGGAGTTGAATTAAGGACAAATATGAACTGTACGATGCTGACCAACAATCTGATTGTACAAGGATAGCCAGCTCTGCCAGTTCAGAATACACTGGGTGGTAGATCTGCAGGGGAAGATCTGGGCTATTGCTGGGCATCACTAGTGGAAAAAACCACTGTCAAGCTGTTGTGCAAAACGCAAGCACTCACTGGGTACACATGGTCAGGCAATGGTCTCTTCTCTCTGGTGACCAGTGACAGGAGCTGCGTCAGGGGAGATTTAGGTTGAATATCAGGAAAAGGTTCTTCCCCCAGAAGGTCGTGGGGCACTGAGCAGGCTCTCCAGGGAAGGGTCACGGCCCCAAGGCTGCCAGAGCCCAAGGAGCATTTGGACAAGGCTCTCAGGCACAGGGTGAGACTGCTGGGGTCTGTGCAGGGCCAGGAGTTGGACTGGATGATCCCTGTGGATTTGTTCCAACTCACAATATTCTATAAGAAGAAACAAGCCGTGCAGGGTAAGTGAAGGTGCTCTGGTGAAATCTGATGTCCATTTCCAGCACTAGGCTTCATGGAAGATAACACCAGAGACCGGCAAGTGTAAGGCAATGAGAATGACTACTAGTGAAGATTTAATGAACTGCTGTTATTTCATCTAAAGAGGAAAGAAGACACAGGTGCCACAGGATAATTGCCTTCAAACTGAGAAGAGACTGCTGCAAAGGTAGGGAGCAATTTTTCTCTGTGTCCAAGTGAATGAGACATGGAGTAATAAGCTAAACCTGAAGCAACTGATTTAGATTAGATATTATGAAAAAGTTTCCAACAGCACGGGTAGTTCAGGGTGAGAACAGAGCCTGTGCTCTCTGCAGACAATTTCTGTAATAGGAAGTTTTTAAGAACAGGTTAACCCAATGTCTGAGTGACCTCTGTATAGCTGGCTCAGCCCCAGTGCAGCCATACTATCCACGATCCTACTTCTTCTTGTCGAGGGCAGACCAGAAGGTGGAACAGCCACCTGGGATATGGCATTTTGGGCTTTTGTTCCAGTAATTGTAATTTTTTTTTCCCATCTGGTAGATGTTCTGCCTTCTGCTTCTCTTGCTCTCTCGGTGTAATTTATATACAGCTAGTCTATGATAGTTTCATTAGAAGGGGAATGTAAATAAAAGGGGTGAGAAAAATATATTAATGTTTGTAAAGTACTTTATGAGCCCAAGTGAAAGGCAGTATATAAGCACAAGCATTATTATGGGAAATCAATGAATAAAGTAATAAACCAAATTGAATAAAAAATGAAACAAACCCCAAAAAAGTGCTATACTCTGCATATAAACCCCGTAAAATATATATTAACCTTAAATAATAATAGCCCATTTTCAGGAGTTGCTGGTTTTGGTTGGTTTTTTTGTTTTTAATTAATTAAGTCTTTTTCATTTACCAAAGTTCAAACAATTAATCACAGGCCTATGTAATCAAAAGTGGAGTTTATTTCTTATTACCTATTCACATTGCAATCCCAGCATTTGAGATTATTACATACTATATATAAACACACACCTACTATGTAATCATTTAAAGTGCTGTGAACAGTGTATAGGTAGTTCAAAACGAACACTGTGTGTGCAGCACAAAGCATTAATAGCATTCCAGGGTATGTCACATCATGAGAAAGACTAATCTGTTCCTGAAATGAATTTGACTTATTCATTAGTGAGATGAAGAAAGCTGATTACAGTGAACTATTTTCTTTTACATCACGTAAGGGATAATCTTACCCTAAAGATTTGGGATTTTTTCCTTGAAGAAAAATACATGTTTTAAAGAAGATTGTGTTTTTTAAGGCAACTGCAACTGGTCAATCATGCTTCAAACCTATGGCACTATTTTTGTTGGGTTTACTTCATCAGATCATTTTAAAATTACTTACTCAACTTCACAGCAAATAAACAGGGCTTTCTTATTTCTGCAAGTTTCTTTGGTACATGTCTAGCATTCTTTGGATACTTAAAGAAGCAATAAAGATGCGTAAGAGTTTAACTAAAGAGTTTTTTTAGTTGGAGTATTAATGAATAGTTCAGGCAACGGGGTTTGGAGGGAAATGTAGAGGATCATGGCTTATTATGAGGAAATGCATTAATCGAAAAGAAGGCAGCCCAGTAGTCAACATTTACTTGTTCATTAATGTTTGCATGATATGTAAAAATACATAATATTGCAAATAAAAATGGTGTGAACAGCCTGTTCTTTTCTTTTCATAGCCAGGTTATTCAAATTTGCATTTTGTCTAACGCTAATCCCAACTGTGACTGGAAACAGCTCCAGATGCAGCAGCAGCTTAAGAAGGACATTGAGGTAGTTTATGAAATGAATTAATGAGAGTGAATAGTGTATTCTACATTTGCAAGCCCTTTCATCCAAGGCTCTTGGAGCAATTAATAAACATTGCTGCAGTGCTGCAACAGAAGAAGCAGTTGCTGCATGGAATTCTCAGGGGTAAGCCCTACTGACTCACACCCGCTGTAGTGACTGGGCACCTAGCGACCACGTCACCTCAGGAAAGGAGACTTCAACACCTGGCTTTTGACAAATTTGTAAGTATTTAGGTGCTTTCAATGCCTCCCAGCTTTCTTTATTGAAGAAGATACAAGCGCAGAGAGCTCGGTTCTGTTCTCTCGCCCAGCTGGGAGCTCTTGGCGCCAGCAAAGCTCAAATCTGTGTTGTGCTGAATGTCTTCATAAAATAATCAGTAGGAAATGGAGAAAATGGAGATACTGTGTATTTGCAGCATCTGGCAGGATTTATAGGGTCAGAATTAGGCCCAGAAATAGGACATAAAGAAAGTAATGTAATTATGACAGAGAATCAAGGCTATACTATGCTTTTACCACAAAACTACCTTCCTGCAGTCACAGATTATTAAAATCCAGGGTAGGACTTGGAGGAAAACAACAAACAAATTAGCTTTTAAGGATAAGTGAAGTAACCAAACATAACATTTGGGCTATCTGGGCTTTTTCATGCAGAGAAACAACATTCCTTGGACACTTGACCATGCGAAAAACCAAAAAGATTGAAGCAAAAGTAACAGTTATTCTGAAGAGATAATATTATTCGCAACAGTATTGTAAAAAGGAAGTGAAAAAAAAGGAGAAAAAGCCAGAATTATTTACTTTAGTTTCTAACCTTAATTCCAAAATAAATACATTTGAACAAAACATCAGAGAAATTGCATTATTTTGGTGCAAAGAGGCTTGGACAAAGCATTTTACTTTCTTTTGTTTTCTTACTTCTCAGATACTTCTGGAGGGCTTGAAGAACTGTTTCAGCTGTTATGAGGTTGGTATTTTGCACTCTGGCATGGGAAGAAACAGGTCAGTTGTATGTATTTGTATCAAAGGAAGTTTAAAGATTTTCTTTTAAATGAAAATTCATCCCTAAGCCCTGGTGGCAGTGCCCTCAGTGGATGCCAGGGAAGGGAGCCTGGAAAAGAAGAGGGGACTGCTGATACTTGGTGAGGGGAAAAAGGAGAGAGGGAAAGGATCGATAGGCAAACGTGGAGCAAAGTTGTTGCACACAGGTGTGGGAGCACTGATCAAACACAAAGTGGCTGCAGAGCTGCCAGGATGAGGTTCAAGAGCCACCATCAATCCAGGAGGTTCTGGTGGAGCAGGGCAGGCAAGGCAGAGGCAGCAGACATTTCACAACACTAGCTCTGCAGCAGTTTAGATTGTTTTACTGGTGAACTCTCCAAATTCAAGCCTGGGTCTTGCTGGCATTTGGATCTCAGCAGTTAGGACTCCATGTATCTTTTAGAACAACAGCACAGAGATGTACTTGGCACATAACACAGAGGATGGGAAATTTTATGATCTGAGTGGTCATTACATCCCAAGTCATAAAGCAACAGCTGTTACAACTCTCCCCTGAGGGTGGGTTTCTTCAAGAAACTATCACTTCAGGGAAGAAAAGGGGAATTGTGTCCTGAATGAAGCAGAATGACAATTCAAGGGGCTGTTTCTTGAGACTGTACAGAACTTGGACTGGGTCACCACTTTTTGGGTAAAATTTCTACTAAGTATCAGAGTCTCTCAAGGAATGCAGTGGACTGTGGGAGCACAGTTGAGTTCTCAGCTGATGGAAACAGGCAGAGGGGGTCTAACCAAGTGCCTGGGTTACTTAAAGTGAAATATAGTAAGATTTCTTGGCAGTATTTGGTGTTGGGCACTGATGCAGAGTACAACTTGTAAGAACTGATGGTTTCATAGTTTCAAATAGTTCGCCGGGATGCAATTTGGCTGGTCCAGCAGGTGTTGGCTCAGGACTTCACTGTGTTTCATCGTGTTTGTACCAGTTCTTACTCCTTGGCATTTGGCTGTAGTTTTTGCCCTCTGTACAGTACAGGATAGCAGGAGATTGTCAAGATTAAATGGTAATGAATCAGCATCACTGTCTGGAGGCTTGAAAGTTGCTGACCACTGCCTCAAATGGGATAATCTCTTCCAGAGAGTAACGGGTTGTCAGATGTCCTCACATCTAGGCAGACAAGATTTGGGCTGTCGTTTGTCCTGTAGGTTAGAGCAGGGGTGACCCACGCACTGCTCAGGAAGAAGGGTGGGGCAAGGGCTTTGGGACTTCAGCATGTCCTGATTTGTCTGGTTGTGAGTCTGAATATCTAATTCTGACACAGGTGTTGGTATATTTCTTTATGATCCCTTGTGATAGTCTATAAATTATGATAAAATAATCCCGATCTGGCTCTGTTTTTATTGTCAGGTGAAAAAATTGGAATTGAATATCTTCGCTAAGACCTCTTCTGGACTTGATTTATGCAGAGAACACAACCAAAATTGATTGAATACAACAGGATTAATTTATTTGCCTCATGTTAGAATGTAATCCAAGACCCTCAATTATCTTTCAATCAGTGTCAGTGAAAAATGGGGAAATACACTGTGATTTCTTAAACTATGATGTTATTTTCCTGCATGTTCATTTAGACTCAAGTTCAAAAAAACCCCACGAATCTGTGCTTAATATCTCTAAGTCGACTACACCATCATCTCTCTAAGGAAAGACAGTTTTACAGTTAAATCAGAAAAGTTGTTATGAAGTACCAACATTCCCATCAGTACATTTTGTCTAGTGCTTGTTTTAATTCCCAAAGGTGTAAAAGAAGGTGTTCTTATTTGATAATATTTGAATCAGATTCACATCATTGTACTACAGCACAGTCTTTTCCCTTTTTTTAACTCTTTTGTAATTCCCAGTTACTTTGCAATGCTGACAAAGCTCCATCTATCCTGAATTCCGCTCAGACACACAAATCTTGTGTCCGGACTCTGTGTTTCGAGCACTCGGATATGATGCCCTCGCAGCTCTCCCATGGCACTGCATCCTAGTGATGTTTTCCCAGTAAAGGCAGGGCAGACAGCAGATTAGCCAGGCTTGCTTTTTCTGCAAGGCAGAATTGAACAGTAAAGTACCATCCCTGGGCTGCAGGGAACAAACAGGGTTTACCTTGGAGCTCATTCTTGAGGCTCTTCCCTTCCGATGCAACTGGGGAGCTGTCACTCGTGCAGCGCTGGCTGGTGACATATGAAAGATGATCATATACTGTATTTCTTCGGTTTTTTCCCCGCTGAGACCCACCTGAAGGCAATACCTGCCCTCTAGTCTTTCCCTTCTGTGTGCTTGCCAGTAGATGGTGGTAGCAGTTGCTCTATTGATGGCAGTGCCATCCGGTGCTGACGTTTGGAAAAAGCAGTGTTTTATGACAGCAGCAAGAATTACTTCTCTTTGGGAATCTATATTCTGTCAAAGAATGTACGTTAGGCCCTGCTGAAGTGCTGCCACTTCCATTTAAGCTGAGGCCTCTGCAGCAGTGGCTCCACGAAGGGGCTCACCTCGTCAACAGCGATCGCACCCGAGTGTGAGATTAGCAGAGAAGCTGCTGAAACAAAAGATACTTGTTAAATACAGCGAGGGTCAGCCACAGAAGACTGACGTTAGATGTTCCAAGATCAAGGTTTCAGGGTGCAGGGAAGAAGTGCCAACTCTTATGAGGAGTGACTGGTGCCCGTGCGAAGCCGTGGGCTCAGCAAAGCAGGAGTTGGGATATGGCGCTGGGCAGCTCCCACGCTGTGCTCCGGCTGCAGCGAGGGAAATGGACTTAAATCAAAGTTACAGGGCAGGAGCCTGCTGATCATCAAGCTGCCTATTAATAGATGGTACATTTGGGAAGCCTAAAATCTCTGCCATAAATTAATAAGCTCGAAACTGGCTGAGACAGGGCCATTCTGTGATATGCTAGGAAGGTGCTCAGCCAAGTCCTAATGGTGAATTCTCCTCAGTTTTAAGGCTCAAAACCAAGCAAAGGATCCCAAGCCCACAGCCACCCTTTCAGCAAAATCATGGGGCCACATTATTCCCCTGGTGGTTATGTGGCTGGAAGAAGGCAGTAAAACATAGAGCCTGCCTGGGGCACCAACAGGCCTGGTTGTGAGGGAGGGGTACCCAAAAAAGACAGGCTGCAGGGGTAGGGAGAGGAGGGCTAAGGATGTGACCAACTAAGATGAACTTTTCTTCTATTAATACAGTCTGATTTTTAAGAAGTAGGTATTTAGCCCTTATCTGTGTTCCCTAGCCTGGTGTGATATTATTCTGGTGTACACCAAAGCAGTGTCTGGGCATATACATTTCATAAACATAATAAGGGAATTGGGCCCTTGGAGACCGTTGGAGCTTAGCAGAAATGGCAGGAAAAAATGATATGGCCACTTTACAGGTGAACTTTCAAAACTTAGGTTAAATTAGGCAGGAAGCAAGTTTTCTTAGACCTCAATTTCAGCATCTAAATCTAAAATATCCATTTTCCTTTTCCTCCTGTAAGTTAACCACAGCTCTATTCTCCAACTAATCAGGGAATTTTCAACAACTATATCTTCATGAAAACCTGAAAATGTAGTATCTGCAGTTTGCTGGCTTGATTTTTCAGCCTGCACAGCATTCAGCAGTTCTCTGGCATTCCTGGGATTACTGGCTGCTCGGCATTACATCAAGTATCTTACTGAAGTTTCTGTAGTGTGAGTTTAAGGATCCGAGTTTTAGACACAAATTTTTGCTTTGAAAATTGTGTTCAGCAACTGTATAGACTTTTAAAAAATAATAATATCCTGACAAGGGAGCTCGCCTCCTGAGTCTTAACCCTGGCAAGTTTTTAATTTCTCTTTCCTCCCTCCCAGGAAAGAGAATCACCTAAGATGCAAAGCATATAAAACTGTCAGATCAGATGCATGATATGTATAATTGACAGTGTAGAACAAAGCGATAAACCCTGCCCTGAAAATACAAAATCTTTCCTTTTTAAAGTTGCCTCCTGCTTTCACCCTTCCAATTCCTCTAGGACTGTGTAACATTTAGATGAAATCAGCTGCTTCAGGGCAAGAAAACAGTGCCAGTGTTACCATTTTCATCTGAATAGGAACATTTTGGAGCCTGCAAAAAAATCCCTGCCAGTCCGTGGCTCTCCTTTGGCCCTCATGTTCACTGTGCAGTATTCAAAACCTGCCTGTTCAGGGTGTGCTGACCTGCTGGTTGCTCGGCCAAGCTGTACCAGAGAGATGACACTGCATCCCCGAAACACAACACAAGGCGGGCAGCCAAAAGGGAGGGGCTCACACCTACTGCACATTGCAGATGCCTCATCCCTGGAAGTGTTCAAGGCCAGGCTGGATGCAGCTCTAAGCAACCTGGTCTAGTTAAAGGTGTCCCTGCCCAAGGCAGGGGAGTTGAAATGAGATGATCTTTAAGGTTTAAGGTGAAATCCTTGTTCACGAGTTGTTTTGGTAGGCAAAGGGAAGATTTTTTTTATTCTTCTGGAGAGCTAGAAAAAGATCCCATTTGGGGGTCAGATGGAACATAATCAGCTTGTCCTAATGTAGGCGAAGGTACCGCTGGACCTTTATTCTTGTTTGGCTTCCTGCTGTTCTTAGCAACTTAAAATAAAATTAGCAAATAAAGGGGAAATTGCTTGCACATGAAAAAAGTCTCACAAAGAAGCCTGAAGAATAATATCCATCAGAATAATGACTTGAAAATTATCACTCAAGGAGTCAAGGTACCTAGCTCCCTATAGGGAATCTTAAACTTGAGATGGTCTCTATGTGCCTGATAGTTTCATTCAGACAACCCAGATGTGCCTTGCAGACAGCTCGGGTGCAGTACTGAAGATTTGAATGGAGAAGAAAGACACAAATTAAGGCCCTGATAAATGAAGAAACATATAATCTGTGGGTGGAAATCCAGTATAAAGTGCTTCATGTAGCCTGTTAAAGCCTATTAAGGCTTTAATAGTTGTCCTGTGAGCCCTGACTGAATGGCAGAATGGTTGAGGCTGAAGGTACCTCTGGCAGTTGTCTCCTCCAACCATCTCCAGATAACTTTTGACAATCTCCAAGGATGGAGACTCGACAGCAGTTATGCTGGGGTGAAATGTTCTGAGCCAGGTATCAATCACACACTGAAGAAATACTTGCTCTTTGGTGACACAGGAGCTGCCTGAGGAGTGTAGTTTAGTACTGTGTGAGGGCATGGCCTGAACGGAGCTCTCTGACACAGAAGTTCAGCTGTGCTTTTGAGTATTCAGGTTTTGTTTAAAATTACTTTTAAGATGTGTCAGATAGCAATTGTTTAGAGGAATAAAACAAAAAAATCACAGTGCTGCTCTTGGTCTCCTTCAGGCAACAGAACATCTTGACTTGCCCCTCTGAGGAAAAACTAGAAAGTTTAAGAACTTAATTTTCTATTGAATAGTTTGAATTTTTCTTTTGGCCTGTCTATTAATTATGTGTATGCCAAGTGCTCTGCATGTCAGAACATCATCACTAATCTTGGGAAAGAGGAGTCCTGCAGAGAAGGACTCTAGGGAGTTGTCATTTGAAAGGTCTCTGTATTTCAGCAGTGCTGGATATGATACGGAAGGCCAGCGATGACAGAGGCAATGCTACTACACAGGTGTCTGACCACAGGGCTCAAACTCCTGGAAGAAGCACCACCATCCATTCTGTGAAGTATGACTGGCAAAATTCTTCACCTTGGTAAAGAACTGAAGTGAGTTACATAAAGCAGCTGCTGTTGGCATCGCTTCCTTTCTTACATGACCTAATTGCATGGAAAAGGCTGACTTACGGTTAGGTAAAACTGGAAAGCAGTTGCTGAACAGTGTTTGATGTTGTTCAGTGTTGGCTGAACTTGTTGTTTAGCGTATCTGTTGGGTAGTAGATGGCCAAAAAGTGGGCTATGTGAGCCAAAGGGAACATTTCCTGCTGTGTTGTGCAGGGACAGTGGAGAAGTCAAGGAAAGTTCACTCTACTCTTAAAATCTTAGTTTGTGAGCTGTTCTTTTGAAACCCAGGCAGGCTTTGCTGACCTGCTGCATTTAATCTCAATATCTACTCTGTCATTAAAGCCCTGATTTGTTCTTTCTTCTGTACTGAAAATTACACTGTTCCATGAAAACCACCATCACTTCTGGATACTGTGTCTAGTCTTCTAAATCTTTGGAAGTGGGCATTAATGGCATTATATGACTTCAGTGTAAAATAAACAGGAATGCTTGAACCAACACCTGCTTTCACAGACTGTTATTAGAGTCGGGATATTGAGAGCCTGGATTTATTTGTGGGGCTCGGAAGACGTGTTTCACCTCTGTTTTCAGAGACAAGTGTGCAACATTCTACTTCTGCTAGAATATGTGTTATTAATTAATGGAAACTAAAGGCAGAGTGAGAGCTGGAAAAATAATTTTCTTAATGGCTATAAATCAGGCATCTAAAAATAATACTTCCAGGTTCCTTCTATAGCCTATTGCTTGTGTCTTTTCTTTTTAGTTCTTTGTTGAATGAGCTAATTTTTCCTGTGTTTGATACAGCTACTATTTCACTATAACTCTGTACATGAAAAAGTAGTTAGAAACACCTGCTGCAAGTTTATTTTTTATTTAACTAACGGATTCATTTTTTTTTTGCAGTGCACATAGCAACTTGAGTTGACCTCATTTATCCTATTCAAAAATGTAACTATTTTAATTACACCGCTGCCTTCCTCCTCAAATCATTTTAAAATGATAGAATTTCAATTTGTATAGTCTCTCCTCATACTGTACATATTTTTGATTTGAGGTTCCAGCTTATTACCATCTGTACCACTTCACAGGCCTACAGATGCTATTAGGCAACCAGGTTACAACGACAGAACTCAGCAGACGAATTTCAATTTCCTTACCCTTAGAAACAGGGCTCCAGGTACCAGGGAGACCTATTCCTCCTCATTCTTTCAAGACTTTTAAGTCTTTTATAATTGGTACTTCAAGACACCAGTATAGCAGACAAGCAAAGTAATTGTAAACTCTTTCATGCAGGGCTTGTCTTCCCTCCTTGATGTCTGTAGTATATATCATGCATCCATTTGTGGCTGTAATTGTACAATGTGCAAAACAACACTTTTCCCATTGAAATTAAATAAAATTCTTGGCTTGGTTCTTCAAATTTGAATTTTGTCTAACACTGAACTGATGTAATTTTTTTGGTTCAGTGTATTAACTAACCTTGTGGTATTGAGGACAAAATATTGAGCAGTGCAGTAAAGAAGGTTACTCTGAAGTTACAGTTCATGCCTGATACATATGGATTGGCATTAAATCCTGATACAACACATGAAAAGTTAGTGGCTGGACAACTTTCTGGTGCCTTTCTGAGCCAATAATTCCACGTACGGTAGGCATGAGTGGGTTTCCCAGTGTGTGAGGATCTGGCTTGGTTCCTTGTCCTAAATTTTTAGGTGAAAATGAAATTAGACAACTAACAAAAGGGCAGGAGAATGTGTTTTTGAATATCAGAAAATACAGTCTCTGCAGAAAGTCTTTATGGGACTATTTATTTATGTGTAGTTGAGGTCTGCAGCCTCTATATGTTATGTGGTGATTGCATGTAGGGAAAAAAATGTGTTTATACATAATGAAGTAGTGCACAGTTCCTACTAACAGATATGCTGGAAATTAAACCAGGAAAGAAAATATTTCTTTATAGTATTCTCAGCGGTGTGCTGGGAATATATAGGGGCTCCTAAATTATACTTGGGCCTCTCCAATAGGTGCATTATTAGATGTTTGATATAAAACTTCACAGGCTATGCAAAAACCCAGGACGTATCATTACAAATGCATCTTCAGTGAACTCTTTTTTAAAAAGCCACAACATTTTATGTTGCATTACTTTCAACTTATTTTCAGTATAAATAATAATATAGAAAGCATTGTTTTCTTTCATACCACTTTTGTTTTGTCAGCTTCCTCTTTCAGACAAATGATTAAGCCAGCATCATGGGAACAGGAGTAAACAAATAAAATCAAAAAGTTCTCCTTCTTTCTGAGCACTAATTAGTTACGTGCAATACCTTCAGCAGGTTTTGGTAGAAGGAATGTAAATTATACATTTGCTTGCAAAAGATTTATTTTTCAGACTAATTATTTTTTCATTTAAGACAAGTGAATTTCAAAAAGTGTTTTACTTCTGTTCTTTTTCCCAGTATTGATTTAAGAAAAGAAAGCTTTGTTACAAAATAAATGCAAGTGGTTGGGAATAAAAGGAATCTTAATATGCTGCCAAATGGTTAAAACGCATTATCAAGTGATAAATGCAGAGGGTTTTTTATCTCACCCTCTCCCCATGCCCCTCATCACAATTAAGTACATAGGAGGCATGTCAGCTGGACAGGCCTGGAGACAAAAGGTAGCACTGCACGGACCAGGGCAGTCGGGGGTCCCTGCCTGTTCAGATGCTCAGCTGGAAACAGCAGTGGTCCCTTTGGAAGTGTCGTCTCAGGTCGTCAGTCAGGCCCACTCAGTCCCTGGCTTCCCTTCCCAGCTGTCCAGTAAAGACACCTTTCCATCAGTGACTGCACCTGCTGCCAGAAAAGAAGGTTTTGTGGTGTCAGTGTATCTCTACTTAGAACTGAGTGGATGCAAACTTTTTGCCCCCTAAACTTAATTTCTGGCCTCCTTTTATTTTTCCACGTCAACATAGAATTAGAGTGGAACAATCACAAATACAGCCATGACTGCCTATAGCTATCTAGCTGCCTCTCAGAACACCACCACAGGATATCAGAAGGACAAAATGAAATATTTTTGATGTGGTATTCCTGTATCCTACTAGAATATAATGAAAATATGATTTCTGATTGAGATTATTTATCCATATTTTATGTTTGATTATGCCCCTATTCATATGATTTCTTTCCCCGATACAATGGAAAACACAGAACCATTAATTTTGTAAACCTTTTTTTACATTAGAATCACAGAATAATTTGGGTTGGAAGGAGCCTTAAAGATCATCTATTTCCAAACCCCCTGCCATGGGCAGGGAAATGTTGTTTACATTATTAGTGCCAGCCAAAAATTACACACAACTACAGATAGGATTAAGATTAAATAGTAAACCATAATATTTATCACAGATCTATAAGCAGCTGCAAAAAGCAGACACTACACCTAGAAGTTTGAGGAAATGTTTTCTGTTGCACTGTTGCTACATAGAAATAATCCTAACGTTTTTCAACAGGCTATTCAGCTATTTCCTTAATCAGTGCCACATTCTATATACGTTTCAAATTTTCAAAAATACCCTGAAGTTTAACATTTGTGTCTAGAATAAACTGAAGGGATTCCCCTCTCCTGCTTCCCAGCACAGGAAAAAGAAAGTAGAAAACAGAAAGAAAAAACCCCAAATATTCAAACTGCACTAAGCTTTAAATCTGGCTTCCACAGGTGTATAAATCAGTCACCAGAAGCTATCAGAAGTCCTTGCTTAAGTGTGAAAGTAAGATAAGGAATTGTTCTGTTTCTCCTGTAATGCTTTAAGTTTGCAAAACTGGGAAGAAGGGTTTTTAATCCTGAAACACAAGATTTGTATCAACGACTCTGGGTAACTATTTCCTTTCAGACTCTGCCTGCATGAAGCTCTTGCTCTTACAAGTCTACATGAAAAACTGCAGGTAGGATAATCCAGATTTAGTTAATATTCTGTAAAACTGATAACAGTATGAATTCCATTCTTTCTGTGGAGCGCACAGTTGTGCTTTCAGTTACTCCTGATTAGGTGATTTGTTAGTACACAGAAGCTCTTACAAACATCTCCTCTTTGCTGGCAGAGCCAGGTGCACTGGGTGTGACTGGGATTTGCAGGAGCCTTTCCCACACACCAGTGTGTGTTCAGCCCCCTCCTGCAGTCAGGGTATCCCTGCCTGGGGATTTGGTTCTTCCTGTAAGTGCCAACACCTCTGCCTGGCCCTGTATTTGCATGGATTTTATGACTCAGCTCAATGCACACTTTCCTACCTTTTTTCAGCAACTTCTTAAAACAGCAGGCTTTTCCCTTAGAAAACAACTGCCTGTCCCATGGATGTTTTTGCACAGCCATCACTGCTGCACTGGAGTAGATATGAAATTGTTCATAAGTTCAGTGAAAAAGCTAGTTTAAAATCAGTTGTGGTTCACAGGTGCTGTAAACATCTATCTTGATCAGTTAAAAAACATGGTTGCTTTTACTAAAAGCAGTGTCTGGGATGATTTTGTTTTGATTGTTCAGCACTGTTGGAGTTGAAAATAGGTGTGTCAGCATTTGAAAGATGGTCCTCAGGCAAGCAAAATTCTCATTAACAGGCAATTTTAAAAAGCAATAATATTCATTTTTTGGGCTATTAAGCATATAGAGTGTTTATATTTCCAGCAAAGAATGAATTAATGGAAAATAAAGTTCTGTCATGCACTAGTGCCACAGCATTGCAACATAATGTATGTGAGGCTGATTACAAGTCAGCCTTTCAACAGGATTATACATGATCAAAGCTTCTCGAGTGAGAACTATATAACTTAAATGATTGAAAACAATTCTAATGTTTGTCTTCTCTGTTTCAAATCAAAGTTTTTTTCTTGTTAATGATGTGTTAACCAAAAAACCTACACCTGTGGGTCTCTAAATCTCCCTAATAACAGGCAGATGTGTTCAGTGTCACATCCCTTCAGCACAGACAGCTCAGGTGTTTTGCCTCAGGTGCACATTGCTGGTAGGACTGACTGTATCAGCCTGAAAATACCTGCCTGTTTTGATGTCTAAATAACAGATCAGGGCTGGGTCATGGCAAGGCAAAGTGCTGTTCTTTGGAGCAAAGTCCCAGCAGGCAGGACAGTGTGTCCAGCCAGGAGGGATGAACTCATTCACATGGACCTGGCTTTCCACCCTCCCCTTCCGCAAACCCTGACTTCTCTGAGAATGATCATTCACCCTGGAAGGCCTGGTGCCTGAAGTAGTTAGCCATCACTATAAGCACATCTCAAACCATCAAACACCTCCCACAAGGCTCTTTCAGGTGCTAGGTTAGTGATTTTATGTCAATGAATTGTCTTCTGAATTTTTATGTGCATGGACATAACGCTAAACTCTAACAAAATTCTGTGCTTTTGAAAGAAGCTATGAATGAGATAATGAGATAATACTGAAGCTCTTATTTATTAATAGTTTATCATTATCCAGAAAAGACCCATGTAATCAAGCACAGACGTATGGTTTTGATATAGAGCTCATGAAAACAACCACACTCTCTGTTGTAGGACCTAGTGTAAATTTGCTATCACTGTAGCAATGGCACATGATGGGAGTCATTGTTCTGAACAAACCCAAATGGTTTCATGAGCCTCAGATTATGGTCATTTCTGTGACTACTTTCACAATCACACTGATTAATTTTTTCAACAAAAAATATTTTCTGCCTGTAAAGCAGAAATTGCAGTCTGTTATTGCAAACTGAGATGTGCAGGAGTGCCTTCAGTCTGTACAGGTGCTGTGACAAGCTCTCCCTGCCTAGCAGCTGCCCTTCCAAGGGACTTCTGCCGGGAGAAAGGTCACTGCCCCACCGCACACCATCCGCAGAGCCTGGCCATGGAGAATTAATGTGGTGTCAGTGTTCTGTCTTTCCTCAATGTCACTGATCTCGCACAGATGCTTTCACACAGTCGGCAGATGTGGCCAAGGAAAGACACAGAATCAAACTCTGCAGGAAGGCTGCTTGCAAGTGGTATTAATAGAAAAAACACATACAGGAGCAATTTAAGTAACTTCACTTCCTTGAGGAGACAATACTGTGGTCAGGAGAAAATTCAAAAGTAAAACACATGGTATTGTCAGAGATGTGAAAAAATAGTGTCTCCTTTCCTTTCTTCCCCCTCCTTCCCTCCTGCCCCCTCCAGTTTCATCCACTTATTTTGATGGAGGCAAGTACAAAGTGTTTTGTCCACAATATCCATTGATTGATTCTTCTGCCTTTTTTTAAAATTAAATTTCCTCCAAAGAAAAATATTTTTTTGTTAGTGGACCCCAAGGCTTCCTAAGAAGAAATTTATGCCGTACCCAAAATTAAAGAAGAAAAGGACTAGTCTGTTTTAGCCTTGTTATCCATTATCTTATCTCCAAAATCTATCACTGCCAGAGTGCTTTAGCTGCCTTTTAAACTTAGGGAGTAAGGAGACAAATTCTCCAAATTAACACTTCAAAGGAGTTGGTTTATGTCAAACGACACGCAATTTGCACAGCATTTAACCCATGCATTTTCCTGACTTCTAGAGCTCTTTCCTTGGAAATCATTATGGAAGGTGTTGAAGTAGCAACTTCTGACACTGATGTGTTGCAAAGTACGTCCACAGCACATGGGAAGTCTGAGAAGCTTCCAGCTGCTTGGTATATATGTTAGAAATTGTAGGCTTTGTCGTGTACTCCTGTTTTTGCAGTGAGAATGCCCTCGAGGCAATTTAGAACATCTGCTGTGAGCACACGAAACCCTTCCCTCTGCAGCCAGCTTGCCACTCGGTTTAATGGAGCCAAGATACCAGGTTTGGTCAGTGGAGCCAGGCACAGCCTGGACAGCCAACAGTATGAAAATCAGCGAGTCAACAAACTTTCAGTAAGAGAAAAATGAGAGAATCAAACAGAGAAATTAATGCCACAATTTAAAAAACCAGCAAAAACCCACATAAAATTTTGTGTTGCTGTAGTTGCACCAGCACTGCAGAATTTATAGCTAATCAAGCCATAAACCCCAAGGCAACATTAATCAGCTTGCCAGCCCTTGCAATATACACTTACTTTTAAAGGACTGCATTTCAAATTGTCCTCATTTCTTTTTCTGAAAACCCCAAAGATCCTGATTATCCTGTTCAGTGAATGTCTGTATAAAATAAACAGTTTTGCTAGCTTGCCATTGAGCCACCCTTTCTCAGTTTCTTGTACAGTAACAATGAAGCTGTATATGAGTGCTGATATCACTTCTTTTCTTTTTACTTCCCTTAAAAAATTTGTTGTTACTGAATTGATAAAACTATTGTTTTGTTCATTCCTACTTGAAATTAGTAACAGCTCTAGGTTAATGATAGTTCAGAAATTAGTAATGTTGAACAGCATTCCAATTCTGTACTTTAATTTACCAGTTCTGTTGTTCTCTCTGTTCTGGCTCCACAGTTTGAAGGAAGATCTGTGAGTAGTCCAGTCAGACCAGTGTAGTTTTGTTGTGCTAATGACCTTTCTCTGAAGCAAACAACAGAAAAATATAGCCTATGACTGACCCACTATGGGAATTTGGTCCTACTGCTGCTAATAGCAAATCACGCTGGAACTGGTCAATGACCTTAATTTCATTAGAAGCTGCTTCTGGTTTTAGGCAAATTTGGAAAAAAACCCCAAACCCAAATCCTCAGGATCCATAACCATACATTCGTGTTTTTGTTTTTCATCCTTTACTATATGAACACAATGGATAGATATTGAATTTAGAAGGAAAAGGATTTTTAAAGGGGTATCATCTCCTAGCAGCTCTGTCATGCATGCAGGATGCCCATGGACTCTGGAGAAACATCTCCATTTTAACTTAGGCCACTTTCTCCTCCAAACAAAACATTATCTCCCACCACCTAACACAGAGTACTGATACCCTGCCTCCTATTTTCCAGGCTCTCCTTTGATTACTTGTTTGGGTGTCCTTGTGCTATAGCACCTTTTACTTTTCCTCTGGTCAGACTGGTCAGCAGCATTCTTGGGCAGAAAAACAAGGAGCAGGACAAACACTTGGTACTTTCTTAGGTATAAGACATTCACTAGCAAGGAAATTTGAAGAAGATTGAGCAGTGTTTTCCAGCATTTCCTTCTAGTGTCTCCTAGAGCTCCTCTGCAGTGTTTCCACCCATAAGCCACTCTTCACTCTTCAGCATTTTTATATGGCTTCATATTTCCCAGAACTTATCAGAAGGATGATGGCAAGAAAGGATGTTGCAAAAGTCACACTGCAAGCGCTGTACCAAATGGAAAAAAGCAGCACTGGAAACCTGTTCCCTTATGGATGTTTCACTTGAGATGTGGTCACAATTATTTTAGGAGGGAAAACACCACACACTAAATACATTTAATTATTTGGATCTTTTCCTGCTTTGGACAGATTGTGACAATCTTACATAAACACTGGCACCAAGTATTAGGGCAGCCTGATTTTTGACCCAGATCTGATTATTTTGCAGCACACACAACTGTGCTTCCAGTGGAAGATTCCCCCATGTCAAGTTTCTAAACAGGGTAAATAAAGCCATCTGTTGTGGAAGCAGGATTTTGAAATTATATGCCCTGTTAACCACTATTTTGCACACTGAGCTATTCATGTCTAAAGAAATAACCTTGTGCCTTTATAAAAGGAATTCTGCCCTCCTGATTTACACATTTCTGGGCCAGATATCAGACGGCTAAATTAACCTGTATTCTTCTTACCTTTACTTCTATCAGACAGATTTCAATCTTCTCCCTTTCCATGGACCCCTTGTGTTTCTTTCTGCTTCCTACTTTCTCTTGAGCTCTGTTACAAATATAATTGCAATAAATGTTTTACAAAAAAAGGTAACAAAATGAATATTTTAAAATATAGATATGGTATACATGTTATGTCTGGTAAAGTAATTAAAATATCTCTTATGAAAAAGATCTTATCAGCCTCTAGTCCAATGCGAACATCATCTCTGCAGAGGTGAGCGGGGAGCACTTAATGTAAGTAAGGGGGGATTTCTGTGGTAAGAATACACATGGTTTCCCCCAGACCTTTCAATAAGTGTTTAAGAGAAACATTTTTCCTCATAGGTAAGTGCATTTGAAGACTCCACTTGTTTAGCTAAATTGTTGTTGAATCAGCAAGAGGTTAAATTGCTGTTTCCAGGACTATTCTGCTCTCTGCACTCCCCTCAGTCACGAAGAGAAATAGTTCTCGTTAGAAAAGAGGGGAGTGAACAGAAATTGCTGCTGCAAATTAGCGCATGGAAGGAACACCGTGTGCTGTTTCACTTTATCACTTCGGGGTCCATATGGGTTACTTTAGTAGGGCTTAATATTGGTCCTCTTTTTATTCTTATAACAACAGATACACCAAGCTAGACACTGGCATCTCCTTGAGGAAATTGGGGCACCATCTGGATTCATGCCAGCTAACATTCTGCTCAGTTGGCTCTAAGCCTTAGAAAAGTTCAAATATATATACAGTTCAAGTTTTAAATTCTTCCACATGGTTTATTATATATTTATTTATTTCTATGGTGGTGTCTTGCCCTGTTAGCCTCCTGCAAGGCTTTAGGGTCCTTGGTGATTTTGGGATTATGAACTCTGCCAGTCATGATTTGCAAACATGAGGTTAAATCCACGGAGCAGTAGCGTGGGTAACACATAAAAATATACATGCATTTAAATAATATATGTAATTTGCTGATGTAGAAGGCAGTGCTGGATCTCACATTTCAAATTCTAATTTTCAGCAGTTTGCTACGACTGAAGCATTTGCTTTGATGACTTTAAAATATCAAGTATCTATAGAGATGAACAAGACATATAGATCATCTTGTCTATGTTTTAGTAAAGCACAAGCTTCCATGTTTACCCTGATACCTCTGTGTTAGGAATATCAAACTCCCTAATTGAGGTTGGACAGCCTAATTTATGTTCTTTTTAAATAGTCACTATTGTCCTAACACACCTCTCCCAGCACTGATTTGAAGATAAAGCTTTGAATACTCCACAGTTAATTTGAGTTTGTTTGACTGGTCAATTACCCTTGTTGCTAAAAATTTGTGCTTGCTATCTACAGTTAATTTATTTAAACCTTCACTTTCTGTCATATCTATTAATGAAAATACAATTTTATGTGGAAAATGAGAAACTCAAAAAGCTGCAAGAAATAAGGAAGAAATGGTCTGGAAGAGACCTGAGGTAAGATTTAGAAATTTCTGAATCTCAGAAATGGCAAGAACCAAACCATCACTTTTCCTCTGAACCAAGTAAGTTAAAACATTTCTGGATTTTTTTTTTTCACCAGGTGAATTAAAAAGGCACAAATTGGTATTTTTAGAGTGGATTGATTTATAATGTGGGTACCCTCACTGACTTCTGTTTTAACTTGAAGAACATTTCAAGATAAAATACACAGGGTTTTTTTACAGTCTAATCTTTCAAATTGATAATTTCAGAGAGGGCAGATTAAAAAAACCAGTATCTTGATAAAAAGTACAACCAAATGTTCTGATTTAATTAGCTATAAAGAACTGGTGAAAATGCAAACAGAAAAATGGCTAAATTATTTGCCATGTTAATATATTATTCCTTCTCATATTCTTTCTCTCTGTAACTTTGCCTTCATTTTTAGCTAAAGGCTTAATCCTGCTACTTTTAAAATAGTAAATTACCCCCAAGGTCAAATGAGATCCTGAGGGAAGTATTTAAAAAGAAGAGAAACGAGGATATTTATCCTTCTTGCCATTTGGCAACTAACTCAAATATCTAAATTAGAAGAATGTTTCCCCTCAGTTTATCACATGACTGATAGAGAGAGCACATTGCAGTAGACAGTCCACAATGCTAAACTAAGTTCTTGCAGTGAAGAGGTCCTACATCTTTTCCCCTAGACAGCATAAATAATGTACAGATGTGAAGAATTTGAATTTAGGTGATAATAGCAGCTCTGAAGAATATTGACACGCTTCTGAACGAATAAACATCAACTGATAGCAAACAGAACAGCAATTTGGACATTTAATCTAGGACTGCTAAGTATTTATTATGCTGTGTCTTAACAAATAAATTAGTCCTAAGTAGATATGATTGAACCCAACTATTTCTAGGCACTTAATACTATTAAAAAAAAAACCACTGAAAATCTAGGTAGTGAACATTTGATAATTGATTACCATGGCCCTAATTTTGTCTTCTTTTTCTTCACATAATTTTTGTACCAGGTTATATTAATAAATAATTTACCATGTGCATGAGGGACTGAAGGCATCTAAAAAAATATCTCATTTCCATAGAGCTGAGATGCTCTAGATTTAGTTACATTTTGCATTTGTTTTTCCTTTTTGCCTCCTCTCTGTTTCTAAGTCACCACTAAGTTTAGACTATTTTTGAGCTTTTTGAGGAAACATGAACTCTTGTCCTCTGGGTTGTTTTCAGGTAGCATGGTTTACTGTAGCCCTGGAAACCGTCCAACGACCATCCAGAGTGCAGATTTCCGTTCTTTCTTCTAATAAAATGTACAGCAAAAGGGGCCAACTTTTCTATAGCGTGTCAGAATGGCAGCTAGCCATTCTATACTGGCACTTGAACTGGAGGATTTTGTTTGAAGGTACAGCCCTTAGGACTTACACTTTGTGTGTGTGTGTATATATATATATATATATGACTTTAAGTACATATGAAGTATATATATATATTTAAAGAATTTACTTCTTCCCCCCTTTTTCCAGTTTTCTCCTGTTTTCTACTGACAGGTTGCAGGTCTCTTCTGAACTTCCGCTTTGTGGCAAATATGGTGCAAAACCACCACAGTGACTCAGAAAATGAAATGAATACATGCTTTATTAAGCTTTACAAGGATGGGCTCACAGGAAGCCAGATTCACCCCCCCTTGAACCAGTTTTCTAAATTGTAGGAATAGAGTTACAGTGCAAAATAGAATAGTTGAAACTTAGTAGGTTTAATTCCCTACAGGGCAGTAATCAACTTTTTGGTGTTTCTTTATATACTCCTGAGCACAATGGTCAAGATCTAAAGCTCCTACGTGAACCTGCATGCAAATAACCGTTTTCAGGTGAATGTTAAACAGTTTTCAGCACTGGTTATACTCTAATCCTTGGAAATTGTGCCAAACAGCACACCGGCCTAAGCAGACATTTTCTAGAGAGGGGACAGCTGTAAGAGGGTTTTAACCTCTCCCTTCTTCTCCTGTTTTCTTGTCACAGTGATGAGAACTTCCACCATCTTTGGAAAGCTCTGCCACTTCCTTCATTTCCAGCCAGTTCCTCCTGCTAACAGGAACAGGCATAAAACTGGTACACAACACAGCTGGCAGGTGAATGGGTGCATCTCCCTGCTAGGATCCACTCCCATCATCTTCGGCACCAATAATTACATCCTCCACTTCCATGTGGTGTCTTCATCCTTTTCCTGCAAGGCTGTGCCCATTTTGAAGGAATAATTTGATCTAATGCATTTTTCATCATCAGTAGCAGTTTTTTATGGCAGCAGCGAATCCTTTCCAAAGACATCTGCAGTAAAATACAACAGAGAGAGAGAGCAAACAATTCAGCAGCTCAATTACTATTTCTGCTTAATGTAGATATGGAAAAATATTGGAAAAATTGGTGGAAGTATTAATGAAAGCCATGTCCCATTCAACTTTTGACCAGACAGGGCTGACTCTCATGTGCCAAGCTGCTGGACATTCACACCAGCAAATTAATCATCCCAGGAAACATTTACTTCAGATTTGTGGAGATATGATGTGTGATTTTCAGTTTAACTACAGGCTTTTTTCTTAGAATTTCCTACCATTTAAAAAACTGCACAAGAACAAGGCCTGTCTGTCACCTCACAAACTGTGTCAACTTACTTTAAGGCTTCCTGTCTCTCACCCTTCAGGCAAGACTTAGTTTTGCATAATTTACATATTTTTATAATTCAGAAACTTTCTGGATGATTTTCCATCATGACTTCAGCTCTTTTGTTGTAAAGGTAACTTTTTACTATGTGACAGAAACATAAACAGGATCCCATCACAATAAATAGTTACCATGAACTCATCTTGGAAAATGCACTCCAGGAAACCAGTCACTGTAAAAAATAACAAATACTGATGGCATTAAGAGTGAGAATACAGACAGGGCAGGGATGAAGACTTAGAAAGAAAAAGTTCTACTGTGCCCTATTTCTTATTAAAAATATTTCAGTTCCTGTTAGGTATATTTAAAGGACTCCAAGCTCAAATATAGAAAAATTCTGAATTTAACATTAGCTATAAAGCTAATAAAGTAGAAGGTGTTGATTTAAAGAATAGCTGGTGACATAACTTCTGATGTTCATTTATCATATCTTTATGTGATATTACTTTACATGATTTTAAATGTAATATGTATTAAAAATGCAAGTGTGTAATATATGAAACAAATACATATGTTCCTGTTCCATGTGAAAATTCTAACTCTGATTTGTGGTTAAATGTAATAGATCAATATGTACATTGTTCCTGTCCTCCCACTAGATGGATCTGATCCGTTCTGTTCTTTCTCCCATATGTATTCACATCTGCCATAGTGGGAGGTAACCAGTTTAGAAATGGAGAACAGAATCTTGGACTCAATTCTGATCTCATTTACATCACTCAGTAACAGAGTTACCAGCCCTCCACACAGGAAATCCATTATAATTGCTATTTGTACCACACCCTCGCCCTCTCCAATTAGAATTTATTCTATTTGGATAACTCACATTATAGTATAATTTCTATGCGTAAATACAGAGACACAGGCCAAATCTGTAGTATTATGAGATGCATGGAATTAATTGAAATACTGTTATTTTTAAAATATTGCCTTATGTGTCTCCTGTTGAATATAAACAACCTCATCTTCAAAGTTTCCTCTGAAATTGTAACCTTTTCTGCTTTAATCCCCTTTTGTCACATAACTTCTCCTACACTGATCAGTATTGAGGACCACTTTGCCACTGTACCTAAGTGCATTATAAATACCATCAATGTTAGTCTCATTCTCCTTTTTTGCTTTCAGTGAGGAGACACCTTCATTGTACTATGCATGGTAATTTTGTCCATTTTCAGAGCTACTACAGTTAATTGAGAATCCATTTAAGTCTTGAGGACCCTGAAAATGGTAGGAAATAGACTATACAGACTGGACAGGTATTGACTTCTTTGGTGCCCAATGGATAGCTGGAACAGTGTGGCTCTATTTCAGCCTTAAATTGGAGCAGAGTAGTCATATAAAAGGAAAAATTCCTTCAACAGAAAATGCACAAAAGCATAAACAAATCATTATGTATGTAGATCCTTTTTTATTAAAGTTGAGGGAAGGAAGGGGTACTCCATGTGTCAGTCACCTGGTAGAGAACCTGGATTTTGACAGCAGCAGAATAGTGAAAGCCTGAAATAGAGAGCATACCAAAAAAGATTAATTCTCAGTGGAAAGGCGATTTTCTCCTAAGAACAACCTTTATACTTGCTGTGAAGTTAAAGAAGAGCACACAGCAAAAAAAGACACCTGATAGCAACCACAACTTGGCTGCTCATAAAACTGCTAACTAAGCACACACAGTATTTGCAGCTCAGAACTGTGCAACTTTCCGTAAAAATGTCACTCTGTGGGAAACTATGTGTATTGAAATTCATAGAAGTGCTTACTCACTGCAAAAATGCTCAACGTCCAAATTAGATGCCCTTCATGAGGCAGTAAAATATTACAAATTCAGTATTTTTTACATGCCCACTTTCAAATTGACTTTACAGTACACTTGCACTAACTACCAACATTGCCAGACCTCTACCATTAAAAATAAGGAGTATGCAAATAGCGAGGGGTTTTTTTAAGTGCATGTGCTCAGTTACAACTGGTTACTGAAGGACATATTTTTGTTGACCTTTCTTCCCTTGCAGAAGCTGTGTCTTTCAGTGGACATCAGAGGAATATTTTCCACATCTTACATGTGGAGCTGGGGAGAATTTGGGTCTGTGGTGAATCCCAGAGGCTTTGTAAGGCTCCTGGTGCTCTTAGGAAGTGCATTGTTTCTGTGAAGGACAAGAAAGGCACAGGGGAAGGGGTGACTTTCCTTCACATCACACCAATCCAGAACCATTTCTGAAGCCTGAACACCTAGCATGCTTTCCAAGGCTGCTAAGCCTTTAGGTGAACCCCAGTTGGACACTGAATTTGGGACATTCAATCTCAAATTGAGACTGAGGTCCACCAAGTCCTTCTGGCCCTTCCAGAAGGTTCTCCCAACACATGCCCTGGCCTGGCTGCACCCAATCCATGATGATAATCTTCAGGTGTGGCTGCAGCACCACAGCTGCCCCCAGTTAACTCTGCTAATGCAGCTGCTGCTGCAAACGAGGGTGGGGTCCATTCTGCATGCCTGGGGCTGCTCCAGGAGCAGGTATGGGGAGTGCAGGAACACCCCTGTCCTCCTGAGGGAAGACCAGCAGCTCGACCTCAACGAATGTGTACCTATGCTGCTGCTGCTCTTAATTTGTGGTGGTGCCCTGTTGTCACCAAAAGCGTCAGGATAAATCAAACTAACGTTAATATTAGAAGGTAGGCATTACTTTATTCACAGCTCTTGGGGTGTGTGTGGTCGCTCCCCAAATGTCCATGCTCACTTTGAAAGCTTCTCAATATTTATATGTTTTTAGCAAACAAAGAAATTAATGTTCAGTGGCTATAAATTACATAATTCTGTTCATTAATTAGTATTCTATCTTTTATTGATTTCTCCATTCTCATGCTAATTAGCCCACATTTTCAGTCTTTTTATTATCTCTTTCTCAGAGAGTGTTTCAATGCAATTGCTGAATTGTCTTTGTTAGTTTCTTCTTTATCTCTGGTTTCTGCAAAACGTCCTTGTAGTCCATAAATTCTGCCTTCTTTTGTGTGCAGTTCTCGGCAATACATCTCTCCCCCAGGTTTTGTGCTTTGACACATACCAAGCCTGGTTTAGCAAAACTTAGTTTCAGTAGTTTTCCCAAACTGTGTTCTAACAATAGCGGCTTGTGGGAAAAACCTTTGCTACGTGCTGGCCGTAGAGGAAAAATCACACTGCTTATGATGAATGAAAAAACTTAATTAGAAAAGGTAATTAAAAAGAATTAATTAGAGAAGCGAACATCGGCTGCCGCAGCCGGCCCCGGTTGCTGATCGGGGTTGCCAGGCAACCGGCGGGACCGACCGAGCCGGGCCTGGGCCGGAGATAACTTAAAAACAAAAACAAAAAACCCAAACCCAACAAAGACCCCGGAAAAAACATCAAACCACGGGTTTGATGAGTGCCCCGAGGGCCGCTGTGCTGCCCGTGGTGGCCGTGCCCACCCGCCTGAGGGCTCGGGGCAGTGCGGGTTGCTTTCAGGCCATGCCTTTGAGGCATTCATGTGATAACGCTTCAAAATATTTGGCTTTTTAAAAGTTGCGGGCTTTGGCTGCTGGACAGAAAGCTTCGGGCTTGAGACTTTGATGGAATAGTTGCTTAGAAACAAATGAAGGCTTAATTATACCTCCTCACAGAGGAGTTCAGGAGAACACTCAGGGGTTGTCTGCCCCCCTAAGACTCACTTGCAGAAAAAGCTTTCTTTTTTCTTTTTTTCTTGGTGATTGTGGGCACTGGGTGCCTGAGCATTTTATTTCTGTGCCCATGACTAAGAAAAGTTAGAGCTGACACTTTCCTTTTACCTGCAGGAGACTGCGATGGAATGACGGAACTGTGCTACAAGACAGTGTTACTGTGTATTTATCTTGTGAAGTTATGAGTAATTATGAGTGAGGCTCTCCCTGCAGTGCTGATTTGGGTGTTCATGGGGAGGTGGTGGGGCTTGGTGTGGCAGCGCATTCCCAGGGGATGGCACAGCGCTCTGGTGGAGTTGATCACCTGTGTTTCTTCTGAATCCCTCACACAAAGAACCCTTCTGTGACTGTTCAGGGGCTGACTCAGATGATGGTGTTGTGATGGATAGAGGTCAATAATTCGTGAGATAATAACTGTATGTGTAATATTAAATGATAAACTGTGCTATGCAGTTATATATTGTACTTGAAATAAAAAAATCCGAAGGAGCAAGCTCAGCCCCTGGAATGCGGACAGCGGAGATGGATCTTATCAAGAGACACACAAAAGGGACAAACTCCTGCCAGGAGAGACAATTTCCAAAGAGAACCGCCCTGATCTAATCACCAGCTAGAGGGACATACCTGGCACTGCGAGATACGAGAGAAAAGATCTGCTGAGGACATAAAGAAAGAATGAAACTCAAAATTCCTGGCAAATCGACCTCTGATTGCTCCAGGATTTTTGCCTCATTTACACTAAAACTGAGGACTATACAATTCATAAAACTCAGATTCCTGACAAATCGACCTCTGATTACATCAGGACTCTGTTTTGTGTGTTCCTAGACTAGGGACTATGCAACTCAGGAAATTCNTGTACTTTCGGTCGTGGTTTTTAAATTGTTAATTTTTCAATAAATTCTTTTTTTATTGTTATTAATCATAATTGGCTTATCTAATTATTACCTATAACAGTGTCAAGGGTGAAAGGAGTAAACTTTTTCCTCTCACAAGAGGAAAAATAAAGCAAGATACTTAATGCATATAAATATCTCAAAGGCAAGTGTCAAGAGGATGGTGCCAGGCTCTTTTCAGTGGTGTCCAGTGACAGGACAAGGAGCAATGGCCATAAACTAAACCATGAGAAGCTGCACCTCAACATGAGGAAGAGCTTCTTGACATTGAATGTGGCAGAGCACTGGAACCGTCTGCCCAGGGAGGGTGTGGAGTCTCCCTCTCTGGAGACATTCCAAACCACCTGTGTCACTTGCTCCACGTGACCCTGCCTTGGCTCGGGGATCAGACTGGGTTAACGCCAGAGGTCCCTCTCAGCACTAATGGAGCTGTGATTTTGTGAAGTGATTCAGCGGCAATCACTCGCTGCCTGCTGTGTGCAGGCTGAAGCACACAGGTTTCTGAGCAAAGGATGGCAAACCCTCCAAAAGCCCCTTGTTTTCTCTCTTGCTGCTGAGCACGCGGTTACATGATATGGAATATCTAGCTAGTGTCACCTGCCTGGTTGTGTCCCCTCCCAGCCTGCTGCACACCTTCCTCCAGTCTGGTCACTGGTGAGGCAGAGTGACAAGGAAAAGGCCTCAGTGCTGCTCCGCAAAAGCAACAACATCACTGTGTTACCAGAACTGTTTTGGCCAAAAATCTAACCTACGGCACTGTATGAGCTGCTGTGAAGGAAACTAATTGCTCTAGCAGGCTCAGCTCTTTGGGTTCTGGAAATCTCCACAGGTGATGGATCCTCTCTGAGCAGGTCTATTCACTTTGCCAGGGTCCATCCACTCCCACTGAGAAATGCAAATTGTTTTTTGCATGCAGTGGGAGTTTCCATTGCTGCAGGCAGTATTTGTTGCTCGTCCTTTCACTGATTGTCTTGGGGAGGAGTAAGGAGCCATGTCCTATCCACAGCCATGCTATAGGCTGCTGAGAGCAGTAGTAACACCCTCCTCTTACATGCTTCCTGTTCTCCAGGGTGACTAAAACTTGTTTCTTCAGTCTCTTTCTACACTTCGTGAACTAAAGCCTCTGCTTCATTGGAAAGTTAAACATGCACTCTTATTTTAGTCTCCCCTGAGGTCTAATTGTTGGTACTTTGTGTGTGGAACTCAGAAGTAAGCAGAGTATTCCAGTCATGGCCTCATATTCCAGGCATGCCTCCCTGCCAAGTAGTGGGGAGTCACTCAGCTTTGACCTTGCTGTGATCTTGCTGATGCACACACTACTGACCCACGTTAAAATCCTTGCCCAGATAAGACCCCTCAGAAGCTTTGTTTTGCAAAGCCTGCTACACAGTCATCTCCAGCCTGGGCAGTTTCCAGGGGATAAGCTGTCCACACTGCAGGACTCTGCTGCTGTCTGCTTGTTTTAACAAGTTCAGCCTTTCTGCTGCTTTAAAGCAATAAAGTGGACCAGCAGTGCAGAATGAGAGCCTCCAATCCTGATACTGGATGTTAGAACTTCCTTGCTCTCATGTAACAGATGCAGACAGAATATCTGAGTTAGCTTTAAAGTTTTCTGCCCCTTAAAAACAGGGGGGATGTGTCCCTTTCTCAAGTGTCTTTCAGATTACTTTGCAAACTGCAATGACGTACAATGCAAAGCCAGAAATATCAGGTTGTATCAATTTGGGATAATGTGCTGGTTGCTATTATCTGCTGTGGTGAGTGGAACAGAAGGTACATCAGCCTAGCACAGATAATGATTCCCTCATATCACTTTTTCTGAGGTACTTGGACTATCCAGACTAGTTTCAAAAGGTTGTAAAATCTTACAGTTTGCAGGTTTGCATTCTGAATTTTTATCTATTTCCAGCGTCTGCCAGCTATATTGAAGTGATACTGTATTATGTATGGGGAAATAGAAAGCTATCATCTCAAAATAGACCATAATATTGCACCTTATTAAAAAATACAAGTGGGTTTTCTGCCAGCAACCATGACTTATGATAATGACTGTTATCAATATGCAATTACTTCTGTTACCCTGGAACATATTGACATTCATTTATTTAAAGATAATGTAACACATTTGTATTCGTTGAGGTAATCATTGGATGTGATTAAGTGTGAATGCCCATCTTATACAAAACAGTAAAACAAAAAAAAATTGTCATTGGACCTTCTGCACTACTTAAAATAGGTTGTAATAAATTCTGAAAATTGCATTTGAGCTTCTTTGAAACACAGTGACAAACAACCATAAAGAAGCAAAAGCATAGCTTGGGTGATTGCCAATTTAAACATTCATTCTTTCTAATGATATAGGGTAAACCTGACAATAAGAAAAAGACCTTCAAATAAAACTGTAATCCCATGTTTGTGGAATGGACTACAGAGTTTGTGATAGTGTGGAACAAAAGTCCATTTAAATCATGGCATTAAGCTGAGGCAGGAATCTGTTTGGGTTGTTTAGATGAGTTTTGAAGATGCAGAGGTTAAATGTGGCAACAGGCAGGCATTTAAATCTGCTGTTTAGGTTTTGAGTAATCATTTTATCCCCCAAATGCTTCAGAGTTTTCAGGCTTTTAACTAAAATGCATCTGTCTATAGTGCATTTGCTACATAAGGGTAGTTCTCTGGTGACAGGTTGTTATGATAATAAACACCTTGAGATCCACTTCTTCAAGGACACCACCAGAGCAGTTTCAATATTCTGAGTTTTCAAATACTTCTGTGGATAATGATGGAGAGAGTGAAGCTCAGCATGTTTGCTTGTCCAGTTACACGGTATGAAATGCTACATCCATTTCTACAACTAACTACTTGTTTGCTGCTTGTCTAAAATATCTTGGTTTTAATGAACTTCAAAAAACAAACCCCAAACCAACAGCAAAACATACTCCTGAAACCCCAGTCCAAAACTATGTATGGTGTTGGTTTCTTACTTGAAAATTAGGGATATCTTGGTCAACTGCTGGATGGTTCATGGAATCACAGAATGGTTTGGGTTGGAAAGGATCTTAGTGCTTATCTAGACCAGTTTGAGCACCCCTGCCATGGGCAGGGACACCTTCCACTAGACCAGTCTGCTCCAAACCCTATCCAACCTGGCACTGGATGCTTCCAGGGATGGGCAGCCTGTGCCAGTGTCTCACCACCCTCATTGTCTGTGTTAACAAAAGAGTAAACAAAAAAGCCTTTCTTAAAACCATCTAAATTGGATATGATCAAGTCTGAAACTATTTCCCTTTGTCCTAACACTACAGACCCTGGTAAAATGCCCATCTACATTATTCTTACAAGCCTGCCTTTCCCCCCCACCTCCTCTATCGAAAGGCTGCGGTAAGGTCTCCCAGGTGTCATCTCTTCTCCAGAGTGAACATTCCCCAAAACAGTCTCTTCTTATATGAGAGATGTTCCAGCCCTCTAACAGTTTTCTCTCTCCTCTGCAGCTGCTGTCAAAGATGTGTCTTGTATGGGGACCCCAGAGTTGGATGCAGTACTCTAGGAGGGTCTCATGGGAGTGGAGTAGAGCAGAATCATCTCCTTGAGCTGCTGGCCACTCTTTTTATGCAGCCCAGCTTAAGACTGGCTTTCTGGGCTGCAAGTGTGCATTGCTGCCCCATTCCAATGTTTTTCTTTTGTCCACCAGTATCCCCAAGTCCTGCTCATCAGGGCTGCTCTTGATCTGTACATCTCCCAGTGTGTATCAATAGTGGGGATGGCTCTGAGCCAAATTAGTGATCAAGTGCAGTTTTCTTTCCAAATAACAAATCTGCATTTTTGCCAGGTGGTGCTACATGTGTAGATGCATTGTGAGAATTTTTTTATTAAATGTACAGGTGTATACATTTTGAATCATGCTTTGTGAAAGGACTGGCTGTCTTAATAGCAATTTATAGCTCAGTATGATTAGAGGAGACTGTCTTCATTCCTTGGCTGATTCTGGCAGTACCCGCAAAACAACCCAGGGATTTCAAAAGCCTTTCCCCAGAATGTTTGTCTCCAAAGCAAAGAAAAATGAAGTTATGTTTCTCAGAAATGCACCTTTTATAACCTGAGCTCACTGGAAGACTGCAAGGAATTCCCATGGGTACAATAACTCAAAAATTTATCAATCAAACCAGGCTTTTTCAGTAAACTGCCTGTTGCTTTGAGTAGGGCCTCACTGAGATATTGCCAATAGTGTAAGTTGTTTCTGTTCCAGTTTGTCTAAATCTGTTTATCTCTAGTCTCCTATTACAGTCCCTGTAATTGTGGTAAGCCCTCCTCAGTTAGGGGGGAGCTGGTAACCAGAGTTTCAAGCATGGAAACATGAACTCTTCCATTTGATTTGGACCTAACAGTTTGTTCACCTACTGCTGCAGGAACACCTGTTCCTATTATGAATAATTCCTTTTGAATTTGCAGAGCTTTATCTGTGCTGAGAGCTCCTGCTGAAGCTCACAAATGCTTGTGAAGCTGTTTCATCCATCATGTTTTTTTATGTACTTCTGCATAAGTTGGAATGTGCTTTGTTCTGTGACCTGACACTTACCTGAATTGAACCTCTCCTTGTTGGGAAAAGCTGATGCAGAGGTTTTAGTCCTCTGGAGAAGCCCTCACAGTTCCTTAATATCATCAGCCTTGTGGTGCCCCACCACACTGCTCCCAGCCCAACCTATATCTCTGCATGATACAAACCTATGGTATTTCCAACAGACAGTAGTTATGGAATACTGTTGATCTCATTTGCTGCCGGACACTCAGGTCATTAAAAATAAATAGTTTTCTGTTACCTGAGAGAAATTATCTGGGCATCTGGAGAGATGTAGTAAATTGTTAAAAGGAGGTTGTACCAGAAATTTTCAGAGCTTCTGATTACCAGTCCTCCAGAAAGATGAAATTTGACAAGGTTTTCACATGTTGCTTTGGTCACTGCTCTCTCAAGGCCCTTTGGTCACTGCTCTGGCCCTTTCCAGGAGTTTCACCATGCAGCAGCCATCTGGGAGGGCAGCACATCAGCGTGCAGGAATTCAGGGTTTTCTAGGCTGACCTTACTCAATCATCAAAGCCAAGGTCAGCAGTTGGTCTTGAGACTTATCTGTAGCTCTGACTTTGGTGTTAGCCCTGAGCTGACTTCTTGCAGCTTCTTCTGAACCTTGTTAAGAATGTATCATCTTGTGTTGAATCTCTAGACTCTTTAACCCTGGTCTAATCCTTCTGTGCACCAGGCAGTGCCACTAAAATGGCCTAAAGTAAAGCTGCTTAACCCCTGAGGTGGGTGCTGTGAGTTGCCCAGGAGTAACCTGCCCCAGCACACTTCCAGGGGGAAGCCTGGGTCTGGATGATCCTGTGGTTCGCTTTTCAGAAACACTTGCTGTAATGCAACTCAGGGAGAAAGTGCTACAGGTTAAATTAATGCCTGTCTCATGTAATTTCATAATTATGTAATTAAATGTTCTTGTAGATGGACCAAATCCTAGTTGGGCGGACAGGTATTAAACATTTCTTCCATACTGTAGAAATGGAGGCTTTTAAAATAAACATATTAACAATGCTCCTGCCAGAAACTTCTAGAAAAGACTCAAATACTGTAATTTATTTTAAAGTGGCCAGAGCTCTACATATAATTTTTCATCAATTATTGTTTAAAACATTTTGGATTTTGAAAAATTGTAGTAGGTTTGACAAGCACTTGACTGACATCATGTTGATTAAATAGCATTTCCTCTGACAACCCCAATGAGACCTCCTACTCATGGTACAGGCATGAGCTAATTGAATTCTTTTTTTAAACTGCTTTTGAATTTCAAACCATACAAGTGACACCAGACCCCCTTCTCCCACACAGCTCAAATATATACCTTTCTGATGGCTCCTTCTGGCATGCCACATAGGTAATATCAGTGCCTTTGGTAAATCATCAGGATGTTTCTATTGTGTTCTGAGTCAGAAATATGGGACTAAAAGTTTGGTGTTGTTTTTGGATTCTTTTTTGAAACTGAGTTCAAGCCTAGTACCATCAATTTATACTTTTGTGAGTGATAAAAATGTGTTATAGCTAAATTTTACGAAGATAGGATATCACAGAATCATACAATGCTTTGCATTGAAAGGGACCTTAAAGATCACCCAGTTCAAATCCCCCTGCCATGGGCAGGGACACCTTCCACTCGACCACGTCGCTCCAAGCCCAATGTAACCTGCTGTTGAACACGTCCAGGGATGGAGCATTCACAGCTTCTTTGGGCATCCTGTGCCAGGGCCTCACCACAAGCTGTGATTGATTTAGCAGTGATCTTTTGTCCCAGTGAAATTATATTCATTATGATGTTGCTTGTGAGGGAGGAAATGTGGCTCTACATACGGTTTTATTGACTACATGCTTCGTATAAGGGTGTTTCTATAAAACAATTAAAAACTATATCAAGGCATGATAGGAACAAGTCTTTAATTCATCTTGAAATAGGACAATTTTCATCCCTAAGTACCACTACCTTTTATGTGAAAGAAACCATATTAGTGGTTTCCCAGATTATTTGGCAGAAGATACCTGTTTTTGTTTTCCGGATGTTGAGGAAAGCAGTAAGGAATGAAAGGCTGATGGAGGCACTTGGGCCAGCAACATGTGTATATAATGATTTCTGCTTTCCAGTTGTATTTTCTGCTTGTGGGAACGTACCATCCTAAGCTTTGTGTACTTTGAAGGCATCTCTCTTAGTCAAAAGCTCATTCAGTATCATTGCAGACACCTTCTGCAAGTCTCTAAATATCTGATGTAGGATATAACAGTTATTTCTGGTGCTTAAATATCTTTGCCCCATATGGATTTAGCTCGAGTAGAACAAAATGTTTTACCATAGGGTACATTGACACAGTCTAGTTCCACAAATGCAGTAGATGTTATAATTAATTATGTGATACCGCAGTTGAAAACATTAAATTATTATCAGCCATTCTTGCTGTTTCTTTGGCTCCCACATCATCCTGTCTGGCTGGGTTTAGGTGCAGGTATCTGGTGTGGTGAGTGATGTCCAGGCTGAAATGGCTTCTAAGTATCTTCCAGGGTTAGTTTTGGAATAAAACAATTGGTCTTGTCACATAAATACAGTTCTGTATTTTGGAGGGGAGAGGAAGAAAAAAGGTTTTTGACTGTCTCTTCTATTATGAAGTTAGAATGTTACCATGTAATACTGGCAGTGTTGTGGAAGTTGCTATTTTTGTGGTAGAACATTCCTTTTTATTTTCTTCAGTTCTGCTGATTGTACAGTTTTCTCATTATGCTTTGAAAAATTTAAGCTTTGCCTCTTCAACATTCTTCATTGCGTATAACTAGAGACTCCCAGTTCATATTAATGCTATGATATTTTCTTCGCTGTACATATGGTTTCCTTTAAAAACTGAGATGAACTTTGGTAATTTGTGTTACCCCCTTCCCAATGTGTCTGTACCCACCAGCTCAGCAAAATGAAGCTTCAACATTATACTTGGTTTGCCTCACTCTGGGAATTATCTTTCAGATTTTATATAGTATCATGGACAAGATTTTTTTGGTTAGAATGTGTCTCATAATTTATTTTGACTTACTATTTTAAATTTTTCAATAATCATTGACTGCAATTTAGATGTCTATGTGTTTTGTACCTATGATGTTAAAACTATCAAAAAAATCACAAAGGCAAGAAATTTGAGAGACTGGAGATAATAGGTGCATATCTTGGTTTATGATAATAACAGAGTTTGGGTTTTTTTACTTATTTCTGTGGAGGGAAAGATTTGTGGAAACAAGATGCATTTGCCATTTGGGTGTGCTATGTATTGATAAGTTTTTAAAATAAGAAAAATAAACTTCAACCCCTTCCCTCCATCCTGAACTTACGGGTCTTGGAGTAGAGTATCTTTCTATAATGGCTTGACTTACTACTACTTGCCTACAGAAGGATATTCTGAAAAACATCTTGGAAGTGGACTAAAATATTGGGCAAGCACTAATAAAAAATAAAATGAACCAAATGACATTGAACTGCTTCAGCCAGGCAAGGTGACATTGTGCATTAATTGCATTTTTCTTGATGTTGTACATTTTTTTTGTAGGTGTTAGTCAACTGTAAAGTGTGTTATCTGGTGGGCAAAATTAACTTTATTAATGTGGCCATTCAATAACAAGCGTATGTTACGTAGTGTTATTTTTTGGTCCAGTAAATCAGGCTGACTTGTGTGCCCCTTCTTCCAGGGGACATAAGAAATGAATATATTGTGTATTCTGAAAGTGAGCCCTGTCTTAATAATGTGAGGGCTTAAAAAGTGCAGTGTTTGGTGTGGAATGTTATTTGCCACTTCTGCTTTTGGTAAGATAGATTGTATTAATTGTTAATACAAATATAGAAAACCAAATTTGCCCAAGTCGAGTATGTTTTGCCTGTGATGGTAATTGCTGAGTGATCTCTCTCTGCCCTTATCTTGACCCACAAGCCTTTAGTTCTACTTTGCCTCTCCTGTTCAGTTAAAGAGTAGAGTGGTAAAGTGGCTTTGGGCACCTGATGTCCAGCCATGGTGGGTTCACCTCACTGTTTTAGCTGTGACGATTATGAATTAATTTTATCTCCATCCACGCTTATGAGTTTATTGCCTGAACATTTATTATTATCTAGGGAATACCTAGTTGTTGGTAGAGAGCAGGGTGATTTTCCTGTTGGTACAGGCATGACCCTGAGTTGAGATATTTTTTAATATGTTCTGACGTAAAACTATTTGACAAGTAAGAGTAACTCAAAAAACCCAAAACAACAAAACTGTGAGTGTGTACCAGTTTCCTCCTCCACAGGGATCTGGCATAAACTACTTTACTAACCTTCAAAGAGATATGTAAATGCAACTGTGCCCTTCACTATTAACAAGAAAGTGAGAAGATTCACACGTTTAAATATGGTGTTTAGAGTCTGAATGAGTAATTCATAATAGCAGATAGTTTGCCATGTGTAAGGAGTTGAGTCATTGTCATCCCTTTCTGTTCACAGATTGTCTGTAAGCTGAGTTCTGGGAGCTCAGTAAGGCATGAGTAGCTTCCAGTTCATGTTGGGAATGCATGTGTGTGCACTGGTCTGCATAAACTGGAGCTGTTTCCCAGCCTTGCTCTGTCATGCCCAGAGAAGTTACCCTTTTATAACAGGGCAAGAGGTGACTAAGCTGTGTTGCAAACAAAATAAACTCCACTGAGACTAAAGTGTTTATGAGGATCACTTGTGTCTGCTGTCATCAAGTTTGTGTCTCTTCCTCTTTCAAGGTGAAGCTCAAGAATCCTGTGCTAAAGGTCCAGCTAAGTGTGTCAGTGCTGCACTTGACAAATTCACTACAAAATGTGGTCCTAACCTTGAGCTAAGCTTCACAAAGGGCATGTAAAAATGTTGGAGTAGCTCAGTGGTCTGTAATTACGGAGTTCTTCTAGTGTTTATAAATTCAGATACTTCTCCTAAATAATAATCTCCTAAATAATAATCTGTATAAGGTTCCTGATATGTCTGCATTGATCTGCTAATATTCAGAAGACATGGATACATTTTTCCTTAAGATATTCTGAGCTCCGGTGAATATTGAACAATATTTTTTAGAGCAAACTGCTGCTGCAAATAACCTTCTACTAAGTGACAATGGATGGAAACTCTTAATGAGAGGTTAATATTGTTAATTTTGATGTGTCAATCTCTTCCTGGTTTTATTTGTGTTTTCCTAGCATCTGGATGGAAAAATTGTCTGACCTCTGAATTTCGTCCCTCCCTTACTTGAAAGTAAAATTCAAACTAATAATTAAATAATTGGAACAAGATTGCTCTAGGCCAGTTGGTGTCCCCTTTGGAAGTCTGAAGGAGGTGATGGACCACCATAAGGCCTTTTCTTGTAGACTGAGGCAGTTACAGAGTGTGTCCAATCTTTTTCCTCTGTTTTGTTTCTTTCCTCTCCAAGAAGTTAAAGAAATAGATTGGTTTGGTCATCTTCTCTGAAAGCAAGTACATAAGTTAAACACCAAACTTGGCCTGAACATGTAAAAAACTTTCTGTGTATAATGAGAAGATTAAAAAACCCCTAACAAAACAAAAAAAATCCCCAAAGCCTAAACACAAAAACCAACCAACCAACAACAACAACAAACCAACTCAGGCCTCTAGAAGATTTTATTAATGAATGTGTGAGGGGTGTGTGGCAGATGCAAGACCTTGGGAGCAACCTGGCTCCAAAAAATGTGAGTCAGAACAGATATGTGGTCTTTTCCTTCCTCTCTTACAATGTGCTGATTAGTGTCCTGTCGGACATGGTGTTTTCTGGTGGGTGATTTGTGACTATTTCCTACAGCTAACAAATTAGCAGAAGCCTCACTAGCTCAATTCTTCATCAAGCAAAGAAAGGCCATAAAAGAGCAACACTCCTCCTTTATGCAGACTGGGATTCATGTATCTCCTCCCTTCCAGCCCAAGTGATACAGATCTCATAATCATGTGATGATCTCAGGGGTCTTTTCCAATCTAATTGATTCTGTGAAATATTTGTAGACATGAATAGTCAGCTATAAGAGGTACTTATAGGGGGAACAAACAAATGTGATTTCCTGAATGAAAAGCCTGAAAAACTAAATCTGCAGGCTCAGGTCTGGAAAAAAAGTAATGTTTAAACTTGAGCATCTGAACCTAAGTCATCTCTTCACTACTTAAAATCCAAGTACACCTGTATTTTGTAAGACTAGGATGAATTTTCTGAGTTCACTTGGTAAGTAAATTTGGATACTTGCTTGTCAAGGTAATAGAGGGAAAGACTTCACTGTTGCTCTGTTGTTACAGAGTATAATATTTTGCTGTGCTGAGCTGTCTCAAAATGTGCTGTTTCAAACCACTTCCATGAAACACAATCTTCCCTCTCCCTGGACAGCTCAGACTGCAGCTCTGTTCTGCATGTGAACATCAGAGGGACACACCTTCCCTCACCAAGTGCTGGAGTTAAATATGCCCAAATTCTAGCTGATAATCTATTGTTCATCTAATTGTGTACCAGGGAATACAATTTGAGTGGCTCTAATGGGGCAGGATAGAGGTATCCAACTAAAAAGCTTCACTGCAGACAGTGTGCTGTTTTCTGTTGACGTGAAAGAAAGCTTTCCATCAGTATGCTGAAGCACTTAAATTCCTGCAGTTTCAAAAGGGTTATTTTTGAGATATTTTGACATTTTCAGATTGACATTTCTAATTGTACTGTGTGAGAGCTGTCTTCAGAAGGGATGTGCAGCATTTCATTTAGCATTTGTTGTAAAAGAATTTGGGGATATTTTTAGAGGAGAAAATTATCAAAGGCCTAGAAAATTTTGAACAAGGCTTGAAAAGAATGCATGTAGCAGATGTAATTTTAAATAAGAAATAGACCTACTTCAAAATTTTTGTATCTAATTTTTATTAAACTCCTTGAATGTGATGATAACTATTATCTATGGATCACGTACTTTCTGCTACCTCTAGAATTTTTGATTGTTCTTAAGCTTAAAAAGGTATATGAAGATGGCTTTACAATTTTAATTCAGTTGCCATGGGGTGTTTGTCCTCTCATGCTTTATGTGGATAGAAGAGACTTGTTGAATAAACTAATTTTAATAATGTAATGATGACTGACATTTTTCATATAATTACTGTGCATTTTTACTGTATTTACATTGATGAAAGACTTGAGATATAATTGTAGAAGACTAGTTATGTAGAAGTTCCTTAAAATGGCAATAAGAATGGCAGTAAAATCAGTGTTTCCAGTTTTTCAGCTTCCTTCAGGATAGATCTTTCTTTCCAATTAATTTTCACTTTTAAATTATGTTCTTCTCCCTCTCTGTCTCTTCCTCCAAACCAAAACCTCATTCATTAACTTAAAATTATTCAAGGATTCGTGTTGATTTTGAACAGATCAGAGCAGTAATTTTGTTCTTCTGTGCATCTTATTTCTAATCTGAGCATCCTTTCACCCTGGTGGACCTTTTCATTTCCAACTACTTTATTGCTCCCATCACTGTTGAGTGGGGTTTGGGCTTAAAAATCACTTACCTGTGAAGATTCCATGAAAGGGGAGATTTACAGCAAACGTGGAACCATCACCTGTCTTGACTTTTTTTGTGCAGCCACTATCTTATGTTTTATCTTATCTTTGTTCACTGCTTCCCTTTTATCTCATAAGAAGCATTTGCTCTTTTGGACTGCCTGTTTTCATTTGTGCCCTTATGCCCTTGCTCCTTACAGTCATCCTTCTGCTTCGGAGTAGCCATTTCCTCCTTCATCTTCATTCTTTCTTTGTCACATGCCTGCTCTAATGTGTGATTTATGAGGTCTGTCCACCAGTCTTAATTACTGGTACTTCCTCATCTTTGACTGGTGTCCTGCAGCATTTATTTTGTGTGTGTGGCAATGGTGACACAGTATTGACTTGAGAGCAGCAAGGACTGGTAAAGATCGTCACGCCTCAACTGCAGCGTGTGTTTGCAACATACACACTTGCACTGAAAAAGAATTTCCTCTTTAAAAGAGATTACTTTTAAGGTAGTGGTGATAACAAGGAAAAGTATGAGGAGAGCTTTCAGTGCAGCTGGAGGACTGGTCAGTGAAGTTGTCTCGGTTTGAAAGACAGGTGTCTGCTAAGGAAGGCAGGAGCCTCCCTTGGAAATGGAAGATGCAACTCCTTCCCCTCCAAATTATTATTATTTTGAAATTAAGGGGCTTTCAGGCAAAGATATGAGGGATAGGAATAACAGTTCTTTACTAACATGTATGAATATATATAAATATATAAACAAAGCAAACAAACAGCAGTAACTATGGCAGTAACAACAAACAGGAACAGAACTCAGTGACCCTTCACCTCCGCAGGGCGGGTGCGATGGTTCCCCCGCGGCTGCAGGGGGCGCTCCGGAGTGAGTGCGGGGCCCACGCGGCAATGGCGGCCCGGGATCCCGGGAAGGGATGGAGGAAAAGCTTCACAAATCCCCTGGGCCGCCGATCCCGGTGCCCAGCCGCACTCTCGGGAACAGCGGGCTGGGNACAGGCAGACGTAGGATCTCCGGGGGGTCCCGGTGGAAGGAAAGCAGCAGAAGGCAGGAGCCTGCAGCGATGGCGAGTCCTCTCCACACCCTCCTTCCCCTCTGAGCGCCAAGAGAACAAGAGCTCAAGGGGTGGCACCCAACCCTTTTTTGCAGTTCAATTCTCGCGGCATCTCTGCCCCACACACGAGACACCCCCAGGTGAAAGAGGCCAGCCGGACCCCTCCCCCTGTGGCCAGATCTTTTGTTTCTTCCAAGTATTTTGCCCCTCCCAAAACATGTATGGGGGAAAATTCCCAAAGAGAATAAAAAGAAAACAAAACAACAAAAAAAAACTTCTAAAACCCCAACAGAAGTGAAGCAAGGAGGACTTGCATTGGGCTAATTGCAGTGGTATAGATGTGTTGTGATGTGAATAGTGGCTGTGGATCCTTGGTGCATGGATGGACCGGAAAGCCTGGCCTGAAAGATAGCAGGAGCAATAATGAAGGCTTAGCCAGATACTGGATGGGAGGGAAGGAACTGGCAGTGACATGCAGGTGATGGGTTTGAGTGACAGGGAGCAGAGAGCTGCCTTGCATGACTAGGAAAAAGAGTTAACTTGAGTGGGAAGGTCAGGATTTCCGTTTTTGCCTTGTTGAGCTGTAGCTGAAATACCAGAAGCCATAAGGAGATGCCAGAATAGAAAGCTCAGAGATGAATCATCCACTCGGAAACGATGGCTGCGTTTGTATTTCCAGAGAAGACAAGCCAGAGGCATCTCACTGAGGGAGATGAGAGTTAGAACACATGGAAATTCCTCTAGCATTCCTGGAATCTTGATTCTCCCTTTGGAAGGGAAAACTGGTAGGCTGTCTGATATTGAGTAGGGAGGATTGAACCTACAAATAATTAAAGGTATTATGATAATTTATCTGGTTCCTTTATAGAGTTCACTTCTTCAGATTACTTCTACCTTTCTGGTTTCTGCAAGTACACTCCCGTGTTGAGATCTTTCTAAGAACTATTTTAAAATGTGCTCCATAAGGAAGTATCTATTTTCCTTTTAAAGCCATGAGATAATTTCTGTTCTGTATGTTGCCATTACCCAGAAGTCCAACTGAATGTATTTGTGGTGCTGTAATTTTCAGAGCCAATTGCTGTAATTCAGGTATTCTGAATTTATCGCCTGTTATTTCTCCTCTTCACATGAAGGCAAGCAGCCACATTTGTGCTGAAAAACTTGATATTGCAAGTTGGTATCTTGACACTGAAGAACAGGAGTTGTACGAGGCTGCAGACAACATGCAGATTGTTGTTTTTTAATTCACATTGAAGCAGGATATTAAATGGGAGAAGGGAATTTTTGTTAAATAAACTGCTAGGAACTTTGTTGTTTTGAAATGCTTAGTTTCTTCAGCAGTGGCTTTCTGCTGCTTTGAAGTGCGAACTAAGTGAAAGGGTGATACAGGTGCTTCCTGGCCCTCTCACATGGAGGAACATTGGGTTCAGTCCTACAGGGAGCTTCTGATCTCTTGCCAGTCTGAAATAATTACTAGGGCCTACAGGTGTGCTTCTGTTCCTTGGCAAATTGCCTTTGCAAGATAAAAGATTTAAGCTTTCCACTTCCATTGTTGCGTCTTTGTTGACCATTTTGTTTTCAGTGGTGGTATTTGCATACTCCTCCTGAGGTATTTGGTGGAGAAGGCTCTCATGCAGAATGGATCTAGAGGCGTCTTACTCCTTGCAGATCATTGTTGTGCTGGATATGCACACCCTGATTTGTACCGGTTTCTTAACTGTTCAATGCCACGTATCTTACATCTCAGCCACTCCTGCAAACACTCTTTTGAAAGCCTCTGTATGCCAAGAAATGTGAATTTAATCTGCAGATTTCAGATCTCTCAACAGGTCATGTAGCTGGACTTCTCAGCTCCCAGGTCAAACCCTGGCAGAAGGGTGTGCATGCCAGGGTGTTCCGTGACACCCAGGACATGAGTAAAAAGGGTATTTTCAGTATTTTCTCTTCTGCCTTTAGATTTACTCTTTCACGTGCAGATGGCTCACAGTTGGATCTTGCTGTGCTTAAAAATGGATCTTGCAAAAACAGATTCAGGCTCGAAGAATAAAGTAGGAAACAAAAATATTTCTAATTTTTTTGCTGTGTTAGCTTAAAATATTTGTACCAATGTTCTCACTCGGCTGAGGCTTTCTACCCCTTTTTTGGGGACAGGAAGGTTTTTTGAACTCTGGTTCACTCTGTGTATCTCTCAGCATTTGACAAGATGATATCTTCAGGAAATCTGGTGTTTTCTTTGTTCAGGCGCGTGTGTGTGATCACAGTCAGCACACGTGCAGAGCCTTGCCTGAGCCAGACTCCTTGTCCCACTGCTGTACTCGGTGCTTGTGTGGTTTGTCTGTGTGATAAGCTGGCATGCTCGAAATCGCTTTCCACTGCAATTTAGGGCTGTGCTGAGAATGGAAATTGTTTCTGGTGGATACAACTCTTCTTTCTCAGCTCTGTGAGCAGTAGGTGATGTAGGAATAGAAATCCTTCCCAGCAGAGCACTGCTATAAAGTGAATAAAGGGCAATTTTCAATAAATTCCTGGTGCGTTGTTTCAGGCCACGGCCTGTAGTGAATCATTTGTGCTGCAGTACTTGAAATCCATTGTGAGTACACAAAAGGGAAATGGTCCCTCTTCTCAGACTGATGTGATGATCATCTGGAGAGATAAAGTAGTCCTGCTAGATTTTCATTACTGTTAAAGGGAGTGTAAGTTCATGTGATTAAGTATCACTTATTAGGTCCAACTAAAATCCAGCATTTTCATTGATCATCCTTTCAAGGAGCAAAATGACTCACTCTGAGTTTTAGGCAGACTAACTTGCAACATTTAAAATAAGGTTTATTCTAATAAGTTTGTGCTTTTCACACTCTTGTGAAATTACTCTAAAATATCTTGAGAGACACTGGTATATGAGAAGTACCTTCAGCCCTGAAGGGCAGAAGTCTCCATTTAGGGAAAGTGACTAATTTTTTTAATAACCATGCATGTCTACTTTATCTCTTCAATCCAGCTATAATCATCAGCAGCCTCTTCAATGTATAAAATATTTATCTACCGCAGAGAACTTTAGTCAAGCTCACATGTTTTCTCCAGGGAAACAATATTAAAACAGTCTGTTATATGTTAAAAGCCTTTTTGCAATGTCTGTTGGAAATAGCTCAATTGATGACTTGTTGCCATTAGGCAATATGTCAAAATATTAGCTCAAAAGTATTTTGCTAATAGCTACCCAAAAAGTGATAATTTTTACTGTGGAATGGATAGAGCAAAGTAGAAATGAATCAACTGCTGATTATCTTATTGAAAAAAATATACCTCTGCTTATAAATTTCTTCTAAAATAACAAATTAATTAAAAAGTTATGTCTGTACAGCATAAGAGCAGTCAGTACCATCTCATTACTCCTTAAAAGGCAAATGAGACCATTCTATTTATATAATTGCTGCACAAATACAAATGTTTACCTAAGAAACTTGACTTCAATAGATAATGGAAGGCTGGGCAGTGTTTCTATGATCTTAATCAGTTGTGTGAAGAATTGCAAATGAAGGCAAAATATTATTTCAGAAAATAATGTGTCCTTATTACCTTAAGCAGCAAAATGTCATATGTGGGTTTTGTCCCTTGTTCTGTTGCGTGTGTACTTTCCCAATCTTGCCTTCCCTACTAAAAAAAGTAGTAGAAAAAGTAGGCTTCAAAAGTAAACTACAGAATGATATTTCAGCAGTTCTTGTGGGAATTATTTAACTCTCACACTTGAATAAGTGGCTCAGATACTTCATGTCTGTCATAGCAGACAAAAGCAATAACAAAGCTACAACTAAAATGTGTCCAATTAGCTGGAAACCCCATTCAACAAGAAAATTAAATATATATATGTGAAAAAAAGAAACTCTGCAAAAACGCACCACAGACCAACCAAAGGAAAAGAAACTGAAAAAAAACCCACAAAAAAACGCCAACCAAAACACCAACACCCAAGAAAAACTATTTCAATACTATGTCTATGTTGGAAGTGTTCATTATTTTCACTAAGGCTTTCAATAAGAATTTGAATTGGATGGACTGTAGCCAGGGCGAAGATATTTAGTAGTTGAGGAGTTTGAAGGGTCAGACTGAGCTAAGAAAGCCCTCCTGAAGGGGCTGCTGAAGTCAGGGGGGAGTTCAGACAGAAAAAGGAAAACTAGCTAATAATTTAAGCAAAAGCCAAACAAATATCCCCCCCTCCAAAATCAAGCATAAAAAAATTACAGAAAATCACTTCCAAACAAAAAATAAAAAGCCAAACCAACAAGCCAAGCAAAAACCCCCAAACAAACGAACGAACAGAAGAAATCAAAAAAATAAAAACCCAAACAAAAGATCCCAAAACCTGAAAACCACCAGCAGTCCTAAGAATCCAAGCATTCACGTGCAGGGTTTGGGATAAAAGTTAAGAAACCCTTAGGAAGTACTGTGCAGCTGAGTCAAATATCTCTGGGAAAGAGTGGTTAGAAGTCGAAGTAAAAGATTAAGTGGCAACAAAGTACGAGCTAAATAAGTGACTGTACTTATTAGAGAACACCGTGCTCCCTTAATTGCTCCAACAAGTCAGATTAGCAGAAATGAATGTGGCAGTAAGTACCTGCTTCCTGCAGGATGGTTGTGTGGACCGTGTTAGTGCACTTAAAGTTTCGTGGTTTCTTCACTAGACTGCACCAGGGCTGAGAAAATTCCCAGTTAGTGCCTCACACAGGGATGTCACTCATCATCCTCTGTTTCTGCTCAGCTTTTCGATTCCTTCTCTTTCAGATGTTCTGTATCCACATATGGGTGGAATGAAGAAGAAAAAAGGTGGCAGCGGTATAGGAAATTCAAACAAAAGATTCCTAAAATCCCTTTGCACTTCTGTTCAAAGTCTCAGACCTATGTGACACCCCAGAGCTGGATGCAATACTCCGAGGGGAGTGGGATGGAGGGGTAGAACTGCTTCCCTTGTCCTACTAAAATATTTATCATTTCTAGATGACTCAGTAAACTGTTTTGGTTTGCATTTCCGTTTGAGCTTGCTTTTTGTTATATGTTTTATTGGACAAGTAGCAAGGTCTTTTGACAGTGATTTTATTGTACAAACAAAAAGGTGATTTCAGTACTGAGAGATTTTCTCAATGTATTTTCAATTTCCATTCTGCTCTTATGTTGAATAGATTGTACAGGTAAAATATTACTAGTCCCTAAATTAAATTGTAATGGAAAGTTTTAAATTATGTTTTTTGTGAAGCTTCTGTAAGAAATGCTAATACTGAATGAAATACAGCTTGGGTGATATAAAACCATACCCTGGCTAGAGGCTGGTACTTTTCTTATCTATTTGATTCGCATTAAGGTTGCTGATGGAATCATCCAAAAAAGACCTTTCCCAAACCACCCTCTCCCATGTACCCCCTTGGTGCCAATATTCCATCACATGACTCTCTTGCACTGTTATTGTAGAAGCTATTCTCATTACTGGTTTGCAGTTGCCACTTAAAATTCAGGTCTTAAAAATACAATCACAGTATCATTGCTTGGAGGCAGTGAAACAACAAAGCAACTGATTCTTAGCAAATCAGTTCTGTGGGCTAAAGAAACAAAACTGTTAAAAGGCAGCTAGACAAAGCAAAGACTAAGAAGTCAGGGTCTGGAGGAGCAGCTGTTTTTGTTGTTAATAGTGAAGTGAGTATCTGTGCTCAACCACATAGCCTTTGAGAACACAGGTCCTTTTCTGGACAAGCCATATGTTTCCTTGCTTTTTGCAAGTAGGTAACCCTTTTAATATGAATAATTTAATCTTAAATTCAAGATTATATGTTTTTCTTAAACAAACAAACAAAAAGTGTTTCTTTTTCCTTAAGGTACTATGCAAAAGAATTCTTTTCAATGCAAGTGAGTTAGGTTGTCATCTTGATCTTATTCAGCTTTAAACTTCTTGGGTCATCTTTGCTTAAAGATTTTTGGGTTTGCAAAATTTAGAACAGTGTTGAGAGAAATGACTGTAGATGCTACACAGAGACAGTCGTTGGTCCTTCCTATAACAAGAGCCTGGTTGTTTTTCCTGTGCATAGCTGTGGAATGATTATTCGTAGCAGACAATTAACTTAATAGTGGCCGTGTGCTTGCTTCTGTCAGGTCTTCCTGTAGTGATAAGGTCAAAAAAGGATGTGCTTTTATGCCATGTGAAAACACCCCTCTCCAGATCCTATTTTGAGTATCACCATCAAAACTAGAAACCCAACCCCTTACTGAGTGTTTGACAAATGGTGGGGTAAAGCCGAGGCACCAGAAGTGCTGACCCTGAATTTTCTGTTCACTCAAAGCTCTCAGAGTGCTGCTTGGCTGGGAGCTGCATCTGTAGGTTAGAAGTGTGATTACTTCTGGGATGGGAACTCCTTACCTGTAGTCGGAGATAGCATTGCCTGTGCTTGTGTTGCAAGATCAGCAGCTGTTGCTGAAGTAGGAGACACTTCATTTACAGCTACTTCAGATTTTTCACAGAGGGAGAGGGAAGTAATCGCTCTCTAATGCTTTCATGACTGAGAAATCGCTTGGAAGTGGTGTCTTGCATTATCTCAGCTTGCAGATCCAATACTCAGACAGGTTTTACAGGGCTGGAAGCTGCTCTTCACAGACCACCAGGGAGGAAATTGCCACATTCCTGGTCATTACCACATAAGAGGGGTTTGATTTTTCTGACAATATCTATTCTTCAAGATCCACTTTGTAAAAAAAGATGTTCCCAGCCTGCCCTTTGGTCAGATTCCCAGTGAAAACTAGCTCTTCCTTTTGAATATCCTGTGTTCTTTAACTTACCTGATTGATCTAGTCATACATACAATGAGAAAAACTGTTTGAGAACAGTGAAAAGTATTATTCATGGCAATTCAGCAACATATTTTTTTTAAGGTAGGAGAAATGTTAAAAGTCAGTTCTGGCATGTGACACTTCCAAATCTGATGTCATTCATTCCTCTTGCCCTTATTCTAGGAATTCTATGCATATTTTCCAAGTGTATTTAATATGAATAGTTTTATATTCTATCTGGTTGCTTATATAATACATGTGTGTGTCTTGGTAAGTTATAATCAACTGTGAGGAGTTAGATAGACTGATACTTCACCCAATTTTCTTTTCTGTTTATATTTGAAGTTTAATTTTATCTGTCTTGCTTTTTCTTGTAGCAATTTCAGTGTTAAATCTTACAAGGAGATCGAGGGTGAATTTGCCTCTGGCAGTCAGAATCAACAACAGAATCTTTTTAGTATTTAGAGATAGAAGTGATTTCAGCTTTAGTGTTCAGCCTCTATCAGGTATAATGGAAGATTAGTCCTCTACAGGATCTCTGTCCTTAATAGCTGAAGTGTTGTGGTGGTTGGGCACGTGTGGCGTTATCTACGGGCTGTATAGGAGCGGTGCTTTCATCTGGTTTGTGCCTTACCAAAATAAGCTGTCCCATGAAGTTCTTAGTCCAAGCTCAAGCAATAAGATGTTAGTCTACAAGTGAAGGCTATGTTTTGTGCTTGCACATGGCGTAAATTGTCCTCTCATAGTTGGGAATGCACAGCATGGCTTCTTAGATTATGGCTGCTCTTACCTATTTGCTCCTGGAATTAATGACCTACTGTAAAACCGACCCTTGGAAAAGGAGAGGAAGGAAATGAACCAGAGCAGCTTCTCAGATGGAGTGCAAAATGCAACACCAGAGTTGCATCATGTACGTCTGAGCTCTGTGTGATGGAAAAGGTGATGGACATGCAGCAGTGCAATGAGGCAATGCAGATAGAATGCTCTGGGGCTGAGTGTGGAAAGAGTGGAAAAGAAAAAGTTTCAACTTCTGAGTGTAGGGGGAAAAAAACACACAACCCCCCACCCCACCATCTTCCGTGAGGTTTTTTAATGCTTAACAAAAGGTCAGAAAAATTTCCACACCAGAATGTATCCTCTTGTGGGTTTTTTGGAGAAAGCCATTCAGATAATTTTCTCATAAATTTAATATTCAGAGTTGGGGTTGTCTTCCCCTCGATGAATAATCTATACAGGGAAATGTGATCTGAAACTGTTCATGAATTTAGGTCAAATTCAAACAGGAAATAAAGTTTTAAATGTAGAATTGTAAATGAATGCGGGTGCCTTAAGTAGGCCAAGCCTTAAAGCAGTCATGTAATATTTGAGGGAGCAACAATCAGTTCCTTTTTTTTTTCGGAAACCTGTTTCATAGTGCAACTTGACAGGGTGACACAGCATAATCTTGGTGTTGTTTTGGGCTTTTTTCTGAGCATCTTCTGTGCACAAGGTGATGTGCAAAGCTTTAAAGAATGTGATGGATGAATTTACAGAGCCTCAAAGTCAAATGACATATCACAGCTGATCTGAGTCTCAAAGTAACTGAATGCAGCAGTCAGGCTTCCTGTGATAGATGAGATGTTTGGGTGATTGCCTCTTCAGCAGAAAAAAAAAGGTGGATGTGAAACTTGCATTCCTTAACATTTTTCAATCAGTTATACTTCATACTGGGTTCAAACTTCCAGCTTTCTTTATCCAAATAAATGTTGCTATTGAAGAATATTTTTGTTTTGAAATATTTCACCACTTCCCCACATTTCAGTGATATATCAAGAGATCTGTTTACTATAGGAAAGGATTGGGTAAAACTGGCTTAATGCAGTTTTCTACTGCAAACAACACTAGGAAACTGTCACAAGAGAACACTTGCAAGCACAACCTTTAGCAGATCTTTTCAGTTACTTCCCTCAGAATTTCGTAATCCAGTATGGTTTTAGTGAAGCTCTGGGTTGGTACTAAAACAGGTGATGATGAGGGTCCCTGCCTTCCTTCGTTGCTCCAACAGATAACCTTCCTGTATCAGTATAGTCTATCCTAAGGAAGATATTCAGGCAGTTTCTTTGGACCCTTGATCTACTCTATTGTTGAAATTCTGCCACATAGACAGATACACAGTAGTGCGTGGCCTAACACAATATTCCCATTTGCACACTCAGTTAATCTTTCTGGAGCAGAAGTGTGAAAAAGAGTAGGAAAAAATTAATTTGGGAACCAGCAGTTCTGGCCTTTCTGTTCTTTGTATGAAAACAGTGCAGCAAATATTTCCATACTTTGGCTTGCAGCCTTAATTTTTTTGAAATTACTTTCTCTAGTTGTTCTTAGAAGAAATGAATATTTGTCCTTAAATGCGTATTTTATTTTCACAGTAACAGCAGAAGAACAATTTGTTATTTTAAAAAAATTACAGAAAATCACTTTATTAAATGAGCAGTAAGTGGAAAACCCAGCTTTATCAGTATTTCCAGGCACAAAAAATGCTGCATTTGCTCACTCTGAATACACTCATGCAAATAAAAGAGACTTTTTAAAATATATTATGGGTTGAAAATGAATTGCCACAGAGTCTTTGAACTAATGGATATTAAGACATGAATTGCATGTGTTAATTATAATTTAAGAATATTTCTAGGGATCTTGTACTTCTTGTTTGAAGCAATGCAGCATCCAGTCTTCAATGGAAGGCGTTAATAAAGAGCAGTGTCTTTGTTCACTTACCAGTAGTTTAATAAAGAAAGACACAGATTAGGAGTGAGGTAGCTTGGGAAATGGGCCATTAACTGCACTGAAGGGCCCGTAATGTAAGGAGATATATTAATAATGACAATGGCAATGTCATTGATGATGAAAAATACAACTTCTGCACTTTATAGAAGTTCTATTTTTTTCCCCAGGAATTGCTGTTAATTGCCCTTTCCCTGGTCTCCATTTACAGCTTTGTTTCTCACTCTTTTTTCTGACCGTGTTACCTTATTGGAAACACAAAGTAAACTTAAAATAGAATAAAAATATCAACAGCTGCGATGAATCATCTGGTGTATACTGCAAGCATATTGTCCACAGGTGTAATATTAAACTTGTTAATAAAAAGCTTTCCTGATGCATAAGAAAATTAATGATTTTCATATGTAACCCTCAAGAGTTCTGTCAGCTAATGTAAATTGCTGCACAAGTGGGACTTCACACAACGTCACATGTTCTTTAGATGGATACCTGAAAAACCTATGATTTTGCTGATGGAAGGGCACAAAGTCCGTGCAACAGATAAATCCACACTTAAAGGTGAATTCTGCCCTCAGAAATGTTCTCTAAATTCATAGCTTAAACCCTCGCTCTTCACATTAAGTATCCACATATCACCTGTTTATGGTCTATAATGCAAGGTTTAGGTGACATGTTGCCTTTCCATGAAGGGAATTGCAGTAGCAAAATAAGAATTAATGGGAAAATACAATTATGAACTAAATGGCTGTTTGCGCTATTTATTGCTGTGTTCATTGTTAATTTTAAACTTCCATAAATATTCAGTTATTTATATATTAGCATTTCATTAGTGAAAAATGGATCTCTACTTATAGGAAACTGTTGTGAAGAATATTATGGCTGTGCTTGTTGAAGTGCTTCCAGAATCCACTCCAAAGTGTCTCTTGCTGAGCTCCAAGTGAGGATGGCTGTGCGCTGTAGGGCTGAGCATTGCCAGGATGCTGTGCAGCAGTGTTCAGGAGGGAGCAGTGCCAAAAGTGGGCTATCTTACACTGAACCTTGGCTGGCTAAACATCTATAGTAAACTGACGGTAGGCTTGATCTCTATCTGGAAGATGCCAGAGTTTCCCGTAGCCTATTATTTCGCCATTTCTCACAACTTTCAAGCAGACCTTGAAACATAGTGAGCATTAATGCAGCTGGAGGTAATCTTGCTGTGCCTCTGTGAACAGAAATAGAGGTAAATACAGCTCCTTTCCAGGTGGATTATAATCTAAATTACTTGGCAGCAACACAGACTTTCTCGGCTGCAACCCAGGGAATGCTTATGACCCTCTCAGACACCTGGGAAGATGGCAAAGCAAATAGTTCAGTTGCAGTAACTCCTGATCTGCCTTTGATAATATGCAGGTGAACATTTCTCCTTACCTCAGTTTTGCCTTCGCCCTGACCTTGCTGCAGGTCTGCAAGGTGAAGTTATTGGTCTCCATCTGGAGAGATGGTTAATTCATTAACCACCAGCCTCTGAGCTTGGTCTTCCAACCATCAGACCTATCCATCCATCTGGAGTGTAAAGAGCAGAACTTGGATACAAGACTGATTGAAAGTCTCGCTACATATCAAGTATATGCTGTCTGCTTCTCTCCCCTTGTTCACAAACTTGGTCATTTAGGGGGTCACATAGGAGCTGATCAGGTTGGTCTGGCAGGGTTTCCTCGTGGTAAACTCTTGTTGACTGTTCCTAATTGCTTTCTGTTCCTCCATGAGTCCAGAAATGCACTCCAAGAAGATTTCCTGCCTGGCTTTTTTTAGTCAAGCAAAGTGTATAATTTGAAAACATGAGACTTTGCATAACAATGACAATTAATGCCTGCCTGGTATTGTATTTAATGAACAATCCTGTAAAAAGGATAAACAGTGCAAGCCATCCTATTTGGGATGGATTTTAATTGGGTAATTAGCAGCAGCAACCAAAGGAAAAGTATATCACTTCTAGCACATATCAGTAAACTTGCAGGGCTACTTTTCATACAATGTCTCCTTTTTGAATAAGTTTCACATTTTGACTCTTGGTGAAATCGTTGTGTGTGTTAATACAGGACAGAGCCAAGAGAATGAGGGTATAAGAACATACTCTTTTAGGATTTTCTTTTACAATTTCTTGTGCGATTCTTAACAGATGCTTAGTTTCAGTTTCTTTAAGAATATTAACTTACATGGATTTGGGAATACTGGTGGAATAATAAGACTGTATAACCTCTTAGAAAAGAAGAAAAAACATATATAAGCTGATTTTTCAGATTTACTTACAAAGCCAGTTAATTTCATGATGTCAGATCTATATTTTCCCTGTCTGCTTTTGCCTTTTTCTCTAACTGAACTTACATTAATCTGGATGTGTTTTGGCTGCACGTCTAGGAAAGTGGGGTGCCATACCATGTTTCCTTAACTTAAAATATGGTTTGAGTTGGTCTTTTCATTTACTAAATACTTGGAAGATACTAGGAGCCTTGTGCTAGTTAAATACAACAGATTAGTGGTGATTGACTTGCAGAGTTCTCAGAAAAGGGTGGAGAGGGGCATGTGTAAGAAAAACCTCATTTTGTGAAAAATGAGAGGGTAAATGAAGTAACAGCTTTGTTCCTTCACCATTTGATTGAGAGTTGAGACAATATCTGAAACTCCAGTACCACAGAGAGTGCAAAGCGAAGGGCAGCGTTCAGCTGGGGTCAGTAGCAGGATCCACAGGTGCAGAGTAAACTTTGAGTTGTGCTGGTGATGCTCCTGTAAGGATGTTGTTTTGAAGATTTGTGTTGTATGTAACTAGAGCTGATGATGAAGAAAGGCTGCCTGTCAGAGGCAGTAATCCCAAAGATATGGAGGCAATCAAACTTTTAGGGCCAAGAGTTGTGACTGCACCCATGTTAGTTTAGAGTAGTGGTTGAAAACCAAAAAGTAGGCATGCAGAGAGTCATATGCACCCAACATGGAAATATAGGTGAGATTGTCTTGGAAGTGATAATGCAAAAAGATACCAATACAAGCAAATATCTGCAGAATTAATGATTTTTTTCTAAAGGACAAAATTCAAGGGCACCACAAAGATCTACAGGATAAGCTCTGTTATTGTTTCTCCACTGCAGCCAACCTGTATATTCTTAGATTAATTTGTATTGAAAAAGGATACTTTAAGTAATTGCAATAGATTTTCACTGAAACAAATATTTATTTGGTAAAAATCAATGCATTTTAATATGTGCTCTACATTGCAATCATGTGTCATGTATCCAGATGTGTGCTTTGGGCCAGTGTAGAGGAATGTGAAGAAACAAACCACATTTTTCATTTGAATATCTTTTCTGCGTCACCGATTTTTGATGCCTCAGTTGCTCCCTCTTTTCAGGCCAATTGCTTTTCTCTTCCAATAGGATTTTACAAGTCCTTTTCTTAAGATCCTTGTATCTGTTCTGTGACTTCATTTGACATACAAAATATCTTTGAAATATCACTAGAAGATTTCTCATATTTGTGCTTAGTGTACTGGGATGGTAATGCTCTGTCATCATTGTTCTGATGTGTAAGTGGCAAACTTTGAAAATAGCATTTGTATTGTATATGTATATGTACATATATTTATATGTATATGGTCCCTCACTTTGAGTGTGACAAGTACATGGATGTTATTGTACAGGTGTGCTGTGGTAATACATGGTGGTAGCTGAATTGAGGGTATTTATGCCCAGTGAGGATGCTTCCTTGGGTTTCAAGCAGGATTAAGTTGCAGATGCCTAACCAACTAATTAAGGAAAAATTACAGCATCACTTAATAATCCACTCTTCCCTGATGGAACAACTTCTCATTATCTACCTCAAACACTGTAGTCCCAACCCACTACAAATACTTGTGTTTTACTGAGTAGGCAAGTAGCAAATTTGTCCCTGCAATAGATTTTCCTACTACAAGTTTCTTTATGTTTCAAGCACTGTGTGTCGGTTAAGGCGAGAGAATATGAGATGAGCTCCATGTGCTTTGGATTTTGGGGGACTCTCCATGTATGGAGGCAGGCACTTTGTTCAGTTCTGTGTGCGCAGCTGTGATGCTCATCTGAAAGGAAAGGATGATTCAACTGTTGAGCTGCTGGGGGAAATAGTGGCATGCTGGCTCGGTGACGGAGTCCATGTTTGTCTTGGGATGCAATGGAAGTACTGCTCAGGGGGGATGTTTGCTGTCACCTGCCCTCAGCTGAAGCTAGCTCTGTGTCTGCACCCTGGCACTACTACAGTAGCTGGTGACCTGGAAGAGGAGAAAATTCCTGAGACTTGTTACCTCTGTACTTTCTGATGAGCAAAATTCCTCTGAGTTATAGGAAATCCATTAGCAAGTATTGGTCAAGGAAAGGGTGAAGGTGTTTCTAGCACCAAGTTATGGTCCCAGCCAGAGCTATGGACTAGGGGTACCCAGCGAGAGCAGTGCATACCCGTACACCTCGTCTTCAGTCTTAAACTTCACTGGTGTGAGGTTTCTCCTGAACTTGAAAATTTGTCCTCTGCAACTGGCTGGTCTACAGAAATGCAGAGTTTAGAGTTTTTATGAGTAGAGGGGAAAAAACAGTTATTTCAAGTATTTAGTGGAAATAATTTAAGGGATCACTCAATATACCTGCACACAACTGTCTTGATCTGTAAATTGGTGACTTTCTTCATAGGAAGCTCTTCAGTTCCAATCTTGAGTTTCTAATTCTATATTTCTGCTCCCTTACTGTATCTTGGGGAATACACTTGGTGCTACAGTAAACATTATGGATTACAGTAAACCAATTTAATTTCTGTGAGTCTGAGACTTCTGATGCAGATGTTTAATGAAGTGAGCTGGTTCCCCACTGACTTTGCATTACCATTTTGACTAATTTTTCTAACTTGCAGTGCTTTTGTACAATCTTGTTGAAGTAAATATAGCAGCTGTCTTGTCTTGAGTTTTTCCTGTGCAGCATTCTGAGGAAATAATCATTTTAGTTCATACAAACAAGTTGATAATAATGTGGTGGAGAAATCTGAAAACCAATATTAGGGCTATTAAGGATGTGAAAACATCCTGCTAGAAATTTTTCAGGATTTTGGGAAGAAAAAAAAAGCACTAAACAAATGTGTTCTTAAACTGCAGTTGAATTTTTGTGGGGCAATAATCCCTTATTGAGAACCTTTCCTTGGACTGGTTCTACTTGTGTATTCTGACTCTCAAGATTTCACAATTAGGGGGTGAACTAAATTTTAGTGTTTTCGAATTGAAACAAAGTATTAAAGTAATTTTTAATGTAAATAACAATGTTTAATATTTTCTAATAGTGATAGGAATATAATACATATCATTGATGCTAAGAGTGGAAAATGGTAATTCCAATGAAACTTAAAGGGACAAAAAGACCTTGTGTAAGACCAAATAAAACTAGGAATAATTATAGGAGATCTTACACATACTCGGCTGGGAGGACTGTGAACAGAATTTGTGGGGCGGGACTGTGCAGGCAGTCAGAGCTATTGTTGCATGTGCAGGTGCAAGGAGGGTGGCAGGAGATGAGCTTTCCTTAAGGATGTGACCCATCCCCATCAGCAGATGCTGCCTCTGGCCTATGGGAGTGGTCCCTGTTGCCTGGCACGTATGGTGGGTGGACCACCCTGACTAAAATGATGCGCTGGTGCTGCTAATTAAGAGCTTTATTAATTCAAAGGGTGAAGAGTTATGCTATAAAAAAGACACTGCTGAAGTTTAAAGCTTCAAACTTTAGGGCTTTCCTAGTGCTTCATGTTTACAATTATTTAAACCAAAGCTTTATTTCTACTGCTAAAAATAGCATCAAACCAATACTTTATTATTATTTATTGCTTATGTAATTGTTTTATGTAATAATTTGTTTTATGTAATCATTTGATTTGAAAATCTTGTTTCATGTAAGAGTATCTTCTATAAAACAAGAACAGCAGCCAAATGTTCACCTTGCCACTCACAGGTGTATTTATCAGGCTCACAGAAAAGAGTCACTTACTGTGACTTAGCTTTAATTAAAAAAATGTATCATCTATCTCTTGCATGTTCGATGAACTCCTTCATCCCTTGCAGCTCCAGTGGGTGGGAGAAAGTGCAAGCAGCACTGGCTGCAGCGTTAAAGATGCTTTTAGCAGATAAAAAATTAATTCTGAGACAAAGTGTGAAAGGCTGAACACAGAAGAATAAAGGACTGGATTGAAGACCATAAATTAAGAAAGCACTACATCTCAAATATATATTTGAGAGAGATCTTGCTGAAATTCCCATTCTCTGGAAGACTCCTTCTGTCCTGTATCTCTGTGTTTGATCTCCCACTGTGGTCTGTTTGTACTCTGTGAGGTTTTTGTGGCTGGTAGATACTACACAGTTAGATCTCTTAAAAACGTCTAGTAGTCTGGACTATTTGTTTTTACTCAATGTTTATGCTACTGTTTCATTCTCTGAATACTCTGACTTGCACTGGATAAAATTGTAAAAATTTGTGCTACATGGAATTTGGCTCTTGCCACTGTATCATGATGTGCTACAAACCTTTTAGTCCCAGCTCCTGATTCTTCATTCCACTCAAGCATTAAAAAATATTGATTCAATCCTGTTTTATTAAGCTGGAGTCTGGTATTCAGCTTTGGCCAAAATAAGTGATTGGAGAATAGGGCCAAACCAACTCTTCATAACATTGCGGAATTAGGTTTTTCAGTTGGTCAGTTCCTTTACTGTTTTGGCAAAACCCAGATCTCTGAGGCAGCTGGCACCTACTTAAGCAGCAAGGAAACCCTGGGCAAACTTTCTGCCATCATAAACATCTTTACTGGGTGGTATTTTCCTACAAGTCAGAAGAACCAAGAAATTCGACGTAAAAGTGGACATTCTGTACCCTGGAAATATACAAGTCTTCTTAAAAAGTATGCTCTAAAATACTTTTCTCAGTCAGTCTCCTGACTGCAGAGGTTCCTTGCATGTAACTAGAGGTGTCCTTGCAGACAAGCAGCGGGACACAGTCAAGGCTTTTTCTGCCCTCTGAAAATGCTTTCAGCGGAATCAGAGATAACAGAGCAAAGTTGAGGCATCCCAGCATACATGCAATATTACCAATTACATGGAATTGACCTTTTAGTTGAATGATTTAAAAATGAGGACTTTCAATGGTATAAATGTCATCCATTTGGTAAAGTTAAAGCTCATGCATCCTATATTGTCACCTGCAGGCAAAACTCCATAAATTTGCTATCTTGTGGGGAAAAAATTGTTGAAATGAGTTCAACCAGGAGAAAAAAGTGATTCTGGGGAAATATTTCCTGTAAAGCAATTGAACAAATTCAGAAACTATTTTTTGATTAAATCAAAGATTTTTTTTTTCCTGAAAAATACAGCCTTCATGTATAGAAGCGTATAAAAATTCACTTAATGGTATTTCAAGCTTTGCAAGAGACGTTAGTGTCCTTTGAGGGGAATGAGTCTTTAACAGGATTTATTCACTAAAATTCAGGTTCTCTGAGCTCTAGGAATCATCTGCAATTCTTTTCCCCCCACAAAATCAGGTGTGTCTGATGTTAAGATAGGTAGTTCTGCTTCCCTAAGGAAAGCATGCTAGAATCTTTATGCTGAAGGCCAAACTCTAATAAATCTGCAAAATAATTCCTTGCTCTAGTATCTTATTGCTTTTTCTTCTGTTTCATTTTCCAGTAGCAGAACAACTGCTTTTCAGCCATATTCAGATGAAAACCTACCTCCAATTCTAGTAAGGGCTATAAGGAATATTAAATGCTAGACTGAAGTCTAGGTGAAGACCTATGGACTATGGACTGCTTCTGACAGCCAACTGGTGCCTTTCCAAGTGAATTTCAAGTAACTAGCTAGTTCATTAAGGTGCTCAAGTCACCTTATCTTAGAATATTTGATCTCCAAAATGAAATAACACATGACATGCTTGTCACTGAGTGCATTTGATCACAATGCTTGAAAGTATATGATTTCAAAGCAGACATGCCTACCCTCAATTATTGTCCCTCTGAACTTTCTTACTGTTCCGTCCTACTATCAGATTAAGCTATTTTAGTGTGTGTTCTTTAGTGTTTATTTAAATGGAGCTTTATTGTAGAGACATGCTTTCTAATAGTGTCTAGGAGTCATCTCAAATATTTCATTGTTTTTGGTGTAATACTAGGAAAATGGAGAAGATAAATTTCAGTGGTTTGGTTCTAATTTTGCTCAGCAAAAGCAAACAGCCCTTTTGGAAATTGGTGACTTTGCTGTAATGTTGTAGGCACAAAGTTATTTCCTGGTTTAATCTAAACCCTATTGGAGAATCCAGGCTCTGAGACACAAGGGAGGGGATGAGGATCAGACCTGACAACAGATGCTGTTGCTGTCCCCAGCCATTTGCTCCATCGTTTTGATGGATGTTTCTGGCCCTGAGGCAGGGATGTCTGCTCAGCTCGTGAACGAGGTCCTGAAGAGCAGCAGTTTCCAGTCTGGCATAGTGTGGTAATGAACTTCTGCTGTGGTTTGCCTTGCTACTGAGGGCTACAGGCACCACACAAGGTGATGTGAGAGGGGACTTGCAAGTGGATCAGATGGGGTGTCTCTGGCACAGAGGTGGGCCGTGCAGGGTGGTGGCTGCAAACTTAGCACCCCAATTTTGGTCTGTTGCTGCAAATTTTTCAGAATTTTAAAGGGGTTGTAAAGCAACTGATGAAGTTACAGTTAATTACTTCAGAGGTAAAAAAAAAAAGTGATGTAGCTATTTCTGTCGTTTATGAAAAAAGGAAGACCAGGACAGCCTTTGTCTGCAACAATAATAAACTTACTCTTCCACTGGAAGACAGACCAGCACCTGGAACTTGTATAGCCCACAAGATTTTTAGCTTTCTTAACAAAAATCCAAAATTTTTTTACAGCTGCAGCTGTTGATAAGAAAGTACATTATTAATCAGCATGTATTGAATTAAATGTCTCCTTGCAATCATACAATTAACCTGGTTAACTACCTGAAGCTTCCAAAACTGATTTGAAATTGAAGAAATGCTTTCTTCAAACACCTTATTAAAATAGTTTTGATCTCCATTGAAAAAATATGCAAATGTAGCATGCAATGATGAGTCCATGCATACCTGTAAAGCAGGATTAAGTGGACCACAAGGGTACACCTCAAATAGGGCATAATCTTCTACTAGTAAAATATGCTATACTCATCTCACTGAGTGCTTAATAAAAACTGGAAAAGCCCTGGACTCGCCCAGAACCTTTCTGAATGCTTTACTTTGTGTCAGAGAGTAGAATTGTAATGCAGGAGAAAAGGAGACTGGCAGCTGTTTCTGGTCCTACCCTCTTATGTGCCTTTTGAAGGTTTAGAAGGTACCCTGCTGGAGGAAGGACAGGAAGGTGCAGAGGTCCCATGTCATGCACCATGGAGTGGGACAGGCTCAGAAGAACAACGAGCATCTGCTCAACTTCTGCCCTAAATACAGCTGAAAGCAGTCATGCACTCACTTGAATTCTTTTGCCCTTAGACCTGAAGCTGATTTTTAAAACAATATAAATAGCATTGTTTATAACACGTGTAATGTCTTCCAGTTAGGATTTATCATGATTTCATATTGGTTACCTCTTGTGGTACAGCTTAGTTTTCCCCTTCTTATTTGGATGCTCTTTTAAAACTGAATAGCATTCAAATAATCTGAAATGCTTTTAGTAGGTTTTTTTTGGTCCTAAAACTCAATGGGAAATAATAGTTAAAGTAAGAGCAGAGTACGATTTAGATATTTTTCTTGTCTGGGAATGACTGATTAAATTAGGTGAAGATAATGTCATTTACATTTGGTGCATTTTCTTCTTTGTCAGTAATTTTTCTCATTATGTCTTTTCAAAGGCTTGAGTAATTGTTCAAAACACACTTAGAATACAAATCAGACCTATCAGAATAGTCTCATTTTTAATTGGTGAAGATGATTTAATGAATACTTTAACACTCTTCTATTGATTTTATGTGAGCAAACCTGTATTCCACTTCTAGCAGTCTAAAATTCTGAACATTTTTGTTTCACTTCATGTGCACACACACAGAGAACTCCCCGTAACTTAAGATTGGTTTTGCATGGACGTGAAACCTGTAATTTGTTTTGAAGTACTTATTCATATTCCAGTGTACTGCAGTAGGGTGATTTGGTGAGCTGTGGAAGCTGGGGTGGAGACTCTAGATGTCATCCTGTGAATTGTGTGAAATGTCAACCCTTGCTGCTGCTAATAACCTTTCCATACACCATTGAACATAATTGTTCTATAGGTTTAGTACAGACCCAGCAGCTCTTCAGTGTTAAGGGCATTGCCTCTCTTCAGCCAGCCCTGCTTAGCAGGGATGCTCTTTTTCACACCTCAGCAGCCCTCTGCAGCTCGGGCTGGCTCGCAGGTCCGTTCTGTCCCAAGAGGGATGGGAGCCCCCTGGTGCTGTGTCCTGCCGTGTGAGGCGCCTTCAGAGCTGTGCCCTGCGGTACCCAACGCTGCGGGCGGGCGATGAACTGTGGCAGCGGGGTCAGGGGTGTCCCCACGCCGAGGCCTGGAGCTGCCCTGTGACTGGAGCAGCACAGGGTTTAATCCCTCCGTCAGGAGGATTGTAAATTATGAGATTTAAGCACGGTCTGGGTGTCATTAGGACACCTCAGCTCTTGGTGCTAGAAGGGAGCAGGGTGAGGGGACAGCAGTGCAACTGTGCATTTTTGAGAACAGAGCTGGGAGCTCCTTCTCTAACGAATTCCGTGGCCTCTGTGTATACAAGGCACACAAGATAAAAACTGGGTCAAATCCGAAAGCTGGCCATCACTAAAAGCCAAGTATCCTCGGAGCTGACTTTCCAGTTAAGTTAAATTTTGAGTCCCACTTGCTCAGACTTCTCAGGCTGGCCTGGAAGGGGTGGATCTATCCCCAGGGCAAAAATTCCCAACAAACTGAAAAGGCTAACAGATTTTGGGGGCTGCAGTTGTGCAACTTGCAGCAGTATGTGTGAAAGATACTCCAGTGCTGTATCCTGCCCTATGACAACAGAAAACAAGATGCAAAGAAGACTTAATTAAACACTGCCACCTTCTTCATCTGGTGCAGCATAGAACATCTGAAGATTAAATGAGATTATGATACCTTTTAGTGTCCTCAAATTCAAAAGATTCTACATCATAGTCCAAAATACTGCACTGTCCCTGAATATATCCTGCATGGTAGTGTAATGGACTATCATACGAGGTTATCCATAAAGCTTAAGTGGGCTAAAAATGAGAATGTAGGCAGTTTTGGAGCATGTAACTTCCAGGTTGGTGTGTGGGCGTGAATTAGAGATGTCTCATTAACCTTTTTCCTGTTCAAACTGTGCTGCACTACCAGCTGCACCTTAAAGGATTCAGTTGGGATGTTAATTATGTCAATGTAGGCTCTCTCTTCATTCTCACTGAGGCCAGTGTTCAATGGAGCTCTGCAGTACTGGGGCAAATAGAGTTTTACTGGCCTCTAAAATTGTTTCTGGAACCAAGAGCACGAGAGAGATAGCAAAATGTAGGAAAGATTGGGTAGAAATAATAAAAATACTGTCTAAGAAACCCCAACACCCTTAGGAATGAATGAGATTTACCTGGGTCTACTCATATCTCTGGATTCCATTTAGTATGCAGGGAAAAAGTGTGTAGTATTTCATCACTAGAAAATATGGCAGATATGTTACTACTGTCTTTTCTCCATTGAAAGGAACTTCAGTTTTCTTAACTACACCACTAATCTTTATCAACTCTGTTTCAATTCTATTACAGTTACTCCTATTTCATGCTGGTTTTCAAGTTTTAAAGCAGAAGTTTTGCTTTTGTTACTGAAGGTTCTTTGTCACAAACTGTGAAGGTGCTGAAGTTTCCGCTCTGTGGAGCTAGGTCTCACTTGTCTATAGTTTTCTATAACAAAGGTGCCTCATCTGAATGGCACGCTTTAAACATGTGTAGTACGTTAGAATACAGATGCGTTACACGAAGAGGGGAGTCTGTGTCACGCTGCTGGAAATCATCTGAGCATCACTGATAAATGAGACGCTGAACAGCCGCAAGGCCTGTGTGCAGTGGGGTGTGTTGCTGTTCACTCCTTTCCTTGTTGTTCAAATACTGAAATCTCTGCTAGTAAAATATGCTATACTCATCTCACTGAGTGCTTAATAAAATAACCTTTCCTTATGGAGAGCCTTTCTTACAGCAGATAAATTTTGACTTTATGCTGGTCACACTAGCAGTGAAACAAAGGTAGTTGCGGGCAAAATTATACTGGGGTACTGAGATTGTAGTTTTGATTTGAAAGATTAAAGCAGATCTGCTTATTGGTTATTTTGTTGTACACCAGATGAGAGTTTGGCCATGAGGTACTGGTTTAATTAAATGCAAGCACAAGAATGCTGTTTGACTCCATCAGTACTGTTGCTGTTGTGGAAAGCTGACCTGTAGTTCCATGTGTAGTTGTTTGTGTTATGTGAAATGGCTTGAAGGCATTGGCCTTGGAAAACTGTACTGGGAGTTGCTTCGAGCCCTTCTTTTCTCTGTGCTTTGTCCCTCTTGGTCTGACCTGTGTCCTGCAGCTGCGAGGAGGCAGTGCAAATGGTGCAAGTCTGTAGCCCTTGTATGGTACCGCTATGGTTTTGTCACATTTGGGGCTCGCAAAGGACATCATAAAGAGAAATCCAGGCCTGCTGTGGTAATGAAGGTGGAGGAAAGTGGAGAGATGGGAGACACGCAGAGATGCACAGGCATAATGTGCCATGGGGTCTGTAAGTGACTTGGCCATGGTCACGCAAAGAGAAGCAACCCCCCAGATCTGGGCAAAACTGGCTCTAAGAAAAAAGCAATAGCTCCCAACATCCATGAAGTGTATCATGTAATAAATCTGGATGTAGTGTGAAGCCACAAACTGGTAGAGAAAGAATAAATAAAAAAATGCTCGCAAACCTATATTGAAAAAACCGGGCCCTGAGCTGTTCCCAGAGTGAGGCAGAAGAAACCATCATCATGAGCATCGTATTCCCCTCAGGCAAAGACTAGTGATGGTGGCAGCTCTGCAACCATATCAAGACCAGAATGTAGCTCCTGGCTCAAGGACTCAGAGGAGCTGGGGAGCTAACACCAGAAAGGTAAACATTTTTATATGCACACTTTTTTTTTCATTCTTCCTTCTGTGTTAGTTAATTTCAGCTAATAATAATATGACTGTAAAAATATGAGCTAGACTGAGAATAAATTTTGGGTTTATATGTGTTTTTATATATCAATGAAAGATATTCTTCCTATTTGTCTACAAAGCAAGGTTTAAACACATTAAGAGTAAGGCCTCCTTTCTCAGGGGAGAAATTCCTCTGGATTTGAGAGCCTTTTGAAATCTCTCTGCTTTTGTGCTCAGAAGGGATGCCAGGATGTGATCCCACAACTCCATCTTAAAAATCAGATGAATAAGCAATCAGCACTCATGAATATTGTGCCAGGACTGCATATCGAGAATAAGAGTAGAGATTCATTACTCAGTGCTTCTGCACAGAGGTATTTTGCAGGAAATCTGCATCATAATGCATGACTTCATATTGGATTGGATTTAATAAAACAAACCAGAGGTTCAGCATTTTTTATAGATTCCATTTTCAGCGATGGCTGGATTTATTTCTGTCTAAAAATAACATTATTCTGCAGCTGAGCAGCAGAGAACATTCTTCCAGTTACTGCAGCATCAGCAGTGCTGTGCCATCTATTTTCTAGCATGTGTGTTGAAATGATCCCTGTTGTGAATCTGGAGATGTGTCAGTGGCACGGCTGAGAATAGCAGGGATGGGTGTGAGCCACAAACCAAGAGCTAGACCCCCCCTTGATTTAAGAACATTCAAACACTTGTACTTGGCCAGGTCAAGATCCTAGCATCAGGTACTTCTGACTTTGAAACTCTGGCTCCATTTTGAGAAAGTAATTTCCTTTGTTGTGGTGAGTGAAAAGAACTGCCAAGAGACAAATAGAGTGTCCACCCCCCCAACACTGATATGGACTGAACAGAAACTAAAGAGAGGTTGCTCTTTATGTTGTGGTTGTCAGCTTGGGTTTGTTCAGTACGGGAATATTTTTGTTAGGCAGTATAACTTCTGTATATCTGAATGATTTAATGACTGATGGCCAAGTATCAAGAAGAGCAGGCATGCACACAGAACCATACCTAGACTTGGGGATTGTTGGGGTGGTTGCTTTATAGCTTGACTCTGATTACCCAAAATCTTGAGCCTGTTTTGAATTTTGCAGCTGGAATTCAGTCCTAAGCAAAATGCTCTAGTACATTGATAGTAAAATTTACTCAGACATCTGCTAGCTCATAGCTCTGATGTTGCACATAGAGAGAAAAAGAAAAACCATTATCACAGTACTCTCAAATATTTGGTTTGTGCCATATCCCCTGAGAGTGCTAAAAAATCTGGTTGGGAATCAGTTGCTGAATAACTATATTTCTTTGGCCAGTTTACTCAAATATGATTGACTGGGAATAAATGGTCTGATTGAGGAGTAGGTCGATTGTCCCTGCCCTTGGGATGGAGTTGTTTGTGGGGGAGAGCAGAGGGCAGGGTGTGATAAATCTCACATGTGTGTGTGAGAGAGAGCACAGAGTCCACTGATTTGTGGCCCTCTATATGAACTGAAAACCAACTTTTATTTCTTTCATTCTATAGTTAAACCACTTATTTGATCAAAGGTCTACTGATATGCTCTGGTTATGCCAAAGCAGAATCCAGCCCAGTCTTTTTAGGGCTGGGCTTTTACTTTTCCCCTGCCAGCTTTATGATTGTATCTCTCAATGCTGTTCCAACAACGTATCAAAAAGGAGCCTCCACTTTGTAACCTAGTTTGATGACCCAGCTATTATTGGAAGATACATCTAAGTCTTTTTCCTCCCTGACTGCATTTTTATGAGGTCTGAAATGCCAATAAGCATTAAAATAAAATTTTTAATTGAACTTGGCAAGGGAAAACCTGAAAAGGTGTTGAGAAGACCATCTGATTTTTGACAAGTTGAGAGTTTCTTGGGGTGGGGGATTGTAGCACATCTTGGCAGGGGGGAAAGGGGGGTAGAAAGAAAATAAATCAGTGCCTCTATATTGTATTATCTAAGAGTTCTTAATCCTGAGAATAGATTAGCATTCTGTGTCGGGGAGAATATGTTCACTATATATAGAAATATATCTTACAGTTTATTGTGTTGATGTGTGTAATGAGCTGAAGCAAAATCTACTAAAAAAGAGCATAAAAAGAAACTCCTAACATGTTAGATTTAAATCTGCTAATATTTAATGTGCACTTCATCTGACAGGTTGAAGAAAAGCCCTGGCGATGTGGAATTGTAAGAAATGAATAGGTTATTCTGGTGCATGTATTCATCTTGTTTTTAATCAGAGAAACAATAACCTGGTCCACAGCTTAGCCTACAACAGGTATAATGCATTTGTGCCTGACACTTGCATTATCTTAAATATTAATATAAATATCAGGAACTGTATCTGCAAGTGAAAAGTCAGGAAAGGAGATGGAGAAGAGCATGCAGTACATTTTTAAACAAAAATAGCATTGCTTATGACCTACTAAATATAACTTATTATATACATGTGCTGCATCTATAGCCTGTGCATGAAAATTGTGGTGGGTAATGTGCTGGTAGAAAGAGCATTTTGGAATCACAGCAAACTTTAAACAGAAAAGTAGATTATTATCATTCAAGAAGCATGTGTCCATTATACCTTTTCACAAAGTCTGGATGATATTATTTCTGAATGACATATAGCAGTAGTCTCTCCTCCACTTTCGCAGCTGCTCTATTACAGAATGAAACATGGAAAGCTTCATCATGTTTTCTGCTCCTTAGGACTCCCCTGAGGGAGCTGTGCTTGTATGCCAGGGCCCTTCGTTGCTTTAGGAATCCAGATCAGGAGGAATGTAACTTCCCACAATGGAGAGTTTCTGCACAAAAGGGGATCATTTAAGGGGAGAAATCTCAGTGCCTCTTAATACTTCTTCAAGGAGAAATGATATCAAGGTCACACCGATGATTTTCCTGATCTTGCAGCTCCAGGCAAATGGTCACACTCAGCTCCAGGTGAATTGCTCTGTAAGGTGCTGGAATTGCTCTTAAAAAAACAGATCTTACTTAATGGTCCAGTTAAAAAGCCACCCCCCAAAAAACAAACAAAAAACCACAAAAAAAACCCCCCAATACCCCAAACCTAAACCAAACCAACCAAACAAAAACCAGCAAAATCCAAGCAAAACCAACCAACCAACTAACTAACCAAAAAAAAAAACCCCCAAAACCAAACCAAACAAACAACCAAACAAAAAAACCCCAACCAAAAACCCAGAAAAACCCATCCCCCAAACCCCTCTTTCTGTCCAAGAAGACTCTGCTAGCTGTGGAAGTGAGATGGTAGAATCCCATAGAGTTCTTGTCTCCTCCAGACACCATCTCCTTGCCAGGTAGATCTGTGAAGTTCCTTGGAACTTGTGTAGTGTTGAAATACAAATGTTTAATTGACTCTATGACAAATCATCCAGGGCTGTAAATAAGGAGTCTTGCCCCACACAATCCTCTGTTCTGTCTCCATCCAGGTGCTCCACTAGTCCTGCTGACATCAGCTCAGCCGTGGTACCCGCTTGTGGGAGACAGCGGTGTTGCTGATTTCCACAGGGAGAGCTGGGTGGGAAGCCTGTGACCTGGGAGGTGCCTGGTTTATGGTGGGCTGCAAGGTATTTCTCCTGCTCTCACAGTAGAAGAACACAGACATCATTATTCAGTGCAGAGCTTTCTGTTTGGGGTTTCCTCTTGCCTTGTGTGATGACCTTTCCTCTCTCTGCCCGACATGTGGCCTCTAGAGCTCAGCAAGGAACAAGAAATCTCAGGAACTTGCATGTTAGTCAGTGTGATCCCAGTAGGAATGAGGGGAGCGTGCTGCAAAAGAGAGACTTGAAAGTATTTTTTAAATTTCATAATATTTTGTTTTAAGCTAACCTTGTACATTGTAGAATCATGAAATCATTTAGTTTGGAAAGCCCTCTGCGATCGAGTCCTACCATTATGCCACAACTGATTGTTAGCAGCAGAGTAAATTGCGTTATTAGCTTTGCTAGCTCTCTCCTCCTGAAGGCGACTGTTCAACTTGGTTTTGTCAGATCAGACAATTTGCTAATTTTGGTTTGGCTTGCATTGATTTGTTAGAAACTGCACGGCTCCTTTGCCCACAGCGAAATATAAATGACTGCATCTACAGAAAATTCCTGTTGAGATTTTTCAGGTGTCCTTTAAGGCTCTGACCTCAAGGATACATACAACCTTTTGATTTATCTTCTTGTCTGATCTTAAAATAACATAAGGTAACTTTTTCTATTGATTTTTAGAGATAATTATGAAAGATGTTTCCATCTGCTGAATTTTGAAACTGAAGTTTTAAAGCATTTATGTTGCTAACGTGGGGTATATTAAGGAACATCTAATCAGATCTTTTTCTTCTAGAGCTATTTAATATTGAGAAAATTGGTTGTAGTATATTTTTGACCCCAAGAAAATGTGGAAAAGAATTGAACCTGCAGTGAAAAATTGATTAAAATAGCTGCCTTGGACCAGGCTCTGGTGTCAGTAGAGAATCCTGGTAGTTGGTGTTCAAACTCACGGTAGCCAATAAGGCACAGAACTGAGGGGGTATTTTAACACTGCTTAAAATCTGGTTCATCTGATCAATACTTGAATTAAATGATTCATCTGGAAAAGCGACCAACAAAACAGCTTGATGAAAGAGCAAAAATAATTAACAATCAGCTAATTTGCTAGACATAAAAAAAATCCTTCTAGAATGTAGTATGCCATAATATTTTCAAAATGTCATGAGGAAAAAGGTATGAATCCATCACGATGGCGCTCGGAAAGTGCAAGCCCTATTCAAAGTGGATCACACTTCTTTCCTTGAGTAAATATAATTTAACCATAGAAATAGTGAACCATCCAGCTGTCAGTTACTTTGAAATAGCAGAAGCACCCATATTCAGATAGAAATGTTTCATACAGAAAGCTGTGATAACAAAAGCAGATGCTTAGGTATAAATCCTGTCTTGTGGGAACTCTAAAAGAAATTCTTCATCCCTGTGGCTGCAGAGTAAGTCTCCAAGGCAGGTTTTCAGGGATGGTTTGTTATGGTGGTTGTGCCTGGTGACCAGTTAAAGTTAGGATTTATAAACTTACAGTATTTTCTTGGAAAACTTATAATTTAAAAAAAAAAAAAAAGGATTAATAACTGGAGGGACATGGGGAGAAAGGAGACAGTGTGCAGAGATACATCTCTAAATCTAGAGTCTTAAACTAAATACCACTTTTTGTTTTTACTCTGGTAGTAGGTAGTAGTTGTAGACTGTCTTGGGGAAGATTGGCAGGAGGATGGGCCTCTGAGAAAGCCATGCATGGGACACTGATGATATTTCACATGGGAACAGTGTAAACTGAACCTATTTTGGAAGTTTCATAGGAGATTCCTCTTGGCTTTGGTACTTTTCCTAAGACGCCTGGTTCCACAGCCAATGGTCCTCCTAGAGATACTCTTCATAGGTTCCTATCAGAATGAAGGACAAAACAGTGTTGAGAGAAAGCTGATAGTTGGTTATCTCTGCCCAACCTTCAAATGTGAAAAGATCTGGAGATAAAAGTGAATAGTTTTTGGGTAACATGATTTTTAGCTGCTTCTAATTATTATGAGGTTAGAAATTACTAGGAGATTGATTTATATACTCATGTCATTTTTCAATAAATTATATAGACCAGAGAGATGGCGATTGATTATAATTATTGATAATATATGTATGCCAGAAATATGTTTTTATCAAGAAGTTTGAAGTAAACACAGAGTGGTCTTGCACACAAAAGCATACATAAGAATATTAATGAGATTGCTGAGTCAAACACTAGGATTTAGGACATTACAAAATTGTGATGGCGTAAGCAATAGCTGTATCTCTTATTTTTAATCTAAACCATTTACTGAGGTGGCAAGTTTTTTTTTAAAGGAGTATGGTTATGCAGTTAAGGACTGTTTTATAATGCATGTTTATGGGGAAGAAGTAAAAGATTTTTTTTTAATAAAAAACACTTCAATATGAAAGGAAATTCACAGTGTGAAGAAAAGTTGTCCTATAGGATGATGCAAGATGAAATATCAGCAGGCTACTCCAAACTACAGAGATGTAAACTGGTTATTTCTGAGGAGAATCTTATTAGAATGGGAATTATTATCCCATAGTAAAAGGCAAGTGCTGTGGTACCTGTAATAAAGGTGAAGTGCACTCTTCTGCTCCAAAAATCCTCATTTGCCTGAAGAAGGCAAATTAAATTTTAATAGATAAATTTAAACTTTGCATGAGGTATTATATTGGATGGATAGGAGGATTCTGGGGTGATAGGAAGCTTGACTTGGTGTTTGCCAAGGAGATGTTAAGAGGGAAGTGACCATAGAAGAGCTCCAAACCTTTGTCTCCCTGTATTTCTTTATTTCTGTTGTTTCCTCTGTGACTTTACCTTGACTCTGGGACCTGTAAAATCCTCAGGCTTGTCTGAGGTCAGTTTTTATTCTGGGATAGAAAGCATCTTGCACCACACACTTACAGGACTGGATGAGAGGACTAGCACCTGCGAAGAAAATCTGGTTTAATTAGTCCTTTTGGGGTTCATCACTGAATCATATTGAGACATGGAGTGATTGCCACTACCAGCAAAAGGTTTTTCCAAGACCCTTCAAAAAAAGGAAACCACCTGTCTGCTCATTTCTGTTTATGGACTGCTATATGTATCTGGTGTTGTAAATTGGGCACATGCTTTGTGGGCATTGCTGACTTGCTGAACTCTGGTGCTTTCATCCCATGTTGCCAGGGAACTTCTAAATTGGGTTTTTTATTAATATTAGAACACTGGGACAAAACTAGCATGACTTTTAAGTGAAATTTGATCATTAAAACGTTATTGAAGAAGAGACTGACTATTTTAGGATGTGTAGGTGAAACAAGACACAATAGTTTTCTCTTGGTCTCAAATTTGAATGTCAAGAGTCAGCTCCAGTAGCTCACATTCAGCTTTAGAGAAGGAAGAGGCTGTTCATGTGCATGCGAGTGAGCGAATTTCAGTTCCTGGTATTTTAGAATAATCTGTGGCTGTGCTGTTCTATGCTGCATTATCTTGGAGCAAGTGTTGTGCTTGTTGGCTTTCTCTTTCCAACTGCAGGAAGTCTCTTATTTGGATATTTGCAGTCTTAGCTGCATTGTTGCATTTTCCTCTGAAACTGCCAGAGAAGCAATACAAGTCGGGGAAAGCCACAGTTTGTGTTTGTCACAGCAATTTCATCTGGATCAAGTAGTCTTGTGATGTACATTCAGCAAGGAAAAAAAAAGCAGGAAAACATATAGTACTACTGAAACTCAGTGAAATGCAGTGCCCTAGATTTTAGAAATTGCTTCTGGGAATAATTCCAGTTGATAATTACCATTTTAAAATATCTTTTAAGCCACTATGCTTAATTACCCATGTAAATATGTATTAGAGGTTAAAAGTACCAGAGATGCAGTAAAAATGAAATGGAGAATGTGTTTGTTTGTAGATACAACAAAAATGATTTTGTTCTTTGATGTGTACACAGTGCTAAATAGAAATGTAAATAATAGCAACAGCATTTCAATGGCACTGCATACAGTGCTGCTTTTGCCCTTCCTGGTTTCTGTAGGTCCAATTTCATGATCAGAATCACATGCTGAAAAGCCTCTTTGCTTTCTGTTTCCTGGGCACATTTGTTTTGAGGCTCCTGAAGGCAGCAGACTGAAGTGGTGGCTGTGTTTAGTGGCATTTCTTTGTCTAGTGTAAGGAGAATAGAATAGACATTTTAAAATGTGTAAGTACTGGAAACTTTGAAACCAGCAGTGTTTGCTCAGGAATATATTTTTGAATTGAATGTGTGTTTGCTTTACTGTAGACTGGGCTCATTAACCTGGGGCTGCAGCTCAGGCCGAAGCCTGCCTTGGTCAAATCTTCAGCACAGTGAAAGGCAGAGGCCGCTCGTCTGTGTGTTGTGAGAGAAGGACAAATGTTAACGTGGTCTGTCATCTACTGTGACCAGATCTCGACCGACACATCATCATGAACTATCTGGGCTTTCTGACCCGAATTTGCTATATTCTGTTTTGGTTCTGTGTTGCTCTTCCTATTTTTGCTTTGTTTTCCACTCACACCTTCAGAGCAGCTTATCCCATGGCTTCTGGGCACACCTCATTTGAGTTCATGCTGAGATAAAGACCATCAAGCCCAATATTCATGGGGACCTGAACATAGTTTACCTGGACCCTAAGGCTGCCATATGAAAATGTATTTTTTTATGGTTTGGTTTGGTTTGGTTTTTTCCCCAAGCAAGAGGGTAAATAGTTGTAAGGAAAGCAAAGAGCTACTGAACTTTGTGCTCTTTGTTTGAGACAAGATACCAGGCACAACGCGGAAGAGACTCATCATGTTAAAATAATTTGCTTTGGAATAATTACAACAGTGTGTAAACAGGTAGAACTTTCACTGCAGCCTTGTCTTTACACCGGCATCTTTCCCGTTTTTCAATCATGTCTTTAGCATCCCCCCTGTGGCTTTTATGTGTGTCAATGGCAGATCATCCAGGGAAACTGGAGCAGTGTTGTAAGGGAGAGCAGAACCCACGGTGCATTTAATAAAGGATAAACTTCTGTGGAATGGAGTATTTGGAATATACAGGGGTTACACTAGAGTGATGCAAGCCTAAAGATTGCCCTCCAGTGCCAAGTTAAAGCTGTCCAACTTTGATAGCGTGACGCCGCATGTCATCACTGCGACTGTCACCTGCCTGAGGCAAGGAGGAACACTGGTCGGGTTTCCAAGAGGATTATCGTCATGGGAGGGCGAACCTTAGCATCTCTCAGTTCACATTCATCACTGAAAGGTCAAAAACACTCTTACTTTGAAACAATTTTTGGAGCATTTTAACAGCTCCTCTCTGTTACATAAATCCTTAGCAGAGAGGCTGAGCCTCTCCAGTGGAAGAAGGGTGCTGGAGCTGCTCCTACAGTCTCTGTAGCCCTTCAGCTGCTGTGTGAGAGGGGGATTTTGGTTAAATTGAAACACTTGGGTTTAAGTAACACTTATTCTTCTCCATACCTAATTCCTCCAGTACCAGTTATTACCTTTGCGGCTTTTATATGTAGGGCTTTTAAGAACTCGTTCTGCAGTCCAGGAGAGCTTGTGTCCCATGTGAACCTGTCCCATCTCTCCCTTCCTTTTGAAATGATGCTTGCTAAGCTATAAATATTCATGTAAAAAAGATTAGAGCACAGTTGACTGTTTGTGTTTGTATTCTAATTAATGAGAAAATATCCTTTCCCCGTGTTCTTATTATAAAAATCTTCAAGATTGTGAGAGTCTGTGTATTAATATTAAACATGCCAAGGGAATGTTATGGGAGCAGGTTATGACTTGGCCATGTGGACTTACACTTTCATAGCGTTATTACTGTATGCTTGTCTGAAATTGAGTCTTTTAATAAAAACCCTCATGAAAATACCTGTTTTTCCCAATGTTAGTTTGAAATTCTCAGAGAGAAGGAAAAACCCTACAAGAAATATGTAACTGTAGCTCATAACCAGAGAGGAGAAAGAGGTGAGAGGCAGAGTATGGGTAAAGAATCCAATAACCTTTCAATCCTTTTGCAAAGTGAAAAAGTAAGTAGCAATAAAGATTTCTAAGTCTGATAAAATATCTCCACAGGACCTAATTTCTTTGCAATATTGTGGTTTTACTAAATCAAGGTCAGATGAGAACTAGATTAGCTACATGATTAATGTGTATATTAGGCCTCACATAGCAAAGTCAGCCAGCACACTGAGGACACTTTCATCATAAGGATTGTGCAAATAAGCACTGATGTTTAACCATGCAGTAGATTTGAACGAAACAATGAGGTTGTTACTAAAAAAAATTTTCACTCAGTCACTTCAACAGAATTTACTCACAAGAAACAGCAGCTTGAATGAAAGAGAAGAAAAACAAAATCCTAATGGTGCAATGAGTGGTCTGAAAACCTTTCAATAAGTGTACGTTAGTGAATTAACATTTCATGAAACAAAAGCACTGTTTCCGGTTTTTGTTACTGTAAGGCTTGTAGGAAGGAAGTGTAGCAGGCATGCAAAGCCCTCACTGCTTGTGGTGCAGCACTGAATTACCCATCAGAGGTGTCAGGTTTGCTGTGCTTGAGTACACCCAAAACATCTTCAACATCTGGAGCAGTTACATTTTGCTCATTGTACTGCAAAGCCTTGCAGATAAAGTGGAATAGGTTTCGTTCATAAAATGCCTCTGAAGAAAAATAACAGCAAGATCTAGGTTTGTTAGATTTCATTCTGATTTTTCTTTTTTCTCTTAGATTAAAAAAAAAAACAGCCCTCAAGTGTTTGAGATAACGTTTAAAATTCGGTTTGCCTTTCTAGGTAACAGCAATGTGGTGAAAGGGTATTTGTGTGGAAGCAAGTAATAAAATGTAACTTAATGGTGGTTGTAGTGAAATCTGTATGAGAAAGGAGCTCTGTCTGGAAAGGTCTCATAACATGGAGAACTCAAATTCATTGCCTCAGTGGAGCCTGGGTATATTTGAGAAGAAATTGTGGTGACAGCTTCCTTCCTGAAAGGGAAAGGAATTCCATTACTCATTTCATCAATTCTGGTGGTGCATAAAAATGTAAACTGTCACTGAGATCTATTCTGTTGTTAATGATGGCCTTGTCTACCAGCCAGATGCCCATTTTACTGGCTACTGTACAAACCATCACTGGAACAGCTGATTAAGTAGATCACAACAACCAAGACCTAAATCGTGGGAGCATCTTGAATATACAGTTTGCATTTGGTTGCAAAACCACCAAAATAATCCTATTAAAGCAATGAGAAGGAATAATCTAGTCATCTACTGACAACCTGAACTTGCCAGCTCAGGCCATCTGCATTATTTACTTTAGAAATTGTTTCTAAGAAGAAAATGCTGTTGGTAGTAGTACTTGGGAAGGTAGCTGTGTTTGTGCTGCTCTTTGCAGTGGATCAGTTGGGCACAGCATGATGACTTGTATGCAGTGTGCACTTCTGATAAAGGCAAGGTAAATCTTGCTCCTGTGTAGTTTTAAGTGAATTGGGTTGTTTAACTTCAGTGTCAATGTTTACATTTGGAAAAACCAGCACAATTTTCACTTCTCAAAACTCACTGAAAAGTGAATGCACTTACAACTGTAACCTCTGCCATCACCACTGCCTTCCAGCTCTGTGTACTTTTCAGTTGGGGAGGGAAATCCGAATTGAGAACAGAGAAACAGAGAAAAAGTGGGCAATTTTTCCACCAATGAGGACATGAAATAAAAATTAATCAGGGTAGGGGAGAAGTGCCGTGAAGCAGAACTCTGGCAGCCTGATGTCTGCTTAGGGAAGAGTGTCTAAGAAACTCGTGAACTTTTATTTTGCTATTACCCTATCTAACAAGCTTCTGTAAGATAATGTCTCTGGTTATTCAACTGTGGAACACACTGGGCTTTGGTTTTGGTGGTCTCATTGTATTTTAAGAAAAAGAAAGAAGCCCTCAGAGAACACTTCAACGTATTTTTTCCCACTAGAACATATGAGCAGCTTGACCAGATGAGAGATGTGTCCATTCAGCCCTGTACTTTAAATGGCTGCTATATCATGCCTGGGAAAAAACAGATTAACTGGGCAAGCTTTTAGTGAGATTTCCTCAGAGGGGTCTGCCAGCCATTAACAATTGGCAGTTTATGTACTCTTTGACCTAAACATATTTTGGTTTTGTATTTAATAGCCTGTTATTTATTTTATAAAATTTTCTAGTTCCTTTCAAATCATGTTGTCTTGGTTTGAAAGA
>VXBT01011874.1:4828-16044 GCA_013400235.1 Oriolus oriolus
TTCAGCCTTGAGAAGAGACAGCTGAGAGGGGTACCTTGTGAATGTAAGTATCTGAGGGGACAGTGCTGAGGATGGATCCAGGCTTTGCTTGGTGGTGCCGAGCAATAGGAAAAGACACAGCAGGCACAAACTGATGCACAGGAGGTTCCACCTGAGCAGCAGGTGTGGATTCTCCCTCACTGTGGAAATGTAAAAGAACTGTCTGGACACAGTCCTCTGCTATGTGCTCCAGGATGATCCTGCTTGAGCAGGGAGGTTGGACCAGATGACACACTGTGGCCCCTTCCAGCCCTGCCCATCCTGTGATTCTGTTCATGACATTTGTTCATGACAAAATATAAAGGATATGGTTGGCAAGAATAGGGAGAGAAGTCCAGATAAGCATTTTCTATGAGATTTATTTCCTTTTTTTAAAGCCTTATCTTCTCAAGTAACCAGAATTTAGAGACTGGGTGGTTTGTATGCTATGTACAAATGTATGTCACTGTACTCATAACAGGAAACTTGAAATGTTGCACTACCACCACACTCCTACCTTCACCAGAGACAATATTTTACTCTAGAATAGGAGTTCAAAAAAGGCGCAACTACAAAGCTGTCATGCATTTTCATGCCTATAGAATTGCTTCTACTTTAGGAATATTTCACTTTTAAATACACATATATATTTATTCATTTCAGATTGAACCAAAGCAATTGTACTCATCTTTATGCATATGAGGAAAGAGCAGTTTTTGAAGAGACAGAGTGTTTAATTACGATAGGAGATGCATAAGTTTAGAAATGTGCGTTAAAATATATGCAGAATGTCAGCAAGCAATCAACAGAATTTTCTGGAAAACAAAACAAAAACCGAAAGAAAACCCCAACACTTTTTCACAGAAACCTATACTGAATAACCTCCCAAAATTCAGTTTGGCTTAAGTTTTCAATATTTTGCTAGATTACACCTAGTAAAGTTTGTGATCCCCACTTATATCCTCTGGTTCTGGTGGAGAATTATGAATTACTATTCACAACTGGCGTCTTACCAAAACACTGAAGCCGTTAGCTCTCTAAGAGAAGGTGCATTTTTACAACAAGATACTGAAGACCTATGCATCTCTTACCTATTCGCCTAGGAGTCTCAGAACTGCACAAACTTTTTCCTAACAATACTTGCTGCTTACATTTACGAGAGCTTGAACTTAGTTTAAAGATCCATGAAGGGCAAATAATTGTTTTATGTTCTTGCAGAAGCCATTTACAATGGAACATGCCACTGTTTGTCTGTAATTACATCATGTACTGATAGTTGTTTGTTTTAGCCTAAGAAAACTTTCTCCTTTAACACGTTTAATTTTGGAAAGTTATGTCATTTCAATAGTCTTATTTAGGAGACTTTGTGGGGCAAAGTCATATCCTCAGTCTTCTGTTCTGTTTCAGAGAGGATGAGAAGTTTCCAGCTTACTGAGTGGAAATCCCCAGGTAGGAAACTGCTGCTATAATCATATATTTGAACAGACCAGCCTGTTCATAAAAGGAAACATCTGAGTAATCTAACCTCTGTCACTGAACTTTAGGCAATTATGTACTCTCCTGTCTAGTAAACAGAGATTTAGCTAGATAAATTGTTGTAGTTACAAAGCAAGCACTCACATGCAATGATTCCAAAGAATTTTTTTACTAGAGATCAGCCAATAACTTCTCATTTTGATCCCATAATTTGAAATGTGAATTTTAAAATATCAGTGTTCAACTCCTCAGTTTTTAACAGAGTTATGAGCCTTGCCTTTCCTAGTTTTAAAAACTATGAAATAAACAATATGACATATAAGATTTTCACAGATAAAGTGTTTAGTTTAAAAACATGTCATTTAACATGTTCACAACATAAGAAAACAAAAATTAGCAGTATTTCAAAGAAACACTACACGATAAAGCTTCTCTTCCACCTATGGCTCAAACTTTATCAAACAAACAACTTTGAGTTACTGTGATATTTTTCACTGATAACCTGGGTACACTGATTAGATTACTTCAACATGCTAATCCTTAAGCCATTACATGATTCTGGATTTTTTACAAAACCTGCTAGAAATAGTAATTGGAATTATCTTAGAAACAAGATTCAGTTTATTTTATTCTAAACTTCTCTATTCCCATTCTCTTATATTCAAGAAGCTCACGTTTTAGAACACATAAGATTTAAATAGCCACATTCACTACAGAAATTAGGCTACTTCCTTTTGCTGTGTCACAAAATTATGAGGCCATGTATATGTCTCAGCTGTGTGCTAGACACATATCAGCCAATATAATATAAATGAAAATGCATGAATTGTGCTTGAGTATCACACCTCAATTTTATCACAGGAGAACACACACTCAGCTCATCACTCTACTTGCATCATAGAATGGCTTGGGTTGGAAGAGACCTTAAAAATTATGGAGTTCCAACCCCCCCTGTCATGGCTAGGGACACACTTCAGTAGACCAAGGTGCTCAGATCCCCATCCAACCTGGCCTTGAACACTTCTAGGCATGGGGCATCCACAGCTTCTTTGGGCAACCTGTTCCAGTGACTCACCTCCCTCACAGTAAAGAATTTCTTCCTAATATCTAATCTAAACCTGCTCTCTTTCCGATGGAAGCCATTGCTTCTTGTCCTGTCACTACATGCCCTTATAAAAAGTCTCTCTCCATCTTTCTTGTAGGCTCCCTTCAGGTACTGGAACGCTGCTATTAAGTCACCCCAAAACCTTCTCTTCTCCAGGGTGAATAATCCCAATTCTCTCAGCCTTTCCTTGTACGAGAGGCACTCCATCCTTCTAATCATTTTTGTGGACTCAAAAATGGTCCTCTTCTGGACTCTCTCCAACAGGTCCAAGTCCTTCCTGTGCTGGACACCCCAGAGCTGGATGCAGCACTGCAGATGGGGTCTCACCAGAGCAGAGTAGAGGGGCAGAATCCCCTCCCTTGACTTTCTGGCCATGCTGCTCTTCATGCACAATCTTTCTTCAGTCATGTCTTTAATAAATGGGTGCCTCCTGGATTATTCACTCAGTGGTGTCCAAGTGTAATCTAAACAGCCAAATTAAGGAAATCTGATCTTCTAAGAAGTCTCTAAATGCTGTTTTTTCATTAATCTTCTCAGATAAGCCTGTCAGTCTTTTTAAGGTTAGACTTGAAATGGTCTTGCTATGGTTAAAAGCTCAAGGCAGATGATATCCTTGTTTTGTTCCTCTTGTATTACAAAATGCAAGAGGATCCTGTTGCCTGTTAATTTAATACTCTGAGGACTGTTTTCTAGGAGGGGTTGGTTTCTCACAGCCCACTCAGTATGGGGCATGATGTTAGTTTTAAATTCTCATCAGGCTAAACAAAGACACCAATCCATGTGTCTGGGTTCTCTTATGCTTTATTGTATGGTCATAATTCTGACAACTAGTCCACTACTGAGTCTCAAAAGTGTTAATAAGCCCTTAAATTTTACAAGACATTTCAACAAGCCTTCAGTCCTCACAACAAACTTCAGTAAGGAGTAAGGGGTAGAATATGGTAGCCACACTTTTCCAAAACAAAGCCAGAGACAAGAGAAATAAAGATGGAAAAGAAAGAGAAAAAAGATCATCAGTCCTTAGATCCCACATTGGTCCTGCCACATGGATGGTTTGGGTCTCCGGTAAAAAAAGACAGAGAGACAATGAGAAAGAGAGGACAAAAAGAACTTTTTCACACCATTCTGTTTGCACATGCACAGCCAGCAATTTGAGCCCTCGAGAGCAGACTGGGAGGAATTGATGCAGACACACTGAGCAGGAGTCTAGATGGAACTGGAAGCTGGCTCAAAACAGGACTGCCCCACCCCCACAAGACCCTCTCCCAGTCACAATTTTCCTGTCACAACAGTTAGGATGTTTAAGACAAAATACATGTACGTGCTTCTCCCTGGTATTCCATAGGTAGCTCTCGTGGGACTCAGTAATTTGGATACACTCATGTATTTTTACACACATAGGCCTGTCTTCTGTCTTGAACAGTGTCTAAAAGAAACACTCAGAGAAGAGTAAGAACAAGGCAAGCATACACAATATTTCTTCCCTGGTCTCCAACCATTTCCAGGTTGGGGGATTCCCTGAGCTTGACATGAGCCATGCGCTCTGTAATCCCCATGTATTATCTCGTGTTTAAGTTCTTGCCCACTCTTCTTTGAATGTGTGTAAACTCCTTCACTTATGTCTAAATATGTCTAAATATTACCTTAGATGTTCCAAAAAAGATGACTTTTCAACCCCAATATGGCAACAGGAGAAAGTTAGCAACACTAATAGAAACCTGACAAATGTCCTTAACATATTTTCACACAGTATGTTGCTATAAATATAACCTCATAAAGAAACAAAACCCTCAGTGAGATAAATTATCTCATTTCAAGACCAGTAACTTGAAGCCAGGGTTGGCCAGAATCTTTTCAAAACATCGTAGCTCTTCCATCTCCTGCCGTGTCTGGCCAGGTCTCCCAAGGTTGGCAGTGCAACTTCCATTTACTTGCAAACAACCAATGAGGAAGCGAAACAATGGCTTGATTTTTGAAAAATACCCAACATACTAAAGCATACAGTATTTTCTAAACTTCTTCACACATTTCCTCCTCAATTTTTTTGAAGTAATGCTGTTTTAACAACAGTCCTTCAAGATCAGTACTGCACAAACCTGACTTCAACAATGAGTTCTAAAGATTAATTTTATTTCAGACTGTCATCATGTTACTTCTGGAGTGATATAATTCAGTAAAAGTTAAGAATCTAGGAGCTTTTTCAGCATTTGCCCTGCTTCTCTCTCTCAGAAAAATGAATATACTGGACATTGAAAAAGGCCTTTATTTCTGACCGCTTTTTAATTTTCCTCCATGGCTCAGAATTGTTTAGATTTGTGCTGAGTGATGGTATCAGATACAGCTCCAAATGAATAGAAAACTGTCCATTACACCTTACCCCATTATACATTCTATTCTTCACAAGCTTTTATTTCTAGAAAGTACATTACAGAGGAGAGAGCGCCTTTAGGGTACAGTACATTTCAAAACACAATTAAACTAAACTCTTCAAGTGGAAATTTGAAATGTATTTGTATTCTATTAAAGCCTTTGGCCTTATCAGCCACAGTGCACTATGTAACAAGGTCATTAGCAGCAAGCCACATAAAATGGAGAATGTACATCAGCAGTAGAAAAACAAACATAAGTCCAAAACATCACAATAACTTCCTGTACCTGTTCTTGTTTGCTTGCTGAGCTCTCAAACATTGTGAGTCTCTGAAATACATAAAAGCGTTACAGCTTGAGTCAATATTTGCCAACCAAAGTGAATGATTTTATTTAGCATGATGACTGGACCCCTTGAGTAAATATATCTTGCAGGGAGCATAACAACTGCAGGCCAGCCTGCAAACCAATGAGAAGTGTCCAGCCACTCTATATGTACCTTGTGTCTGTGGAAAGCTTAGCAGCTGCTCCAAGCTTCTCCTCACAAACAAAAGATAAGATGATTCATTTAGTTTTCCATCAAAATCTGCTAGGAATACAAACTGGAATGATTTTATAATAAACTTGTGCTTTGGTTTTCTTCCTTTGAGATGGTTTATTCCAGTTTGAATTTCAGGGAATGAGTAGTTTCTGACTCCTGTTCATATAGAACCCTTCAAAGAGTTTAGGTATCCGTTGTAATACCTAAACAAATGTCTATTAAACAAGTTCATTTGGGATGTGGGTTGAGAGGTACATAAAAAAATATTGATTTCATGCCAATTACTTCAGGAACCAAATTGTGGTGAACAGGGAACTGCATCTGAAAATCAATACAAGGAAATGTCCCTTTTGCCAATGGAAGTTGCAAATGAAGTAATGTCTTAATCCAATTTTGCTTTTTGTTTCATAAATACAATCTATAGTTATGATATGGACCGGCTGATGATTAGTCCTTCTTTTTGTTCTGTGCTGCCATTATGTAGCGTTATAAAAACCCAGACATTTTCTGTATCAAGAAAATTCAGCTTCCTTTCCATTTTTTCAGACAAATGTTTCAGTCAAAAAACCCCTCACCATATGAAAGTGCTGATAATACAAAAAGGCTTCTTAGTCTGGAGAAAAATATTTTCCTCTTCCATCAGCCTGTGTCACAGTTATGCAGCTTCTCAAATACGACAGAATCTAGAGAGATAACCTGCTGTGGGTGTGGGAGCAAGGTTTAGCTGCCACAAAAAGAGCTGTGTTGGGACTACTAAATTAATGTTTCATTCTCACTTGTCTGTAGGAAGACAAGGTACCTACACCATCCATTAATGGATGGGCATGCAGATCAAAGGCCAGAATAGAAGCATTCCCTGCCCAGCTGCCTTGAAAGTTCAAATGTTCTTTTTCAAGACAAGAGTTGCATATAAAAAAAGAGGGAGCTTTCAGTATTATATGCCTATGATATGTGGCACAAAGAAATCCTTAAACTGAGCAAGAACAAAGCCAAGACCAATTTGAGGATGCAAGTGGTTATCTTACGGGTAATGAGGTATTAGTAGATTTATAACAAAAATTCTAAGTTTGTCCCAGGTGATGATTTTTATGGTGCCTAACATGTAATGCAGGAAAAAAGGGGTCTAAATTTCCCATGGTATTATCAGCATATTTCATATATTCGCTAGGTGAAAAACTCCAGGGTTTCAACTGCTCCATTAGAACAGAACTCCTGTGAAGACAAAGTAGACACTTTGTAGTCTACTTTGTCGCGGTGACCTCTTGGCCTGCCCGGATGGCCAGAGGGTGACAGTGAGTTCCAGCAAAAGCGTGGGTCGCTGGACACTGAGCCAGTCAGTGTGCGATGAAACGTGCGGCAAGGTGGAGGCGAAGGAGGAGAAGGACTCTTGGTGACAAACACAGTCCGAGTTTATTCACCCTCAAAGGGGAACAGACAGGAAGGGAGAATGCCAGCCGAAGAGCGAGAGAGGTACGTGACAAGGGGTTTTATAACCCGGCTAGCAAGGGGGAGGGACAAGGGCACGACCAATAGGAGGACAACATGAGGTGACAGGTGGCCAGTAAAGTCGTTGGAGGGGAGGGTACAGTTTAAAACGGCCAACGGGCAACTGAGAAACACAGAACATTCTAAAGGATTCATACATATTTAACAGGGGTAATGAATAATCATACGGCACTAACCAATGGGAAAACTGGGGCTCTGGGCTCTTCTAGAAGGAGGGCAGGTGCGACAACTGACAGACACACTGCGGGTAGGGCTTTCAGACTGGGGCTACACCCACAGTCTCTCCTTCATCCCCGTCCTCTGGGTCACTGTCCTGGGCAGGGAAATCAACCCAGTCTATTTTATTTATTTTCATTGAGAAGTCAGCGTCGCACACTGCCACACAGGAAAAAAGGGCTCTAAATTTCCCATGGTATTATCAGCATATTTCATATATTCGCTAGGTGAAAAACTCCAGGGTTTCAACTGCTCCATTAGAACAAAACTCCTGTGAAGACAGAGAGGCCCACACACTTTGTAGTCTACTTTGTAGGCATGCTATGCAGGCTGCAGCTTGCCACAGCTGAAAAGTCATCCTCAGTTTCTTCATCCATACAGTTGTATTTTCATTCTTCTAACTAGTTCCCAATGTGTTCATCCAATTAAAATAGTATTTCTAAAGTGAAATAAGTTAGGAGTGATGAACTATAACTTTATAATTGCTAGACCAAATGCAACCAGTTAAATATGAGTAAGTGATGGAAAGCACTAAATAAAGATGCCTAAGATATTTCTACAAGTTTGTGCATTTAAATGTGAGGACCAAGTGTGCTCATTATATACATCCAAGAGAGTAGACAAGATATGGGTATTTCTGTAAAAACAGTTGAAAGCTCCTCATGATATTAGTTATAAAATCCTTTATGTTTTTTGACATATGTACAGTAAAGAGGCTTGGATTAAGTAAAGCGTGGTACTAATAAAGCCAAGGTAATGGGTTCCTTCCCCATACAAGCCATTCACTTAAAGAGTTGGACTCAGTGATCCTTGTGGATCCCTTCCTACTCTGAATATTCTGTGATTCTGTGAAAAGTGGCCAAAATCTTGCAAAATACCCTATTCCCCACCCAGTAGGAGAAGGGAGAGGACTAATAGAAAAGCATAGCAATAATCCCAAAGAAAAAGCTATGTTGTTTATTTACAGATAGCTTCATTTCCTCAAACAGCAACAGCCAAGTCCTTCTGCTTAGCAGCTGACCACTCCTATTTATCAATAGCCAGACCAACACAGACAGCAATTAAAATAAAAATAATTTATTGGATCTGTTTATGCTTCTGCATGTAGCTACACCAAACTTTCAATTTCTTAGAGCCTTTAATTTTTTAAATTTCCCAAAGAAATACCTAACTATATATTATATGGTTAAAAAAAGAAAGAAAACAGAAGTGCTGAGTTTTTTAAAGTATCTAAAACACAAAAGTACAACTATTCTCCTTAAAAATTGTGACATGACTATACGTTCATATGTCTCACTGTAATATGGTACTTAATAGTTGCAATTATAGTATGTTGCAATTGTAAACCTGAAAATCACATGATTGAAGCCTTCCTGTTTGATGGAAATAAGCTATTTATTTTTCTTTGAAGCTTCCAATTATAGTCAAATTTTCATTTGACAGATACACTTTACGTTTTTCTTTACATTTTAAAATTATGAATGTGTATCCTTTAGCCAGACAGCTAAGTATTTATGGGTACTTTTTAAAGCAGCATTTGAAGCATTTAAGATCAACTTCAGCAAAGTATTTAAAGGTCTTGAGGTTAGAGTTAGCAAATGTCACGGTCACACTAAGAACACAAGCCAGTATCATGCTATGTATCACAGAATCACAGAATAAGCTGAGTTGGAAGGAATCCATCCACAAGAATCATCAAGTCCAACTCTTGGTCCTGCAGAGCACCATCCCCAAGAGTCACACCATGTGCCTGAGAGCATTGTCCAAATGCTTCTTGAGCTCTGTCAGGCTGATGCTGTGTCAACTTCCTGGGGAGCCTATTCAGTGTCCAACCACCCTCTGCGTGAAAAACCTTTTCCTAATATGCAACCTAAACCTCCCTGGACATAACTTCAGGCCATTCCCTCCTGTCCTGTCACTGGTCACCAGAAGAGATCAGTGTCTGCCGCTCCTCTTCCTCTCACCAGGAAGTTGCAGACTGCAATGTGCTCTGTCCACAGTCTCATCTTCTCCAGGCTGAACAGACTGAATGACCTCAGCTGCTCCTCATACGGCTTTCCCAGGTTGTTCATGAAGATTTTGGGGAGCACAGGGGTGAGAATGAGGCCTTGTGGAACCACAGCAGTGGCAGGTCCCCAGTCTGATCTCACCNATCCAGCTGTGGGCTGGACGTCTTGTCCAGAAGGATCCTGTGAGAGACAGCATCAAAAACTTTACTGAAATCCAAAAAGATTGCATCCACTGGCTTCTCTTGATCAACTAGGTGGCTTATATTTTCCTTTCCTGAAAGGAAATCAGGTTTGAAAAGCAGGACTTTCCTCCATGCTGGCTGTGACCAATGACTGCATTGTCTTTCAGGTGTTTTTCAGTACCTCCCAGAATAATATTCTCCTTAACTTTACCAGGCACTGAAGTGAGACTGACAGGCCTGTAGTCCAGGGCCTTCCTTCTTGCCCTTCTTGAAAATCAAGACAATGTTCATCAGCTTTCAGTCAGCTGGGACCTCTCTGGATTCTCAATACTTCTCAAGTATTATTGAAAGAAGTTTTGAGATGACATCAGCAGTTATTTGAGGATTCTTGGATGAATCGTATCAGGCCCCATAGTACTGAACAAGTGATGTTCTTATGCTAGCTCTGTCTTCAAAGCCATCAGCGTAGCTCAGATAATTTAACTTGAATATATAAGCAAGCTGTGTATGTTTACGTCATAAGAGACATAAATATTCCTCCTTTGACTATGTCAAAGTAAAATTGCTTTTATTTCACAGATGAAATACTGTCAACTCATCAAAAGTTTTACTCTCTTCAAAACCCATTACTCCCCTGCTTCGAAGAGCTTTTAATTTTCTGTGCCTGTCATTTCAAGCCATTGTAGTCCTCAAGAGTGGCATGCGGAAAAGAATACATACATTATATATTACATCTGATGAGCAAGCTCTGTTGCAACATTTATCTTCATATGTGGAGAGAAATGGAATAACTGGAGGGGTGTAGCAGCCAATGCTGTTCATGAGTTAACCACTCTTGTCTCGTTCTTGATATGTGAAGACAAAGGACATAATCAGTCATCACTCAATATATTGTTTATATAAAATATTAGGGTTTTGGCTTTGGAAATATGCAGAAGATAACCATGGTAATCTGCATAATAAAGTCATGTTTTGGCAAAAAACCTCTGTGTTATTTGAAAAAAATCTTCTTTCCAGCTTTGAACAGTTATTTATTCATTTGTCCTTTAAACAAATTTAAGGAAAACAGTGCAATAAGAGCAAAAGGTGTCTCATGCAATAAAACTACAGTCCATGGACTAGGCCACAAAGTGAAAGAAGCAGGAGTGATTCAACAGTGAAGTAACAGTCAGATATATTTAAGGATCACCAAATGAATCCCCTATCTTTTGTCATTTTAGTATTTATTTCCTAAACAGATGTTGATACTTGCAGGAACTTATGACTACTTTGTGATACATTTTGAAACTCTAAGCATTTTCTGTAAGAAGCTCTCTTAGTTAAAAGTTCATCCACTGTAGAGTTAGACATGAACTCGTTCAGTTAATCAATGAGAAAAGCATCTAATAATTTTTTTGATTACTAATTTTATTCCAGTAAATCAACTGCCTATTACTATGGCTTGTGACCTCATGTGTGTCTTCATACTTATCCTGCTATGTAAAAACATTTCTTTGTCTGAAATACAACTTCAGATCTACCAGAATCTCAGTAACTGGTGAAAGGAAAGATAAATACCTGAATGTCTTCTTGCTCTCCTGACCCTCTGTATGTCCCTAGTCCTCTCCGCAGTTGTGTCTGCCTACCACAAGAACACCAGCCACAGGCCCTCAGAAAGCACCCCTGTAGGAAGACTACTCCCTGCAAAAGTAACTGTCTGCAAGAGGAGGCAAAAGGGCAGTAGAAACCCAAGCACCAACTTCCCCAGCATGATGCAGCCAGTGACTGTGCCAGGTGGTACCAGGTGGAGAAAGAAG
>VXBT01011875.1:9456-22700 GCA_013400235.1 Oriolus oriolus
CCGCCGGATCCCCGGCCCCACACCGGATCCACAGCCCCACACCGGATCCACGGCCCCACACTGGATCCACAGCCCCACACCGGATCCACGGCCCCACACCGGATCCATGGCCCCAAGCCGGCCCTTGCCCTGGCTCTGGCAGGCACGATGTGGCAGAACCCAGATGCCAGCACTGATGCACCTGTGTAGGAAATGGTCGTTTTTCAGGGGAACCTCCCCATCCCAAGGGTTCTTGGGAACCACCTCTGACCACCTCTGGCAAGGTCAGGTCTTGCTCCAGCCGTTTGCACAGGCCTGGGGGCTGTGCCCTCTCTGTCCCCTCCCTGAGTCTCAGCCGTCCGTTTCTTCCTGTGTCACCTATTCCAGCCCTGCTTGTTCCGGGTGTTTGTATGATCCAAACGCCGACAAGCAATTTTTCAGGACCAGAGAGGGTGACACGTGTGGACCCTCCTCGACTGCCCCACAGTGCCGCTGTCCTGGCGGGGCTCTGGCTCGGCTCTGCCCCAGAGCTCCGTGATGCCTGTGAGCATCCTGGAGCACGGAGCGTCCTTCCAGCTGCGGTTTGCAGGAGAAGGGCTGGGTCAGGCCGTGTCCGTGGCAGCAAGGACAGGGGTGGGCATCCCGGGGCGACTGGGCAGTGCCATGGGGGGTGGCAGCTCAGGGTCTGTTCCCTGCGCGGGGCGGGGTCGGCCGCCCACTCCCCGCTCTCAGGGGGCTCTGAAGCAGCTCAGGAGCTGAGGGTGACGCTGCTGTGTCTGCACGGGGATGCGCCGGCAGATCCTACCTGCGTCAGCAGCTGAATTCCCTGCTCTCATTCCCGCTCCGGCAGCGCCTTAACCCTTTCCTGCCACCCTGCGCACGGGCTCCTTGGAGCTTGTGCCAGGGTGTCTGTGACCCTCCGGCTGTGGCAGCCACACCTGCCCTGACCCCCCACATCCGCAGGAGGGGACGCAGCGTCCCCCAGCTCTGCACCCTGTTCGGTGCCCCGGCTCTCCCGCGCGCTTTCCTTTCCCAGCCCGTGCTGCATCCCGGCCGGGGTGGGTGCTGTGGCGGCGCGGGGCTGCTCCGGAGCCTGGGCTGTGCTGTCGCCGCTGTTCCCGATCCCCGGGGAGGGGCGGCAGCCCTTTCCCAGCGCTCCTGCTGCGGTCGGCATCGGCATCGGGGCAGTTTTATCACCCTGGCAGAGGGCCTAAAGGCCAGCTGGTGTTTGGGCTGTTTCCAGGGTTTCCAGTCACTGCTGGAAGTTTTTCACTGCCCACCCTCACCTGCAATATGTGGAAATTGGGTTCCTGAAGCCAGGACCCGATTGCTGGAGCCGATTTGGGCCAGGCAGCCCTCCTGGCGGGTGCCTTTGCTCCCCAGCACGAGCAGCACCAAAGGGCACTCTGCCTCCATGCACAGCACAGGCTCTGCCAGTGCTGAGGGCTCGGGGTGTGCAGGGGGTTGGGATCGCTGTGCCGGGGTGTTTGCCGGGTCCCTGGGCTCCGTGACGGCCCCCGTGTCTCTCCTGCAGAAACCTCTGGAGAGCAGAGAGGGCTCTGGCAGATGCCCATCCCTCAGCACCTCCCCTCCCGCCTCTGCCACCTCCAAGGTTAGTCAAGCCCTGGCCGCAGACAGAAGAAGCTGAACTTGTTTGTGGTTTCTGAAAGACAAACCCAAGCCAAACAAAATCAAAAATCTCAGGAAGAGTCCTTAGGCTGCTCCTCCTCCTGCTGCTGCTTTGCTACATGGAGCAGGAGCTTTGGCAGGGCCTGAACGTGCTGAATTCGGAGGGACCTGGAGGGCTGGGGGCTGCCCAAGAATCCCTCACCCTTGGCGAGAAGCACCACTCAAAGTCTGGCTGACATCAGGTCCCTTTGCTGGGATGCCTGAGCCGTGTCCGTGTTCACTGCTGTGGTTTTGGGAAGGGCTGGGTGTGGGGCTGAGCCACGTGCTGCTGCAGCAGGGCTTTCCCCACCCGTGCTCTGCTGGCTCTGGATGGCAGCTCCAGCCTGGCCGCTCCTCGCTGCGGAGTCCCCGGCAGCCCCACGGCGAGTCCGAGCTGGCACCAGTGGCACAGCTCCCTGGGCTCTGCCGGGGAACTGACATTCTTCCAGGTGCCGTGAAACCTCATCACGAGCTGTGTTTGTGCTCAAACGAGCGGAATAAAGGGCGTGCAGAGCCCAGGGCGCCGCGCTCGGGCAGGGCTGGGCCGTGCCCGGGGCAGGATGTGCCCGTGAGCTCCAGCCGGCCGGACGGGTCTATTTTTATGGCCCAAGCGGAGCGACCCGGGGAGTAAGCAGCCAGCCCAGGAGGACAGGCTACGTTGGGTTTGAAATTCTTTAGTGCTTGTAATAACTCAGGTGAGTCTCTTTGTTCTTGCGAGCTGTAATTTTTCATTTGACAGGCAGCGTCCCTTGACAAAACAGCCAAACAGCGACATCCAAACACACCCAGCCCTGGGACGTGGCACCGAGCCCCTCCACCTGCCCCTGCCCCACTCCCAGGTGACAATTTCCCCAGTGCAGCAAACTCCAGGGGTGGTTTGGCCAGACCTGCGTGGTCAGCGCTCAATGCCAAGGACAAACGAAGCCGACCCACTGACCCTGCTCCTGCTCGCCCAGGCGTGGGACAGCTCGGGGCCCCCTCCCAGCCTCGGGACACCGTGTGGCACCTCTCCCCTCTCCCCCGTGCCCAGGTGCCCAGGTGGGACCAGCCCAGGCTCCATCTCGAGGCGTCGGGCTGCTCTGTTCCCTTCTCCTCAGGGTTCCAGGTGCACGATCGGGCTCCCGCCGGGATTCCGGAGCGGAGCTTACGACGGGACAGGGGACGCAGCTTTCGTTCCGCCCTGCTCCCCTTCCCCCCGGCAGCGGGAGGCAGGAGGATGTGCCAGCTCAAGGCTGAGGCTAAAGAGGCTTACACTGACTATTTACCTTCGCGAGGGGCTATTTTTGGCTGCTCAGCTGCCGCTAATGCAACGCTCAGGGCGGCGACCGAGGAGACGCCACGTGAGGGTCCCTGCTCCTAGGATCCACTTTCCTCCTCTGGAGGGACCGAAGCTTGACTGCTTTTTTGTTCCTTGGGGGCTTTTTCCAGATGGCAAAGAGTGTCACAAAGGAAAATCTTGGGGCCGGGTCAGAAGGACCTTGGGAATGCACTGCCCTGTCCAGTGTGTGACTCGTTGCCATCTTTGCCCTGCAGGGAAATCCCAAGCTCCCAGCGCTATCCCGGGCACTGCCAGAGGGCTCCAGGTTGGCTTCACAGACCCCGTCTCCCCCCAGACAAGCTCAGACGGTTGTAGATCTCCAGCATGAGTTAAATAATGGCATCACAAGCTAATGGACAGGCTGAGACCAGAATCAGGTCACTGGGACATGAGCGCTGCTGGTCCTTGGGAGCATCTGGGGACCAGCTCCGTCCCTTTGTGTCCCTGACTGTGGCAAAGTGGGGTCAGTGTGTGCCAGGGGCATGGGCAGCTCCAACGGGGAGCACAGCGACAGACACCTGAAGTATCCTGGGCAGAGAGATGCTCAGGACACACCAGGCATGGCAGAGTGGCCAAGGGCAGCAACTGGTCCCAGGGATGCACAGCCAGAGCTGAGCCCTGCTTCAAACAGAACCCAGCTTATTCCACATGCTGGAAAGCTGCAGTGCAGCGTCTTTAACTAAACGAATCCTGAGTGATTTCCACATTGCTGAATGACATTTTAATAGTGGAAAAATAACGCTCCAAATTATCTACTTCATCTCTTCCTATTGTCTTTTACTGGCTGGGAACGAGTGCTGTAGCAAAACCAGCTCTGGCTCTTCTGGGAGGGGTTTGCTGGTGCCTCCCAGCCCACTGCAGGCAGTGGGGAGGCGAGGAGGGGCTGTTCCCCTGTGCCCAGCACCCCGTGAGCCCAGGAGGGGCTGCCCCCTCGCCCCGTTCTGGCAGGGCTGCCCACAGCTCACAGCGCTCCCAGGAGGCTCTGGCTGCCCCGGCACCAGGAGCAGCCACGGTGCTGCCACGGCCTCGCGGCGATGCCCGTCCCACACGGGGCTGGCAGGTGGCAGGAGGCAGTGTCTGGCTCCTGCTGTCCCCCTGGGGAGCTGGCACCTGTCCCCGTGCCACCGAGTCGCTCTGCAGGAAGATGCTTCTGGCATTTTCTGCCGTGTGGTTTTTCTGACCTGAATTCAGCCACTGCCACTTTGAGCTTCCATCTGGATGGAGCCATTGAGTGCTGCCACAGGTCCCCAGGCTGCCGTCAGCAGAGCCTGGGGACAGCAGTGCAGGCCCAGCACCCAGCACGTCTCTGAGTGGCTGCAAAAGGGGCGGCTCGGGCTGGGGGACGGTGTCTGCCCAAGTGCTGTCCCCAGCCTGCACAGCAATGCACACACAAAAGCCTCACACAAACTTTTATTATCACTGAAACATGGTAAATCTCGACAAACTCCCTGCCCCAGAGCAAAGCAGCCCCAGCCCTTACATGAGGTGTCCCCTGCCAAACCCCAGCTCACACCTGCAGCCTCGGAGCTGTGCCATTCTGAGTGGGTTTCCCCACTGCTCCCATCCAGGGGAAGGTTTTCATCCTCCGGATTAAAGGCACACAGATCGGGAGCTGAGCTGTCCTCCTGCCACTCAACAGCCAGCCCTCGGCACGTTGCCTTCAGTGGGTCAAGGCTCCTTCCATTCAGGAACGCCGCGTGCTCTTGGCTGGTGCTGGTTCACACAGAGCATCCAAGCTCCAGCCTCACTTCCCAGCAGGGACGGGGCTCCTGGACAGGCTGTGGGTAAGGCTTTGCAGAAAGATTTTGAGAGAAATGTGCTTGTCAGGTGCAGGAGCCCACCCAGCACTGCCCGAGGACACGGTGGTTCCACTCAAACATTCCTGAGAGGCAGAGCTGGGAAGCGAGCCTGCCCAGGGCAGCTGTGTGGGAAGCACCGTGGAGGGAGTGAGAGGGAGCAGGACAGCCAGGGAAGGCTGCAGAGGGATGCAGGGAGGCACAGCCCGCTGCCACCTCAGCTCCTTTTCACTCCCACAAGGAAACTGCTCCCCTGGCTCTGTTTGGCACAAAAGCTGGCTCAGGACACGCCTTTGGAGGCCACGGAATTTGGTAAGAACCTTTGGCAACAGGGCTCAAGGCCCCAGCTCCGCTTCTGGCTGGCAAAATTTACAGCAGACAAGGGGAGAAACGCTGCCCTTTCAAAAATACCCCAAGGGAAACCTTTATCAGACAGAGCTCAGCAAAAACGACTGCAACAAGGCAAGTTTCATTTTCACTTTGGAATGTGGAACAGGGGGCACCCCTGGCACTGACTGAAGAGCCTAAAACCTACACAGAGTGTCTGTGCCACAGGCTGTGGCAGTGACAGGCAAGGACAGTAAATATTCAGCAATTGAGGAGAGCCAAAGGAAACACAATGGGAAACAGCAGACTGAAATACTAAAGTCTGCAGTTGTCAGCATAAAGAAACAGCTTTGCTGTAAAGTGAGAGAATCCCAGAATGGTTTGGGTTGGAAGGGACCTTAAAGCTCATCCCATTCCACCCCCAGCAATGGGCAGGGACACCTTCCACTATCCCAGGCTGTTCCAAGCCCCATCCAACCCGGCCTTGGACACTGCCAAGGATCCAGGGGCAGCCACAGCTTCTCTGGGCACCCTGTGCCAGGGCCTCACCTACCTCCCAGGGAAGAATTCCTTCCCAATATCTCACGAAGAAGGAAACTTTGGGCAGTGTCTGTGAAACACCCTGACTCTGAGCAGCAGTGCTCTGAGACGTGGGGCTGTCCATTTTCTATAAAAATGGAAAAAAAAATCATGCCAGTCAGTGTACCCTATAAAACCAGAAAAGCCCAGAGACAAGACTTTGAGGTCACCAGCCCTTCCTTGCTGACAAAGCAGACACCTTCCCTGCAATCCCAACGGTCTGCAGTTTTATTTTTGGCAGATTATAATTAAAATGGCTTTTATGGCTTTAGAAAGAAGCCACGAAGCTGCACGTTTTGGTTGAAGCGGAGAGCGCGTGGTGTGCTCTGCGTGAGGGGACAGTGGCCTTGGCTCTGCTCCTGCCACCTGCCCACCAACACTGCTGGGCGGCCTTGGCTCCCCGGAGTGCTCTCATCTCTCACCAGCAAGTAAGAAAGTTCTGGTTGCTAACCAGTCCAGTCCCAGAGGCAGAATAAAAAGTCCTTGTTAAAACCTAGAAAAGCTTGTTTCTAACAAAATCAAATCCAAACACGGTTCCTGGGTCGATGCCTTTCTCTCAGGTTCCACCACACGTGCAATGGAACTTCCCCTGTAGAGCAATTTAATTCCTCTTCCATTCCCCACCTTCCAGTCTTCTCAGGAGTCTTGACAAGCTATTCCTCCATTTTTTTCTTCAACATTTTTTCCTATGCACATCCTTCCTGCCCTTCCCTTCCGCTGTCGCACCCTGTTCCTCCCAGCTATTTTCGGAAGGCAAAGACATCCCGTGTTTTCAGGCCTTTCTTGCCTTCACTTCCTGGTTTAGGAGAAGACACTTCCACCAGCCCCCCGTACGGGCAGCTCTCGGACTCCAGATGGTGGCCAGAGCACTCCACAGCAGGGATGAAGCCACTGTCCCACATGCCTGTCCCACACAGCTTGCAGAGGTCGTGCAGGCTGCAGGGGATGCGGGGCAGCAGGTGGAACTGATAGAGCAGACTCCTGGCCTAGAGGGAGAGAGGGGGAAAATGTTCACTCCTCACCAGGCGACCGACACAGAGAGCTGAGGTGGCCTCCCACCCAATCCTCCTGTTTGGCTGCCTGGGCTTCAGCACAGGTGTGTCCTGCCCAGCACCTGAGGGTTACCCGGGGCGCTGGAGACAGTGGCAGGTCACAGGGGCTGCCACACACCACAGCTCATCCCATGGCCCCAGTCCCTCCCAGCTGAGAGGGAATGGGCACCATGGCACCAACAGCTCTGTCTCCATTTCCCTGAGCAGGTTCTCCAAACAAAGGTTATCCCAACCACACTGTCACCTCGCAAGCACTCAACCACTACCTCCCCCTGCTGCGAACCTTGTTTCCAGGCAAACAGCAGCAACCCACCCAGGCAGCCACAGGGATACAGGAGATGCGAAGCTGAAGCAGCAGCCCCCAGTTTTCTCAACACTCTGACTCGTCTCTGGACCTTGTCCCACACGGGCACCTGGGCATTTACCTTCCTGAGTACGAGCTCCCCGTTCATGTGCATGGCCAGGTTGCCGAAATGCAGCAGCATCTGGTCAGTGGCCAGCTGCTGCTCAATGACGTCGTCCCCGTAAATCACCACGATGGCCACGCAGATAAAGAGGTGGAAATAGTCTGTCTGCAATGGGAACACAGGGGCTGCTGTACAGCAGGTGGAGGCAGAGCTCTGGCTTCACCTCCCACCCTCCGCAAACGGGTCCTTGGTGAGAGATTTTGCTCCCTTCAGTTCTGCTCAGTGGTGAGAACACGAGTTACTGGTGACTTCTGAACCACAGCTGAGCCAAAGCCGCTTCCCTTCACAGCATGGCAGCAAGGTCTGCAGCAGTGTTTGCACCATAGAGCAGATTTTTGGGAAGGCATTTCCCGGCTGTGTAACAGAATCCTGGACTTCTGAAGTGGGTGTTCAGCATTTGCTGAAACACCTCCTTGTGAAGCCCAGACATCCCCAAGGAGGAGAGGCAAGCAGGGCTCCATCCTCCTGCTACATAGATAAACCTCTGCCATAGTCACAGACCCGACTTATTTTGGCTACTTTGCTGCCAAGAGCCTTTCTGGAAATGCTCAGTGCTGAGGGGGAGGACTCAGCCAGGACGCGCCGTGCCCGTGGCAGCTGCCTCACCTGGTAGTGAGCCCAGCACGCTTCCCACATGCGCAGCGCCTCGGCCTCCGGGAATTCCCGCTTGAAGCAGAGCAGGATCCAGCGGTGACAGAAGAGCATCTGAAGCCCATCCTCTCCCAGGGCACACAGGTGCTGGTGGAAGCGCGGGTGCATCAGCCGCAGCAGCTCACGCAGGTACAGCTGCAAGAGACACCCTGGGCTGAGGACCTGCCTCGGGCACCCCTCAGCACCCCGGGGAGCCAGAGCTGGAGAGCTCTTCTCTCTCAGCTGCCATTTCACAGGAAGGATGGATATAACTGCCTCTGGAGTGCCTTAATCACCCAGGATCAATTCTATCCACCAGGTATTTCCATAGAATCCTAGGATATCCTGAGTTGGAACTGACACACAAGGATCATCAAAGTCCAGCTCCCAGCCCTGCACATAACAACCCCGAGGATCACCCCAAGGATGTAGGGGCTTTGGAGTGTGATTTAGCATGCTGGAACACCCCAGCCCAGGGAACTGGGGAGAGGAGAAGCCTCGACAGGGTTGAAGGGAGCCCAGCACTCAGCCTCACCAGCTGCTTCTCCATGTCCTCATCCCGGGGGGAGCTGATGAAAATTGTGTTCTGCATCAAGCCAACGAAGCACCAGAAAGTATCCGACTCATCCAGGACCTCTGCCAGCAGTGGGGCAACCAGGTCGGACATGCCCTGGGAGTATCCAATGGTTGGGTTAAATACTGCATAGTTCAGCAAGATCCTCCTGGAGCAGAGACAGAAATGGAGAGGTGGGACAGGTGAGGGCAGGTGACAGCACCATCTCAGGGACAAAGACACAGGGCCTCATGTGAAGTGCTGTAACACAGACAGGGAAGCCCTGCTGCAAACACCAGTCCGGTGGCATAAACTTCAGGAAAAGGTTTGGCATTCACAGACAGCAAAATATAAACAGAAAATGAGAATTTAAAAAGATTAAGAGGACGGAAATGAAGGGCCCATGGGAAAGGAGAGATGATGCCCAACACATCCATAAAGCTCCAAGCCACACTGTTGGATGAAACCCAACTCGTCCGAGGTCACATCTTTACAGGTCACAGTCTCATGGAGCAGACTCTGGTGTGCTTGTCCCCTACCCCATCAGGAGAACCACAGACCCAAGCACCTGCCCACAGCCCTACCACAGCACCTTTGCTGTGCCTGTGTGTGCAGGGAAGCTCCAGGATGGGAGCAGGGCTATAGGATCAAGAAGGGAATGGCTACAGCAGCAGTGGGAGCACTGGGGAAGGCCTTGCTGTTGCATCCCTTGGTTCCAGACGCACGGTGGGTGCTGTGCAGCACTCCCAGGCAGCCTGGGCTGGGGGCTGACCAAGTTGTTTCTACACAGAGCAGGACATGGTTTTTAGGACACTGGAATCAGACGTTTCACCTCATGGTCTCCACATTTGGGTTGTCCTCCCCTCGGAAGAACTGGTTGCTGCGGTCGGTCCTCACAACATCCTTGTCCACCGTGAACTGCACCTGGCGCCAGAAATCCTTCTGCTCATCCGGAGTCATGGACAGCCTGGAAATCGTGCAGCAACAGCACAGGGTTGCCAAGAGAGGAATGTGATTGCCACAATGAACAAAAAGCCTCACTTCAGTCTTAGTTTGCAGGGAAAACTATTCCTGTACTGAGTTTCCTCAGCACCTGAAAAACAGACCAGTAGGTCTGTCCAGGACAGCTGATTGTCTGTCCCAAGGGATTACTGGAAGGAGCCTCCTGGGTTATGAATGGGATGACACGATGTGTTTGCTGCAATAAACACTTCAGAAGCATCAGACTCTGCTCTCCTCTGCTCCTTGGAACTCAGCACACCAGAACTCACCACTCTGGTTTGATTGTCTCCTGATTATTAACAGTACTGTCCCTCTCCAGCTTCAGTCTACCCACCTCCATTTAACGACACACAATTCTTGCTTTAACAACCTTCTGGAATTACATAACCCTCCTCATCCCTTATTTTTATGTACATTTTATTTATAAAAAACCATAAGATCCCTTATTTCTCCTTCAGTGTTCTAACCCAAGCCTTGCCTGTGAGGTGTTTCCCTGTGTGGTACTGACAAGCCTGTTTCAGGAGCACAGGGAAGGTAATGTTTGAGCTCTGTGGCATTAGCTCCAGAGCCTCAGGAGCTCAGCAGTGCCCAACACGCCTCCTTCACCACCCCTCCCACTTCTCTTCTCTACTCTGCTGATGCAAAGGATGAAGAGACTGAGGTGTCACTGCGATGTCCGGCCAGAGGAAGATGGGTGGGGAAGGATGATGACGGTCTGTTACCTTTTCTCCTGGATCTCAAAGTATTCTTTCCTTTTCTGCAGCCTCAGTGCCTCCCTCTCTTCAGAAGTGGACTTGTAGCTATAGTAGTGCAGCAGGAAGGGCCACACCTCCCCACGGATGGAAATATCAATCCCACCAAAGAAAATGGCCTGGGAGAAGAAGCAAAAGTTATGGCTGGTACAGTTTTAGCATTCCCAAAACCAGCAACAAGCAACTGCCCGCTGCTGTGCTTTGGTGCCTCTGCAGCTCTTTCCTGACAAGTGACGCCTTGATTCAAGCTCCTGCAATTTGCACATGTTTAGAGGGAAAGTGCTGGCCCTCTATTCCCAGACCAGACACAAATCAGGCTCATTTCAATGTCAATAACCACCCTCGGAGAGGCTCTATGATTAACGTGTCGTTCTCATGTCACGGCTTAATCCCAAATCCTGGAGACTGCACTGCACTGCAAACTTCTCTCTCAGGGCCCGGGCCCAGTGCTCCCCTCAGCTCTGTTATTTCATACAGCAATCTCAGTTTGTACAGCAATCTCGGTTCATACAATCTCAGTTCATACAATCTCAGCTATTTCAACCATCTCAGTTCTTTCAGCAATCTCCAGTGTTCTCCGTGACTCGGTCACACATTCTGCAAACACAGCAGGCACTGGGCACTTTGGTTTATTGATTCCAAATGGCAGCAGAAGTGGGACAGCTCCTCGGTCAGGGAAATGCTCCACCATCACAGAATCACGGAATTGTTAGGGTTGGAAAGGACCTCTGGAGATATCCAGTCCCACCCCCATTGCCAAGGCAGGGTCACCTAGAGCAGGTGATACAGGAATATGTCCAGGTGGGAATCTGCAGATTCCAGTCCCACAGCAACATCTCCAGCCAAGACTTCACTCACAAGCCTGCATCCTCCCAAACACCCAGCTCTTGCCCCCGGCAGGAACGCAAACTCCTGCAGTTCCCCCTGGGGACTCACACTCCGCCCAGGAGAGAAGAGAGGAAAGCCCCTCACCTTCCTCAGCTTGTACTCCTCCTCCACCTGGCCGGCCTCGTTGAGGTGGTGCAGCCAGGCGGACACGTCGAGGCGCCTGTATGAGTTCTCCTCGGGGTGGGTCTCCGAGGAGGGCAGCTTGGGGCGGCGGATGGAGAACTGCATGCAGGTTTTCTCATCTGCAAGCTGCTGAACGGGGAAAAACAAACCACAACTGCAGCAGGAGCCAGGGAGAGCAGCAGAGTGTGAAACCCAGAGCAGGGAAACCTCTGCATGGTTCATGTAGGATTAAGCACTGAGGAGCTGCACTTGGGGAGGTTTTGTTTTGTTTGTTTTTTTTTTTTTAATTCCAACCATTACAATAACAAGAGTGATTAGAATAATTAAAATCCAGCTCAAAACAGCTTCATCTTAAAAAAAAATTAGTTGCCATTCCTCCTCCAATCTTATCCCTGACCTGAAACTGAATTAATGCTGCTTACAGCAAAACTTGCCCCTGCCAGGAATGCCTGCAATAAATTACATATGATTGGCCATATACAAAGGGATTGCTGTTAGGAGAGCGGGGAACTGCGCTGCCAGGCTCTCTGAGGGCACTCAGGATCCCAGTGCAAGGCTGCAGCTGACATTTAATTTAAAAATCAAAGGTTGCTCAATGCAAAAAGTGAGCCCATGCGACCGTAATAAGAAAAGCAGCGGGGGGCTCTGTGGGAAGGATGGAAATTTAAAAATCACTGTTTCTAATAAGCACATACAATATCTTAAACAGATAATTAAAGAGCTCTTATCACATTTGTATGTAGATTGAACAAAATATGGCAAGCTGCCTTGTCAAAACATTCTCCAAACAGAATGTTACACGTCACAAGACGGATGAAAGGCTCTGACACAATTTCCAACCTATCTCTGCAGATTTCCAGACACCTTCTGTGCCTAAAGGACAGTGCCGACCTGTCAGGTCTAGCAAAATCACTACCTAAGTAAGTCTTCTGGATGATCTTCCGCCATATTCCACAGGTAGAACAGGAATGGATGGAGGCAGACAAGTCCAAGAGAGACCTTGAGTCTGTCTTGCATTTCCACCCTAAACACCCAGCACCTGGCAGCTTCCTGCCTGGCCTGGCAACACGAACTCAAAGCCTCGTTTCTCCAATGCACCAAGTCAAGTGTGAAACACCAAGAGCCTGGCTCAGGTACCTGGTCCTTGAGATGGGTCTCTGTGCAGTACTTCCACTGCTGAAACACCTCGGACAGTTTATCCAGGCCACCGTGGTGAAAATGGAAGATCTTGTACTGGCTCTCCCTGCTCGCCACCACCAGCTGCCCACAGGTACACGCCTCATCACTGTGGGAACAATGCAGAACAACCTGCAGGGCCCACCCAGCACAAGGAGGGACCAGCAAGGACACGGCCCCTCAGGGGAGAGGCAGTGAAAAGCAAGTCACAAAATGCACCACCAAGCTTACAACAGGGCACAGAAGCAGTTTTACATCTCTGGGACTCAATGATCCTTATGGGTCACTTCCAATTGAGACATTTTATGATTGTGTGACATGGCCATAGTGACAATTTTCTCCACTTGTGCCTGGTAACAGCACTATTTTTACCCTTCCTTCACATGAAGGAATTAAAATTTGTCTTCCCTGGAGAAAAAACCACAGGAAGTCTGCCCCAGAAACACTAAGGCAGTACACAAAGTCAGCTCCTAGGGATGCGCAGACTTGCTCACACACAGCTTTGTCCAAAGAAACAGGGAGTGAGAGCAAAAAGAGGGAGTAAAAATGTTTTTGCAATAATTTGAAATAAATTTTGTAGTAATTTGAAAGATGACTGAAGAGGCTGAGAGCAGCAAGACTCTAGAGGAGCCTGGTGAGGGGCAGGTGAAGGAAAAGGTACCATAGATAAAGATGTTTTTCATATCCCCAGGTTATTTGAAGCATTTTTGGTATGACAGCTAAGAGCAACCTTTACTTTACTAAAAATAAAATCCTTTCGGCTCTGTAACTGTAATTCAGAGGCTCTCCTTGGGAAGGCTGACACTCACCTTCCTGGAGACAATTGTTCTGGAAAGGCTTCCAGGTAGGATTGCAGAAATCACCTCCCCCCAGAGCCCCAACACAGAGCATGCACAACTCCCACAGCTCAGACACAACTCACACACAGCTCACA
>VXBT01011876.1:0-29410 GCA_013400235.1 Oriolus oriolus
GCCCTGCCTCCCTGTGCTGTCAGAATGAGGGAGGGGCTGGGGGTGGGGGAAGGTGTTTTAACGGCTTATTTGACTTCTCATTACCGACTGATTCTGTTAGTAATAAATTTTTAAGTAAATTAATTTAGTAATTAAGGTTGAGCCTGTTTTGCCCTTGAAATACTTCTCCCACTCTCCTTATCTCATTCATGAAACCTCCGTTAACCCTTTTTCCTCTGTTCCCTCCATTTGCCCAGCTGGGGTAGGGGAGGGTGAGCCAGCGACTCTCATGGGTGCCTGGCGTTGGGCCAGTGTTAAACCATGACACTGCATCACACCTGTGGAACTTTGTACACACAGGGCTGGGAATGGAATCCTAGAGAAAAGATAATCTGTAAGGGTAAGCCATGGCCAGGGAAAAGAACTGGTTTCCAAAAGGTGTAGTAAGCCCTTTGCCAGTGGTGGGTGGTGATGAGCTCAGTTTAGCTCTGGTCTGGTGATATGAACAGCCAGAGAGAGATAATGGTACTATTTAGAAGATGTTTATGCTAATGTTGCCTTCACAGTTAACAAGCTAAATCTGCCAACAACGAAGACTTTTAAATATTTACTACTTTACTTCTAAGGCAATCATTTCTGACAAGCTAGGAAGTAGCATTAAAGCACTATGGAAAAAGGTTTATAATCCTCTTATATTTATCACTCGTATTTCTGGGGTCAAAGATGATGTCATTTTTCAATGGTTGGCAGCAGCCATATGTTCTGCAATTACAAACAGTTCTAACAGAAACCTTAATTCGTAAAAAATCCAGATTTTTTTGCAAGTGATTTCTCTATGTGATCTTTCAGAATACCATTGTGTCCCTCATAAAATAAATACTCAATGGTAATCCTTTTAGCCTTGTTATCATTGAAGAGCTGCATAGGGCTACTGTTACTGTCCCCATTTTTTTTTTCCCAACACCATGAGAGGATGCTTTTAAGGGATGCATGGGCGCAATATTTTATATATCTCAAGGATGTTTTCTTTATAATATTTCATTTTCACTGTTAAAAGAGAATGACTGCAATAAGAAGGGTATCTCAGCATAAAATATTAGTAAGATATTCTTGTTCTTTACAGAAAACATAGCAAGTTGTGTGTCAGTGAAGCAGACAAACATAACTTCACTTGCAGAATCTCTGTTCAGCATAGCACCTACGCATCCATGTAAGACACTTTGAAGTCAGTGCTTAAATTTAAACATGTGCCCTAGTGTTTATTGAATCTGGTTCATGATATATACCCATGACTACATTTATTTAATGAATAATCTTTTTTAATGTATGTTTGACATTTCTCTAGCTCACTAAGCCTCCTTCATTTTGGTTCCCTCTATTAAATACTTGTGCTTTTCCCACTCTTTCAGGAAGGTTAGAGCCTTTTCTCATATTGTGACTTTGTAATTGCAAGAATTTGGTTTCTGTCTCAGCAGATTTTTGAGCATTTGCAATGTTAGCTGCCAGATTTTCAATCTTTTCATTTTAACTTACATCCAGTAAAAGCTGACTTTATAGATAAATTGGGTATAAAGTAAAGATGATCCTGAAGCAAAAGATAAATCACATAATTATAAATGATGTAATTATAAACACCACAACTCTTTGCATGACTTTGTACTCAATAGGCAAAGTGCTGCAAGATAAATAGTAATTTGTTTTGGAATTAAAATTCTTGGTTTTAAATGGAAATAAATTACATCCATGTATACAATTTTCTGTCAGGTTGTTAATACTCTATCAGCCATGGGAATATGCATTTCATCCATACAATATTATTTGTACAGAAATTCTCACTACATACAAATCCTTAGAGGGTCTCCTGAAAGTAGTGGTCAGCAGCCTTCATAGGGGCGTATGACTCAAGCCCCCTTTCTAATCTTGTGCACTGGAGGTGGGGTGGGAGCACCACTGCCATATGGGTTGTAGAATCAGGACAGAATTGCAGGATACGACTGTAAACAGAACGAGCTGTACATTGCCTGGTGCTGACCGTGGTCTCTCCAGATCTATCCAACCAGGGCATCCAGATGTGAAGAGGGAGAGAGGGCAGCCACAACACTGCTGTTCAAAGGCACTGGTCTCCATCAGGGCTTCAGGGAAGTGGGCAAGAAAGAGGCTGGGTGCCTGCACCAGCCCTGGCCTCAGAGATGAGTAGCCAATAGCACAGCTAATGGAGCCAGCTGAGGATGCCATCGCGTGCCTGGAACAGTACACTCTGCAGTTCTCTTTTGGCTGCTTATCCCACTGCTGTTCATACATCCCACAAAGCCTCTCAAATAAACAACGTCGTCCACTTCCCGTATGACTTCTAAAGGTTGTATTTCCCATTTCCTTTGCAAAAACTTAGAGGTTTTTTGGTAAACTGGGTTATTACTATACACTAGATAAAAATATTAACCTTGGATTTAACTGGGGTTTGAATAAACTACTTTTATATGCCTACTAGCCTTCCACTAATGTTTCTATGTGTTTGTGAGGATGGTTTTTTATTTCTAAGCTTTCAGGTAATCTCTGCCAGACTGTAAGAAGATGCAAAAATCAAGAAAAATATTGGCTTGTGTAACTGCTGTAAATGCTAGTACTACACAGAGAAAACATGGTATTCATCTACTAATTTTTAAAAATATAAATTATAATTCCTTCTCATAAAACAAAAATAAAAACTGTATTTCCAGAAAAATGAATATAGGATCTAGTTTTCCTGATTGGAATACTACAAAAACAATTTTCTTATTATTCATTGATATTGAAAAAGTGCCATTTCACTTCAGGAGTTAAACATTTGTTATTGAAAAGTGTAAAAGCATCTTGAAACATCAGTATATCTGTTTGTGATGTACACCTATAAATAAAAAATATTTTTATATTACATACATAAATAAAGGAAAATATTAACAATAATGAAGATTATATATTATCAGATGTTTAATTAGAATGTGTTAGAATCATAGAGTCACAGACTCATAGAACAGTTTGGGTTGGAAGGAACCTTAAAGGTTATCTAGTTCCAACCCCTCTGCTTTGGGCAGGGACACCTTTCACTAGACCAGCTTGTTCACAGCTCCAGCCAGCCTGGCCTTAAACACCTCCACAGATGGAGCATCCACATATTCTCTGGCCAAACTCTTCCAGTGCCACACCACCCCTCATACCATAGACTTTTTCCTAACATCTAACCTAAACCTACTCTCTTTCAGTTTAAAGTCAATGCCCCTTGTCCTGTCACTACATGCTCTTGTAAACTGTCCTCTCTCCATCTTTCTTGTAGGCTCCCTTCAGGTACTGGAAGGCTGCAACTGGGTCACCCCAAAGCCTTCTCTTCTCCAGGCTGAGCAATCCCAATGCTCCCAGCATTTCCTCACAGCAGAGGTTCTCCATCCCTCTGACCATCTTGGCAGCCCTTCTCTGGAATCACTCCAACAGGTCTGTGCCCTTACATGAGGGCCTCAGAGCTGGATGCAGAACTCCAGGTGGGGTTTCACCAGGGCAGGGCAGAGCAGAGCAGAGGGGCAGAATCCCCTCCCTCACCTTGCTGCCCACACTGCTTTGGATACAACTGGGTTTCTGGGCTGTGAATGCACATGGCTGGGTCACGTCAAGCCTCTCCTCCACCAGCACCCCCAAGTCCTTCTGGGCAGAGCTGCTCTCCATCTGTTCAGCCCCCAACCTGTGTTGATGCCAAGGGTTTGCCCCAGTCCAGGTGCAGCACCTTGCACTTGGTCTTATAAAGCTTCATGAGATTTCCATGGACCCACTTCTTGAGGCTGTCCCAATCCCTCTGGATGGCATCCTGCCCTTTGGGTGTGACAGCTGCATCACTCAGCTTGGTGTCATCAGGAAATTTGCTGAAGGAGCACTTGGTTTCTTTATCTATGTCATTAATGAAGATATGAAATAAAACTTGTCTGAATGCAGACCCCTGAGGGACATCATTTGTCAGTGATGTCCTTCAGGACTCTGAGCCATTGACCACTACCCTCTGGATGCAACTGTCTAACCACTTCTTTATGCGTTAGAGTCCACCCATCAATTCCATCTTTTTCCAATTTAAAGAGATGGATGTTGTAGGGAACTGTGTCAAAGACTTTACAGAAGTCCAGATCAATGACATCTGTAGCCCTTCCCTTGTCCACTGATGTAGTCACCCCATCTTGACAAGCTTGGTGAAGCTGTTTTGGCTGCTTCAAATCACCTCCCTGTGCCTTAGCATAATATCTGGGAGGATCTATTCCATGATCTTTGCAGGTACAGAGGGAAGGATTAGAACAAGTCTGTAGTTCCCAGGGTCCTCCTTTCTATCCTTTTTGAGATGGGTACAATATTTCCCCTTTTCCAGTCCCCTGGGACTTCACCTGACTGCCATGACTTATCAAATATCATGGAGAGTTGCTTGGCAGCTGCCTCAGCCAATTTGCTCAGGAATCTGGTATCATCTACTCAGGTTTCATGGGTTTACATACTTTCAGGTTCCTCAGGTGGTCAGGAGCCTGCTCTTTTCTTGCAGTGGGAGGAATTTTGCTCCTGCAGTCCTCATCCTGCTGTCTATCCACTTGAGAGACATGAGAAGAGAGGTTGCCATTGAGGACTGAGGCAATAATATTCTTGAGTACCACAGGCTTCTCCTCATCCATAGTTACCAGTTTTCCAGCTTTGTTTATCAGAGGGGTACATCTTGTTTGACCTTCCTCTTCTAGTTAGAAGCCTGTAAAAGACCTTCCTCATTCTTCACATTGTTAGGCTGAGTTCAGTTTGAAAGATTCTTCTTATGAAGAATCTATAAACTTCTAAAATACTTAGAAGAGGAACGATGGCAAACAGGTTGTCATTTTTTTGAAGCACTCTCTAATACATTTCCTTGAAGTATTTCTACAGTTACAATAGTGCCATGCTTATTAAAAATCAACTGTATTGTTTTGTTACATCCAATATACACTGGGAAAAATCCCTATTGTTAATTTTTTTGGTCAAGCACGGATTGTTAAACCTGTATTTCAACACAGTATTTTAACAGCAATGTAGATCAGATGTTTGTCATTCATGCCACTTTATTTATCACTTCTTTCAAATGTTTTGAAAAATAAGATATGTGGTTTTTGCAGACAGACACTTACCCTGTGTCCTTAGGTCTAAAACCATCATAAAATTAGAATAGGGAAATTAATGTAATTGCAAATAAATTCAGTTTGATGAAGAGGCAGGATTGTGTGATTTAAATCAAGACCCCTCTCTGGCATCTGTAAAAATCACACTGCATCAGTATGCAGTGCAAAGAAACTCAACTCCTCATTCATCATACTTAATTATAAGGAATTACTGTTTTTCTGCAATATGTTGGAAGACCTTGTACTGAAATGTGACTTGGCTCTCACTTCAGTCATCTATCCCTTTGTATTCTGCAGCACTCTCTTTGACTCTACACCCTTGAAAGTTGAATTTTCTGAAAGAAAATGAACAGTGTTGGTTGTCTGCATCATGGGAGAGTTTCTTCACAGCTGGGATTTGACAGATTTTTTTACTTGATGAATTCTTTGACTTGGTGGTAAATGTTAAGTCTGAATATTACCACTTCTGTCTGACACTTTAGAGTATTCAAGAAAGGACCAGCAGCTGTAGAAATTTGTTGTGTGGATTAATCTATATGATAGTATTGGTAAGAGAAGTGATTTGCAATCCAAGAGTTGAAGGTTGGACAGAGCTTTCTTCCTGTTTGAGGAAACATTAAGCCCTCAGTGAAGTAACTAATGAGATACATGACCTGGGAAAAGAGATACAGAATTGTATCTGTCATTTAAATGACAGTATAGAGGACCCAACTTCATGGAACAAAAAAAATTTAAACAAACTGGAATACTGAACTTTCTAGTTATTAATAAGTAGGCTGCATTGTTTAATAAATTTTTTATGTTAGTCTTACAGATTTGTCTCAACAATGTATTGTAAGAATATGGTGCTAAAGAAAAATGAAAGCAAAAGATATACAATTTTTCAGAAATTAAATAAAAACAGAGCAGAGATTTATGGACAAGAAATATATGACAATATTTAAAATTCCTTTTTGCAACTGTTAGCACAAATAGAAAGGTTTTCCCTTACTTTTATGCATCAAGAATGGCCAGACATTAGGGGAATAACCTAGTAATGTTTTCTGTATTTCAGGAGAATGATTTATTAACTTATTGTGTCTTCATTATTTTCTAAACCATGAAGTGACATTACTTAAGATTTGTTATTGTTAAAGGTGCAAGGATTTTAACTGTTTCAGCTGAGTGGAAATAACTTTTGCTGTTCTTTAGCTAAAAAAAAATCCCCTTGTGGAGAACTGTAAATCAGTTTTTGTGCAATAAGTAGAATTCAGAGTCTCATCCTTGCTGACTTTTAAATTTTAACTATATTTTTAAAATTTAAATCTGTATATTGTCTAAGGCCATCATTAAGCAAAAAGACTTCATGCTGCACTGAGGGAGGCAGGTATCTTGTAGAGAGGGTTGGTCAGCTTCGACTTGTACAACCAATGAATTAGTTCATTCCCAATATACTTCAGTTTAAATCTCCTAGCAGACCCCTAAGTAAAGGGTATAAACCCCAAATTTCTGAATTAAAAAAAAAAGTGGATTCAACTTTAATTACTAAATACGGAATACTCATTCTTGTCCTTCTATGCAAAAGGGGTATATTAATTGTGAAAAAACACTTTGTTTTGGTTTAAATCCATAGGTTTCTGAACTCATTGTTTCTCATCTATAGAGAAGAAACTCCAGAAAGGCTTGAAGAAAGTTGGGGTTTTTAACCATGTAACTTACTCTCTAAACCTAGAACTTAAAAACCACACAGGGCCATGAAACATGCCTGTACTGTACTCCAAAGGATAAGATTCAAGATCCTATGACAACAAAGGAAGAATAACTTTTAAAAATTTTGTCAATTTTTTAGGACAAGATGACATCAAAGCTGTTGCATAAGCTCAAGCTAAGCTCTTAGGGTTATTGTTCTCTCTTTTGCTCAAAATAGGTTTCTGGCTGGACTTATGCTCCTCAGTAATTGTAATACAAAAGAGAGCATAGTTTTTAAAGTATACTTTATTTCTCTCTTTTCCCATGGATATTTTAGATAATCAGGCTTATCAAAAACTCTTAAAGCCTTTATCAAATATCTGTCTGACAAACTGATGGGAACAACTCTCTGTTAATAAAATTATGTATGAGAGCCTGAAGCTTAAAGTTTTTTATTTCTGCTTTATTACAGGTGAAAACCAGGTTAAAAATCTGCAACAGAATTTCAGCAGGATTCTAGAATAGCCTTGCCAAATTAGGAAAATATTACTCTATTTTTGTGGATTTATCAGTTTTAGACATCTTTTGTATCTTTGGATCTTTGGGTTTAATGGTTACATAAAAGTAAAAACATCTAAATGAGAAAATCATCCAATTAAGGAGATGACATAAAAGCTCTAATATTCAGAATACTTCAGAATCAAATTGAGTCTGAAAATATGGGTGCAATATATTGACATATCTAAAAAATTGTACAAGTTAAACTCATTACTGACTTTCAGAGTAGATGGTGGTCCTACACTCTCCAGACAGTCACAAGAATACAACAATCAGGGCTGAAAATGTATTTCTACATTAATAGCAAAACAATGAAAGAATTAATCAATTAAAAGAACATTCATCATTGCATTTAGTTCAATTTATTGTCTAACCATGAGCAGAACTTTTGTGTCTGGCTTGCTGAAGTTACTGCTTGCAGAAGGTTTGTGATTTGCTTTGGCTCAGCTCAAATGCTGAGCTTTTCTTCATAATGAAAAGATGCTTTTTGTCTGCTCCAAGTACAAGTGAGAAGGTGACCCATCCATTCTTTGCTGTGTAGTCCACAGGATAGTTGGGTGCCTGCAAAGTGCACGTGTAGAAAAAGCTAAGAGATGCTGATGGATGTGTATCAGCCCTGGTCCCTATTTGACTTATTTCACCCCTTCTGTTTCTGGAACAAACCCAGCAAAGCTGCTGTGCCACAGGCAGCTCACACACAGAGCAAGACAATGTCTCAGGGAGCAAAAAGCAGTGGAGGGAAGGAAGAGGTTATGTAGTGGGCTCCTTTTGAGCTATATTTCCTAGTAAGGCCTTGCGCTGTGCTGTGAGTCCCTTGTTCCCACTCTGTTGGATGCAATTCCTTTGAATTTCCTTGTATGGTTCTGTTTTAGAAGCTTCTAAGGTGTCCAGTACCCCATTGGCCCCCTGTACCTTTGCTCCTCCCCGTACCTCTCCCATTGGTCTGTTTGAAGTATCCCTCCGACCCTTGTACCTTCCCCTATAAAAGCCTTGGACCCCTATTTTGTGAGGTCTTCTGGCCTCTGGAGTTCCTTCTCCTCTCAATAAAACCTTGGAACACCATGCCGAGGCCCTCTCGCTCCTTTACCTCCTCGACCCCCTCCAGCCGCGATCCTGCCTCTGACCGCCTCTCCGGGACAGGCACAGAGTGTCCGGTGCCCGAGCTCTGCCCCTGCTAGCCGGGGCAGAGAACAGGCACCACGACAAGGTTATGGTTGTAAAACTGCAATGGCAGAGAGGTGCTGTTGTCTTTCAGGCCCACATGGACCACTAGAGAAAATTCATGCTGCTGCAGGCAAAATTCTACCCAACAATTTTGTGGTAGGATCACAGGGAGATTTCCAGGGGATGCTGAAACGAGAGAGATTGGGCTTCATGGGGTAGGTGATCTTGAAGTCAGGGAGGGAAGCAACCTTCTTTATGTTCTCCAATACCATTCAGTCTGCTTTATTCATTGGATGGAGATGTCCATTCCCAACTTTACTACCAGAAAGTTGGTGGGGGTTGTGTTCGTTTGTTTATTTTGTAAAAATCGGTGACCTGGCCTGGGATTACTGCTGGAACTGAGAGATAACATCAATTTTCAAAACCCTTTCTGCATGTTGTTTCAAATATCTGACTGTAAAGGAAAGATGTGTGAATGACATATTCTCTGTGACAGCAGCGGTGAATCAAAACTGTAAGTGGGGTTGACATGAAAGAAATAATGGACTTTGAATCAGACTGGGCATAAGTCAGAAGTTTTGTGACCCAAAAATTGGTTCAAATATTGTCTTTGATTTCTTCAATGCTGAATGTCAGATCTGTAGTGCTGCATTTTATCTGTTCTCCCATTCACAAGAGACTGTTATATCTCTGTGATGTCAGCATGAAATCATGGGTCAGCTTAGGTGCTCTTGTACATGAAACAACTGGGGAGCTTGCAATAAGCTGTAAACGCAGTAATTTTCATGTTTTTTCTGTGTGTTGTGAACCACTCTTTAAGGCTCTTTTTGTGTACTGTTCTTTACACTCAGACCCACCCCTACTTGGAATAGTAAAAAAAAGCAATACAAAACTTCCATCATCTGGTAATGCACCTTTGTTTTTGTGGGAGATATTTTTGTTTTGTAAGGGTTAAAGAAACCCAGTAGGTCAAAATCTCTCATCATTTTAGTGGAAAGAGGTAATAATTAGGCAACAAGTACCTAGAAGTGAAGATTTTGTACAAAGAAGTTTTCACTTGATGAAATCTTTATTTGGTGACTCTTGGGCTTGGATTCTAACCCTGATTCATGCAAGAGGAAGTATTACATGAGGAAGCACAGAACTTCACTCTTAAGCACTCATGGTTTAAAAGATATGTGGGTCTTTGTTCCCAATTTAGTGGTGCCTGTCAGCTGAGCAGAACGTGAAAGGAGGTACAGAAAAGTGGAAGTGATCTCTTTCTCATGTTCCCAGGGCTGGAACTGGTCCACCTTTCTTTATCTGCTGCTGTGAGATCCACTACAGACAATTTAGTTAGGCACAGATACCTTTCTGAAGTGTTTTTCATATATCCTGGAACTGCCAGACATCAAGAATCATTCATCATTCAGGGTAGTCAATCAATTTTTACTGGTGTAGCTTCTCATTGCAACAGCCTCTCTCTCATAGGCTGAATGCTTTCAGAAGAACCATGAATGATGTTTCACCATATTCAAAGTAAGTAAGCCCTTTTTCAAAAAAAGACTCATTATATTTAATGTATTTTTTAATCCCATATTTTGTTAACAGTCCTTTAATGGGAAAGAGGAAGAACAGAATAAATAATTAAATTATGCTACTCCTCAGAACAAGTATCTTCATTTATATTGGATCAAAGGCAAATGTCCTGAAAATGGTATAGCCTTGAAGACTTAAAAAGAAAACGTTTCTGCATTTATCTGAATAAATTACTTCCTGACAGCTTGACAGAGACATCTTCAATCCCTTGGGTCTATAGTCCACACAGAATCAGAAATGTTTAGCTGAAGGTTCTACAAATCCCAGAATATACAAAGTTGCAGGATCTTTCATAACTGTGATGAACAAGGCTAAGTTCTTCTTGACAAGGACTCTTTAAACATATTTTTGCATGGTGTCTAGAACGCTTATATCTCAGTAAAGTTAAGTCCTTTGGATGGTGAAGTGTAAATGATTAAAAATGTGACAATTTTAGAAAGATGGTGAAAGCCTGCTCCTATTAGTTAAGTGTAATCTGTGTATAAAACAAACAATTGCAAGAATTAGGAGTTTTGATAGGTGGTCCTTTTATGCAAAAACGTATCCATAATAAATTTAAAGGGAGCTTTGACTAAGTTGTGCTTAAAAATATTAATAATAATAGTGTGTAAGACAATACTGAAGAAATATTTCAACCAAACATCCCTGGGTTGCTCCACTTGAGTCACTTACCAGAGAAAGGATATTCTGGAGTAGGTTTCCCAGCTGAAGTAATGGTACAAAAGTGGCTTTGGTTGTATGATGGAATGTGATGAATTTAGGAGCGGAGTGATATGTCCATCTCTGCCTTGTCAGTAAACTACTGATCAGTTCACTATCTTTACAACTCTGTAATATGCCTGAGTCCTATCTTTGTACTTTGCTGTAATCATAACAGCAAGCTACTGCAAGGATTAGAAACACAATTTGACACCTTTTGTTTGTTAAATTAAACAGATGCTAAAAGAGAAAATTGCACCATTCATGGTACATTAAAACAGTTTTGGATAAGGAAGTCAATTATGGAAGTGTTTGGATATATTTTAGTCTGTCCAAGAGCTTCACTTTCTATCCTTACTCTGCAGAAGGCTAATTACAAAATATCAAGACCCTCAGTTTAATCTTTTCCAAGTCTAGAAATAATCACATAATTTCCTAAATAGTGATTTGGGGTTTTTGTCTAGGTTTGGTTTTGCAAAAAAAGAAAGGTAATCTAAACACTGGTGAGAGACAATAATTTTTTACTAACCTCTAGAGGACCACTTGACTAGGAGTGGACAGTTTATAAGAGAACTTCTCTTTATTGATCACATGCAAATGGACAACTAAAAAAGCAGAATTTGTGAATGTGCTGGCCGAAGGGGTCCTGGAAGGAGTACCTAATTTAAACCTAAGTTAAAATATAATATGAAAGACAGAACAGCACCTTATTCTTTGTCTAGTTAAATTTCATTTGCACCTTTAAGGGACATTTCAGTAGGCAAGGTCAAGAGCAAAACAACAGACTATTGGTACATGTGAAGCTGAGACAAGCTGCTTAAAAACAGGTTACAGAGTGTTCAGAGGTAAGAAACATGAAGGTAGTCATTCTTTCAATAGAGGAGGTATACGATGAAAAATACGTATTTCATGTTCTCAGAAGACAAAAAAATACATAGTAGAGTTACTGAAAAGGAGTCATGTAAAAGGAAAAATTAAATGCCTTAAAACTGATGTAAGCCAAATTATTACCTTAGAAATACAAATCCAAGCTGTTGAATATTACTTAATAACACAGGAGAAGTTTTCCCTAGCATATATGTAAAGGATCTGAGAAATCTAATTGATCGTAAGACTTAAAAGATTGTGATCTTATTTTTCAAGTATTGTGAGAGATTATTAAGTAATTGGTTGTATCCCTTTTGACACGCCATTTCTCTGGTCAGTTTATTAAGGTTAATAAGAGCTTGAAAATACGTTCCAATAAATCATTCTCATTGCTTTCAAAAAGTGCACAGTTTGTACTACGTGATGTTTGCAATGCCAGTACTCTGGATAAAGAAATGTCAATGGTTTCTTGGTATTTTGCACAACCCCCTTGTATACTGGTATCATTTCAGTTTAAATTTCTAGCCTTTTTTTTTCCTTTTTTCCTCCTTAAGCACTTTACTAAACCTATGGATTTCAAAACATTCAAAAGAAGTAAAGGCTATGACAAGAGGGAAATGGGATAGATTAACTGTATTAATTATTTGTGAAATTTGTAAAATCATTTGCAAGTCTTTCTACTGCTTGCTTATTTACATTTAAATAAGAAACTAAACACATTTCCTCACACAGTAGTTAAAATACTGCTCTCTGCATAGTCTTCATCTTCATGACTTACAAGACATGCTCTGAAGGAAGTCAACAAGTTTTCTGCCTTGGTCAGGCTAAACCTCTAAAAGCAGAGGTGCTTGTCTTCTTCATTTAAGTATAATTTATCTCTTTATAAATATATCACTTTATTTTTTAAAAATAGCCCTATAGGTTGAAATTTTTCAATGTGACAGAAAGCAGCAGGAATGATTACTTAACCAGAAGTCCCTGGTTTACAGGACAATTATGGAGGTCCACAGTGTATGGGTTACAGTACTTGGGCATGGAGAGCATAGACTGAAGCAGGAATCCTTATTGTACCCACAGTACTGGCAGTAAAATACCAGGTGTAAGTAAATGTAATGAAAAATGAATGGAATTGTCAAAAATGAGAATTTGTGAAATGCCTTACAGACAGTCTAGACTCATTTCTCAAATTCAGCAAGTACCAAAATACGTAGTTAACCTGATTCAGTGGAAGAGTTGGCTTATAACTGCATCATCCTATCGAAACCAAGTTTGAAAATGTTAGTATCTGCCCTATTTCAACTCTGGTGTTTAGAGAGGAGATTGATACCGCAGCCAAGTCCCTTGTAACATGCAAGTACTTCTTTGGTAGGAGGTGCCTTTTATTCTGATCAGTCAATGTTATTTTCCAGGAAAGGACCACTGTGACCACTACAGTCAAGGGTGGGCTATGAGAAAAGTGGAGGATTTGCCTCCTCAGCACAGCTCTTTGCAGAGAACATATTAAATCTATGATTATATGTGACTGGGTCCTTTGACTGTCACTGACACTCCTGAACTGCAAAGGGAAAGGACCAAGGGATTAAATGACTTTGCTCTCCACAGAAGTGTTTTGTCAGGAAAAAATGCCTTTAAGGAAGCCTTCTACACTATCAGTCTGTAACTGGCAGGAGGACTAGTAAAAATCAGCTTACTCAACATCCTCTTGCATGAAATTGCCAGGTTGCCAGCCATACACCAAACTAAAATAAGTTCCACTCAGTTTAAACACATGCTTATACATAGACAGGTCTGGATTATTAAATGTGGCATCATTAAAATCTCTCTAGATGGGTAATTAACAGCATGAAGTAAATTAAGCAGAGACACGCTGTATCTAATTTGAGTTACTGCACACTAGTTCTTTATTGCACACCTCCAGAAACTGGTATGATGGAATCTGGAAATAATTTTTCTTAATAAGAAAAATTAGTGGCAATGTCCCAGAAGGTCATTGGAAGCTCATGCCATGAAATTACTGCAGATGTTTGACACATTAGCACACATTTTGATACCTTCATTGCTCTGTATAAACAGCATCTATGTAAACCTTCAGGTGAAAACTTATCGGTCCTCTTTTTCTGAACCCTTATTCTATAAAATACAGTATCTATAATGCATTTTAATTACATGATATATCTTTTGTTAATGTCTTCTACATCTCGACGATTTCAGTGTGTGACAACATCAGCAGAAGGCTGCAATATAAGCTTTCAGGATGTGTGCTACAGATGCATAAAAATATTGAACACTGTTCTACAGAATGAATATCTATCAGGCCAAATGCAGGACAGGAAGTGTAGCAGTATGAGGATGTAAATCAGTGGTGCTGTCAGCAAAACGTCACAAATTTCTGCAGGAGAAAGAATTTCTTCATAATTCACATTCTGCTTCTGTGGGTGACTGGGAAAGACAATCCAGTTTGGACTCCTTCCCCACCGTGTAGTCAGAGGAGTCTGCATTTACTTCTGTCAGTGCACAGTCTTGCAACAATAGTCATGTTTCTGTTGACACCTTCTGTATGGCAACAGCAAGATGAGACAGACAAGTAGAATTGTCTAACAGTTTTTTGCTTTTGGAGCAGTGTGATAGCACCCATAAGTGGAAGAGTTGTATAAATTCTTTTTTCTCTGGTTTCTTTACATGGCAAAGAAGTGTTTTACAGATAACTGAGGCAAAACTGTAGTACAAACAGAGCTCTTTCAGAGTTAGCACAAGGTCAATCAAATCAAGTCAGTTACAGGGGTAGGGTTCAGATTTGACCCTGCCTGGATACTTCACAGGAAACTGTGAACATACTTTGTCTGCTGTTAGGATTTTTGAGCAAAATAAATGACACTATGGGGCTTTTTAATCTAGTGATAGAAAAACAATAGCTTTTAGTCAGTCCAGAGAAAGCCTTAGTGTTTACTTAATGTTTCCCTTTACAAATCCTCTCTCTGAAGAATTTGCTTGTTGAAATGTTTGCTGCAAAAGTGATTTTTAAATAAATGCAAGAAGTGTTCATTAAAATAAAAAAAAAAAAGAAAAAAGAGAACTCAGAAACATAATTCCCTGTTCTGAGAGGTTTTACTAGAAACATGTGTCTAAGTGTTACTTCCCATAAGTAAAAGCCATGACACTTCTCTGTCCTGTTAACAAAGGTATCTCAGTCTCTAAGCATTCTGAGTGAGCAGCACTGATCTATTCCATGCTTAAGCATTATTATTAGAAATTTTAATTAAGGAAAAAATATTTTAATGATGAATTAAGCTAAGGCAACCATAAACTGGGGTGAGAATCAGAGGCTTTCACTCAGATGTGGCAGAAACAGTAACAATACTGGCTTTCTCTTCTGCTGAAATCTTCCCATGATTATTTTGTCTGTCTGCCTTTTAATACTATTGCTTACTGGTTTTAGTAGAACAGTGTCAATAAACCTCCTTTGTGGGTCAGAACTCTGTACTGCTAGACCATGTATAAAAGCATTAGAAATCGTAAAATTGTGTGATGTGTGCAACAAAATTTTCTTTTTTTCTGCGGGTGGAACACCCTGCAAAAATAACCACTCTGCAGAACTTAGGTGTGCACAGCAAGCTAACACGCTTGTACACAGCACCGAAAGTGATGCAGCAGTGCTCCTAGATTATGAAAGACTTTAAAATTTCTTGGTGTAATTTTCTCTCCCCTTGCACTTAGCACCATAGGATTCAGACAAATAGTGGCTGTGAAGAAGAAACCGAATTCAGCCTTTAAGTATTTTCTTAAAATATTTTGGGTCAAGACTCAACCCCCCTTTCATCTGAAGGAATGATTTGAATTAAGTTTATTTCTATCTTTTTCCTTAAGCAGAATAGTGTCACTCTGGGCTTGAGACATTAAAAATTGCTAGCTGAGACCACTCTTTCCCATGTTTCTGGAGTGAGGCTGCTGTTACAAAGCAGATTTCCTATTTTCCATAGGTCTGATTTCACAGGCTAACTGCAACAACCTAAGAGTAGAAAAGAGAAAGTTTCTTCATAAAACAGCAGGTAAAAATGATTTCAAATGGTTATTATTTAACTTCTAGCTTGATCAACACTACATGGCATAATAGTGCCATGTGGGTTTTTTTGCAGAAAACTTGCAAAATCGCCTGGTTAACCAAATAACGTGATTTTCACCTTCCAGCTACTCAAGGAATTAAGGCTGCAGGAATTAAGGACAATATTGGGAAGAACTTTGCAGTAAAATGAAATTGAAATTCCAAAATATTCTGCTTCTGACAGATAAGATCATGAGGAAAAGACGAGAGTGCAGCAAAAGGAACTGCATAATACAATTCTTAATTAAAAGTCATTTGTAAAATCAATTGTAAATCAATTGTAGGTAGTTAGGCCAACATAAGAGATAGACAGAGACATGAGGCAAACATAGGCATCTCTGCTCAAAAACAATAGAAACATGTTTTCTGTAATGTGAAAGAAATTAGAGCCTGTGGGTATAATTGTGCTCTCTGTCACACGAGGAGTAGAACGCACATATATCTTAATTAACTGCACAATGTTGTAAAGAAGATCATAGTCAGAAGCTATAAATCCACTGGACAGGTTAGGACAAAAAACTGATGAACCAGGAGCAACTTTTCAGGAAAGGACTTAGAGAAGTGAAGATACTCACAGCTGTCAATTAATGGGAGTCAATGGCCTTTATGGCAGTGAGAGGTGGTGATCTAGGTGTATTCATCCATGAAAAGCAGCATACTTGTTGTTTGTTTGTCTGTTTTTCCTTATTAGGTAATGCTGAGAGCTCAGTTTTCATATTTTGAAAACTCATGTAATTTGGTTTCCCACTCTGTTTTTTTCCTATCTGGCTTCACTTTTCCTAATAATGTGGTTTTGCTTTTCCTGACTTGAAAGAGGACTCTCTTCATCAAACTCCAAAATTTTCTCAGGACTTGGCCTAAAATATTTAAGTTTCTTAATGAGTATATGTATGAAAGTTGTATGAGAAGATGATTCAGATTTCTTACTGGTCATGTCAGAAACATTATGTACCTATGCCACAGTTTCTAGAGCTTTCTGAGATGTCTTAAACGTACTGTTACCTGAGAAATTACCTCCCTAGCATCTTTCAAATAAAATAATAAAAAAGTAAATTCTTTGCTTGGAAAGCTAGAAACTGGTAGCAAATATCTTTGGATTAAATCTGGTCTGGTTGCATAGACTAAAGGATGTAACTGACCAATGCTCTTCTGGAAGATATTTTTTTCCTTATGTTACATCTTGAATTAATTTGCTTTATGGGCTCAAGGGCAACTCCATGATGAATGCCATAGTGCAAGGGGTGGTGGCAACTTCAGGGAGTACATTCTTCACCTCAGCTAAACTATCAATATGTCTGTATAGCTCAACATTTTAAAAATATTATATTCATTTGATACAAAAGCCAAATATTCTTGTGAAATTCCTTATTAATATTCACCTCTACAAAAATTATATTGACATACATACTCAGAGTTTTCAGACTCCTCTTCTGTCAAAATATATTTAGATACTTATTCAGCAACAGTTTAATATTAACCATACCATAGTAAAAAATGCTAGAAAAAGATGGGTGGTTGTTTTTCCATTTATTTGGCAAATTTTATTTTATGAAGTGAAGCCACTTGTCTACATTTTCCATTAATCTCTTTTTGATAGAAATTCATAAAAAACGATGTCATCTGCATGCCTGATATTCTGATTTGGAGATGTTGCCATGGTATCCTGTACGGGCTGTAGTTTGAGCCCCTCTATTATGCTGGTTCTGCTGGTGACTTAATTTCCCTGCTTAGATCACATTTTTCTTGAAGTGTCTAGTTTTACTTCCAGCATCCACAGCTAAGTCTGTATTCCAGGGAGTGGTCAGTAAAGAAGAAAAAGTGATTTATGTTATTAAAGCTGCAATATTTGGTGACTGCACCAGGATTTCCAGATTTCCATTTCCAGTTTTAGTACTTTAGGTTTGGGTCTTTTCTACTCATTTATATCTCTTGACTATATTTCTTTGTAATTTCCACAGCAAGTGGATTTATTTTTAAAAATCTGTTTAGTTAAAAAAATACTTTGTTACTACAAAACAGTTTCAACCAAAAAAAATGGTGTAAGGTCTGTGACTATATTCTCACATGTAAAACCAATGGTTTGCTTTAACGGTGGCACAGTATTTCTCTGACCTATCTTCAAAAGCAGGAGTGAAATTAAACCAAGAGTTCACATCAACCACTTGAGTTATGAGACTCTGACATGATTTCAATTTTACACAATTTTTCCTCAGTCTGTTGAAAAAGATAAGCAAAGTGGGCAAGGGAGTAAGAATTTTCAGGACTGAATTTTCAGCTAATGTGGTTGTCAGAGCTAAAGACACGCACATTCCCAGAAGTATTTCTATCTGTTATTTTTCCTTGAGAAGTATCATCTTTCTAAAATCACCTTTTTCAAGGTAATCAAGTATTCCCCGGCGAGCGGCTGATGGTGGTCCCAGGACTGCATACTTCCTGGCACACCTCCATCAGACTTTGACATAGGGCAGAAACTATAATTTGGAGCCAGCAGTGTAAACACTGAGACAATGGAATAACTTTTAACTGACCTAAATCAAGCATAAACAATAGAGCAGTTTGAAAGGTTTGGTCTACGAAAAATGTCACAGTCTATGGAAGACTGCTTCCTCTGTTTGATCTGTCACTATACTTCTCAAAACATGACACTCCTTGACATAATATACTTTGATGATAAACTAGATTAACTTTCCCAGTACAAATGAAAGGCCACCTGTTGCCAGAATGCCCATATTCCTTGTTGGCTGTCTTGTAGCTGTCATCACTTCAATGCAATCTGCGCCCAACATGCTGGAATATAATGAATATGTCAGGAGTTGGAGGTCAGCCATCAAAGTACATGAAAACTTGGCTTGCATACAGTGTCAGCATGGAGGCCTCGCCTATCATCTTGTGCAAAGGATTTCTGCACCACTTGATTTGTTTGCAGAGGGCTTGTTTCTGTTGGATGGAACACATTTACTGAGAGGCTTTTTGACAGCCCATTCAAACATTTTCAATTTGGAAAATGGTGCTTCCTGTTTCAAGCTGTATAACTGATGGATAGTGTGAAATGCCACTGTAGCTGATCATGCTTTTTGTTTATTGTTATTATTTTAGCATGAAAAGAGCCATGATGAGCCTTGAAGTATTTTGATGAGAGAAAATAATATAATAGGAATACAGTGTATCTATCAAATCCTGCCCCTTATGTATAGTTAGCAGAACCTTACTTTTACTTTATTCATCCTTGCTGGACATAATAGGTCTCTTTGATGGCTTCGTAATTTGTCTGGATTAAAGATTTCAGACTCTCACCTATGGTGAACCTAGTGGTTTAAAATACTATGGACATTTCTAAGAATTATTCTAAATGACTCTTAAACCTCTCATGAGCTCTTGTCTTCATTGTGTGACCTCTTGGGTCCTCTATTAAAATATTTTTAAAGTGACCTTAAGCACATAAGAAAAGCTTGAATTCTCTTTTATGCATCTTCTCCACATCCTTCCCCATCACATTAAAAAATTTACACATGCCTTCATTTCTTGGCATCAACTTTCTTCTTCCTCTTCTGCAAAAATATACTTTCTAAAGCTTCACACATTTTCCTGAATTTTTTAGGTCAAGTTATCTTTCTCCACACACAGAAATTAAGATGTTCTGTTAAGCCACAATGGTATATTTAACCCTAGCTCAGCCTAGGGAGCCTCCTCTTTTTGGAAAGAGAAATTTCAAAATATTCTGGATAAGAAAATGTTAGGTGAATGTAATTTCTCCTGTTTAAGAAATAAATTTATATATCTTATTTTTTACATGCCAGCTTGTCAAGGCAGTCAGCAAAAGAAACACAGAATACAAAAGTATAGAAAGCTGTAATTGTGGTTTGGTTTCTTTGTGACCCCACCATCATCTCTGCATGTCTCTTTTTAGGTGTCAGGCCCTTTACAATCAGCTCTAACTCCTCAACTACACTCAATAACCACTGTGAGGGTAGCTAAGGAAGGGCTCTGTAGGTATGATAAAGTTAGCAGAGTCCTTTTTTTATATTCCAGGTGAAAAGGAAAAAGAAGGCAGCTTAGATGTCCCCAAATTATTAGCAAACAGATGAAGTTGGACATTTCGATAAGAATGAAAGAATGACAACAACTTTTGAGCAAACAAGAGAGGCATATTTTGACTACCTACCTCTTCCCAAGATGTTGCCCTAACTCGATTTTTTAACTTGCTGGTCTGGATGATCTAATTTGGCTTGTGCACCTTCATCTAAAATACGGTATATCCACAAAAACTCAGGCATCCTGATGCCTGAAGGTAGCAAACATCCACCAAGTCACAAATGTTTCTGCTCCCCATCTTGAATTTGATGCAATGGAGACTTGTCACCAGAGGGGTTTGAGATGCCTACTACTCTTTCAATACATATTATTTTGGAGATGTAAATTTGGTAAGGGATAAGGAATTTTAACCTGTATTTTATATCTGGTCTGTCTATTTTAAAATATATTTTAAAACTGTGGGATACATCTCAGGTAATTTCACGACACAGATGTATCCCCAAACTAAAACCCTGAAACTATGCTAAAACTGAAGACAACTTAAAATGAACTGCTTCCTGAAGAGAAAGAGGAAACACCCACAACCCACAGTGAAAAATTTGTGCTGGCTTATAGCTTTTGGATGTCTTCAGAGTATATACTCTGTATCCGATTGTAACTGAGAACATTGACAAAAAGTAAAACCTTACAGTGAAGGACAATGTACAAATAAGTTATTTTTCTCAGTTACTTTACAGGAGTGTAAAGAGCGTAACATTTGCATGGGTGCTCTGAGGAGCTTGTTTCATGTAAGTGGAGGTTTACATATGGTAATAAAGAAAAGAAAGCCTATGTTGTGAATCAAAAAGAGCATGCTAGAATCAGAACTAAATTACAGAGGCACTCCAATGACCCTCACCCTATCCTCTCCCCAGATCCCTACTGGGGTTAGATTTAAGTGAAATTTTCAATATCAGAGATGCTAACCATAGGCTAAGACAGAATTTCTCATGAAAAAACGTGCAACTATATATATACATATATATATATACACACCATTGGCAAGTCCTTATTCCCATAGGATTTGGGTGGCTAAATTTAGATTTGAGATGTGATTTTCCATAAACCCCTGTCAGTATGTAATACAGAGATGAACTCATGAGCCTTGCTTAAGACTGCAACTCCTTTAAGTATTAGAATATTGTAGATAATGGAGCTCATCTTAGAGAAAGATATTTTTCTTGAACTTTGACCCTCTCCACTGTTTCGTATTACAATAAACATCTGTCAAAAATCAATAGAAATGCTTTTGTAGAAGCTGGTATTTTCAATGCTACTGAATTCCTGGGGGGGCGGGGGGGGGGGCGGGGGAAGGGAATCCCTACTAAATATTTAATACAACGAAACTGAGTTGTTTATACTGTTTTTCAGCAATTCAGTATGTATTTGAAAATGTCCATTTCTAAAAAAGCATTTCTATTCATTCACAATTCATGTGAGAAACAGAATTCTTCATACTACTCCAATGTCTTTCTTCAAAGATATTTGAGGTGCTTTATGATTAATTAACTCCATCCAGCCTTTGAAAGGTAGGTGCATCTTGATGATTCAGGATAAAGAAGAGAAAACCTAGAGCACCAGGACTTCATCCAGCGCCAGGGATCAGCTGCCCCAGGAAATATGTCCTTGCCATTCAGGCATTGCACTGGGACTTGTGTAACTGTGCACCATTCATGTGTCTGTCTTGGCCTCACCACAATGTCCTAAGGATATGTTTGTTTTCCCTGGATAAATCTTAAATGTATTGTGATGAAGTAAGTGATGAAATATATTGCATTTAGCTAGATTAAGATTTTATGCTCTGCAAATGCTCTACATTAAGAATGAGGTACATTTCCCTGCCATACAAAATTTGGTAACAGTCTAGATTGTTAGAAATATTCGTACTTGTAATTCATTTGTTTACCAAAAATGCAACAAAGATTTCTACCTCTAATGCTAGCCTTTACAGGACTCTTCAGTAAAGCTGAGCAAAATTTCTGTGTAGACAGAGGTAAAGGATTGAAATGTATTTTAATTAAATGCTAATTTCAATTAGCACAGAAAAAATGCCCATATGTAACAAGAATATTGTCACCATCCTACCCTGTATTGTGCATTGGACAATGAGTACCGGATGCTTTAGGGAAAACAAAGGAAATCCACAAAACATTTCCGTTCATCCACAATGCCTATAGGACACAGTAATTTTTAAAAATTACATACAAAGTAAAATATATTTATACAGTTCCTGTAAAAGAAGTATGGTACCTTGAAATGATGTTAGAATTAGGATCCACTTAACAAGTGTTTCATCTATTATATAGTTTATCTCTCGTTCTGTAAAAGCATTTAATAATTCGGTATATGCACAGTAACTCCCTCATGAAAATCTGTATTAAATGTTTATTTGGGGATCTTAACCTAAAGCATTACAGAGGAAAGATTGTTATTGATTCCACATTGAACCCTAGGCCTTGTTAATTAATTGTTTAATTTAAATTCATTATTTATGGAATTAGTTAGCCATAAAGCAGAAGTAATACAAAATGCGTGGGTTGCTATGAAACATGCTTTCAATGCCAAATAAATGAATTTTTCACTGACCCTTGTTTAAGCTTCTTTAGGAGGGTCTGTCTTGCATTATTCAAGGGTTGTTCTTTATTAATTGTTCTTGGAGAAAATAAATGTAGCTTTGCAAAAAATTCATGTGTCTATTAATGATTGCAATTCAGGGTATGCAGACCAAACTATATCCTAGTTACAGCTTCTAGAAAAGGGGAAAAAAAGGAATAATTTCAAGGTTAAACAGACATCAGAAATTGCTGCATGTAATTCATTTAAAATTACCAGAGTTAGGTAAAATTCAAGATTAGGAGAAATTCTACCTAACAAGTTAAATGCATATGTATATTTTTCTATGTACATATAGACAAACATATATGCACACACATATACATGTATCAAAACAGATTTCTATGCAAGCCTTCCTAGTGGTTCTAAGTATATAAATACTAGGTAGCATTTCCACTTTTTCTGATGTATAACTTCATGAGAAGATGCTCTTAGAATTTCCTGTCTCAGAATGAGAGAATTTTCTGACTTTTTTTCTTTGTTAGTTTTTGGATGCTGACTTATGGACAAATGTACATGCAAGGCTAGAAGCTGTTTTGTTGGTTTGGCTCTCCTCTTTCCACAGCTTACATGTGTCTTCATTTTGCATTGGGATAAATGACATGCAGATTTTATTAGGATTCTGAGCATGAACAGGGTTTACTGTTGAACTGTAGTAACACCCTTATTTCCTCTTTCCTTCTTCAAGCTCGTTAAAAGACCTCTCCACTTTACCTCGTTCTCCAAAGATCACGACACATGTGTCCAATTACTGTTCCCTGCCTTAAAACTCGAATTTACTGCTAAATACTTAACTCTGGCTGGATGGGAAAGATCAATACAGTATCCGACCAAAGGCTGAAGCATGCTGTGACTCACCTTTACAGATGAAAAAATCTGAAACAAATGTATCCCTCTTCTAGTAGAAAGCTATTGAGGAATCTTCTGAAACTTTCTGTGTGTCTCCTGGTAGGATTTGCTCAATTCATGTAAGGTCTGAAAAGTTGTGAAATGTTCACTTCAGAGAGAAAAAATAGTTCCTGTGTAGCTTATGTCTCCAGGGAACCTGAAGTAGAGTGCTTAAGACTGCTTCTGGACACGTGCATGCGGAAAGGCAAAACTTATTGATGAGACACTCATTTGATAGCAGTGCTGGCTACTTGGTGCAGCTGTATGTGTACACAGGTAGCAGTTTCTCTTTTCTTTTTTTTTTTCTTTTTAAGAGGTGATAGCCAACATCAATGTCTATATGGCTCCACTTAGAGAGGTCAAGGCCAATCTCCTTGTTTGACACCAAACCTGCATATAACTGCCCTGTGTTCAGCTGCTACATCTTCACTTTTATTCTCTGCTTCTCATGCTTCTGACATTTATCCCACTGTTTGGGAATAGTCTCTGGAAAGTGACACCTGCATGAGTGTGTGAAATCCCATGCTGCTGTCCTGAATTTGACGTGTTGGAACAGAGCTGCCCCTAAAGTGAAAGGATGGTCTGACCCCCTAGGCTGAGCTTAGCCATCTCTATCTCTTACAGATAAGGAGATGTTTGCATGGAAGAAGAGACAGTTCTCAGAAATGACCCAGAAAGATCCTCTTTCTGGGTGGTAATTTTAATTTTTTTCTCCACTTGACCCTGTTATCTCAGCCACATACCAACTGCCATACTGATGCTGCATTTCTATGTGCATGGTGGCTATGCGTCAGAAGTGAGACTGAGGACTGTGGCAAGAGAGGTAGCTTATGTACAGAGCACAAACTTAAAAACTGCTACAGACATCATGGCTATGGCCTCATTCTTAATTAGAGGTCTTCCTTCTCCCAGTTCCCTGGAAAGGATCCTCTCTATAACCGGAGATCGCACTGAAATGAAATTATATTAATTTGCAAAGACACTTACATGGGTGAAATGAAAGTCAGGAGATTATGTGACTGAGTTTCTTCTTGACAATGTCATTTAGCTCATGCTGCACCCTGTCCACCTTGTGATAAAGACTGGCAAGTATTGTACATGCACCGAAATTACAGCTCCCAGTCTGTTCAAGATGGCTAAATTAATGCTCCTGTAAGGAATGAAGCTGCTGCACTTACAATGTTTTCTTATTTTACTTTACTTTTAGATTAATTTTACATTTTCACAACAGAGACTTCCATGCCTGTATATGTACTAGCCTATTTGCATAGAGGTGGTAAGATAAATGCACACCTGCATATGTGTGTACATGCAAATAAGCATATATTCACTGAATGGACATATTAACTATATTGGTAGCAAATTATATGAACTATTGTCTTATTTAAAAAAAAACCCCAGTCTTTGGTTACAGAATCTCTTCTTACATGGCAATAATGTGGAAATATGGCAGAGAGTGCAAATTGAGACAAACAGTCCAAATTATTTTCTTAGTATCTGTTTTCTGTTTGGGGTAAAAGGAGGATTTAATGTAAAGTTTTTCAAGAAAATGATTGTTTATGCAAAACAAGCAAACAAAATTTGACACAGATAATAATGAAGCTGAATTTGCAAAGTCAGAAGCACTGAAAATCGGATTTGACCCCTCAGAATTTCATTTTCTTAAAAAATAAAACAGAAAAGAAACAGCCTTTACCCATTTGATTCCTTGCTAGCTGTGGTTCACAGGTTTTTCATGAAGTCTCTAGACAGTCTCTAGTAAAATAACCTTTAAATCCAAAAATATACATTTGTCATTCTAGAAATGTGTATCAGTGGTGAATATAATTGGTGTCTGTAAGTTTATTATAAGGCTTGATTTTGTTTTTCTATTTGCAGAATTTTCTTGTGATTTTCTCCAATTATTAAAAGTTCTGACTTCAAATTTTCTAAAGTAAGAGAAAAAGCTGAGGTTACTCTTCTAACACTGTCAAGGTCAAAGCACCTTTCCTGCAAGACAGGCTTGTGAATAATACACGTGCATTTGCTATGTGCCCATGTCATGTAGCTCCTTGTAGAAAATAAATGTATTATGTAATACGTATATTAAGGTTGGATAAAAGAATGGAAATGTTTTTCATAGGCTTAGAGAATCATTTTCCCACAATGTTTCTGAAATGAATTTGGTTTCCATGCCAAGTACTAAGCTGATCAATAGTTGTATATCTAGATATAATTTGAGTATACCATTCAATGTGGATGTGTTGATGAAACATAAATTTTTAACCAAACCTATTTTTGGGCCCTTAATTTTTTTCTTATCTGTGTATGCATATAACTTGCATTACAGACTACTTATTTCTCCATAGCTAATAAATAAAACAACTATCTTAATATCTTAGCTCTTCATGTATGTATAGGAAATATATTCCTTGGTCTCTATATAGAAAATGTCATTTCTACATGAGGTTCAGAGGCCAGAATCTCTGTGATTGTGTCATTCCTTTATTTTCTCATGTTGCTTTCTTTATGATAGTGTCATTTGCTATTACGTTGAGAGCCATGTCTGCTTTTTTCTTTTAGTCCATTTCTACTCTAAAATAATGCTGCAGGAAAAACAGCAAGCATAAATCAGTATATCAAAATAAGTCCCACCATCCTACAGTTTACAAATAGCTGTTGATGAGTTTGCCATGCTTACTGAACTGAATAAATATAAAAGCTTTTTGTGTGCATTCCTATTTTCAGTCCCAATACAGTGCGTTAACCTCAGAATATCAAATTGAATCAGGGTTTCTGAGGAGAGCTGGCTCCAAAGCAGTTAGAATGACACTATTCATTACGCTATCTAGATTCAGGTTTCAGACAACCATAACCAGTGCTTTCACAACCTCTCACCTAAAGTCAGATAATGTACAGCCACCCAAATAAGTGACTGAATTTCCCCGCAAGTGCTTCTGAACCTCTCGAAATGTGGAGCCTGTGGAGGCCCTGAAAACTGAGACTAAAATTGTTATGAAGAGACTTTACTGGATGAAATTTTTCCTTGCCAGGCACAAATAAACAGCTCTCAATAGGGTGCTCACCACACAGTGTGTCAGCACATATTATGCAGTCTGGTGCTGAGTGGATGTGTCAGCTGCCCATTAGACCACACTAAAATAGAATTGCTGGGAGCCTGAAGCATGAAGCATGATATTAGATAAAGTGATGAAATTTCACTCGATTAAAGAGCCAGGTCAAGGACAGTTACCTCAGGAAATTCCTTTTTTCCTAGAATATTCTCACAAGTTTGATAAATTTATCCTCCTTTTCCGCTTATTTTCGATTATCATTCAAATTATATGAATGGCTGCATTTACACTTGCTGGCTTACGACATATTGGGGATGACAGGGATGGTAGATTTTTATTATGTAAAAAGGGGGAGGAGGCAGAAAAGAAATGACTGCTCCACATTAGAGACTATAGAAAATGTTAGATTGATTTTTTAGAGTTGTTTGTGTTTTCTTCATCTGAGGTGAGAGCAGCTGGGATTTTTTGTTAGGCTCACTGAATGCTAGCATAGAGCAGCACCTGAGGGAATAGGAAATTGCTCCCTTTATCCATGGGAAATGCATGCTGTTGGCAAAAGGATCTGCATCTGTTTTGCGTCTTGACTGGAGTGCTGAGGCCTCACCTAGTCAGATAAAGCTGTGGATTTGATTTAGTATCTGTACCAGCTCCTCAGAGTGCTCCGCAATAAGAAATTAGTGTGCACGGCTATATCTGCTGCGTTTTATTGCAGTTTATAGTTTGGCAAGAGCCATCTCTCTCTGCCTCCCTCAATTTAATTTCAATTAGGATCACAAGTTGCTTTGAAATCTAAGAGAAATCCAAAAGGTTAATTATCATTGAGTATGCCATCCTTGGAGCCAGTCCCTGACCCTTATCCTATGAAGCTTTGGTACAATTTCTAAGCAGTATCTGACATCTTGCAAATTGCTTTAATGCTTATTAATTAGAACAAGCAAACTCTTCTTTTTAAGTGCGTCTCCTCCTCCTGCTATGCCAGGTGTAAAGCAGAGTCTGCAGTTAATTCAAACACGGTCATCCCTTCACACACAGTTGTGCCATTCACCCATGTAAATGCATTATAGTGAACTGCATCAAAAATCCTCGGCACTGCTTCTCTTAACTGTTTGGATGTATTGGTGCTGGATTCTGGACAAGCCAGAGACTGGTGGTTATAAGACAGCTGCCAGAGAATAACATTTACTCCAGGATAAATATAATTCCCTTCTGATACAGTATATTCTAAAATCAATAAATTAACTCCTACATATATACTTCTTAACATGTGCAAAGCTTGTCATGGAATTTTACTGGCATGATTGCAGGGACTCATGCCCCTTTGGTACTACTGATGCAGCTTAAAAAAAAATAAATCTTATTCATCTTGAAAACAAGTAAAATGTTGCAGGGCTGCAGTTATTGCTGGAGATACCTGTCTGATGAATGGGTTCATGAAAAATGCCCAGATCAACATAATATAGAGGTTATCATAAAATATGAAACCTTAATAAAAGTCTAGAGAAAATTACCTTTTGGATGACAAATAGCATGACATTCACTCCCTAATAGGAGTAATCTAGGAGTCTCAATAGACACAGTCATCTTACCCAAGCACACATTTAGAAGCTCAAATTATAGTGCATGTAATATTTTGTGTATAACATATTGTTAATAAAAATACAAGATATAATATGGAGAAGAGATGCACAGCAGAAGTTAGGTCAGGCAACTGTGGAGGCATACTGGTGAAATCTAATAATTGTTTTCTATTTCTGCTTTTTCTGTTTTGTGAAGGATTTTTTACTCTCATTGTGTAGGTAACCATTTACTTTCTGCTTCTTTGAAAGTAATCTCCTGGAAAAGAGTCACAACACCCATTTTTATTTATTTAAATTATTTATTTATTTTTAATGGTAAATTCTGAGGCTAACCTCAAGAAAATTTCCTCATAGAAAATACACACATATACACAAGTCCTGTATGAAGATGATGAATTTTTTACTCTTCATGTGTATGAGGTTAGGATTAAAGTAACATAATCCTTAGACAGACAAAAGATAGCACTGTTTGAAATGGGTGGATCTTAAAAAATCCCTTAGATATGCTCATTGAACCGGCATTGGAAATCTTGTCTGTCACCAAATGCAAGCAGAACCACCTGAGTGAGGCAATGTATTCTTGCTGTGTTTTGCACCACTCAGGGACCCTGCAGCAAAGCCTTCTCTCTCTTGCTTTTGTGTTTTGTTTTGTTTTGTTTAGCATTGTTCTTCAAACCAAACAAAACCAAAATCCTTGAATCCTTTGCTTAAGTTATTTTAACATAATAAGGATCTTTATGAAGCAGAGAAAATAGATGTTTGCTGCTGGTTGACTGTACAAGGACATGCCTGTTTATTAAGAAGGTTCTAGAAGGAAGTCTGATATGACACTTCCTCTTTTTCCATTGCTGGGGGAGTGATCAACTTCTGCCAACTCATACAATCTACAGCAAAAGCTATGTACTTCACTGTCCTCTGTCAGCGTAGTCCCTTCTGTCCACACCCCTGTACCACAGCCAATGCTAAGGCGTGTGGGCACCCCGAGCCGGTAAAGAAGTGTGGTCATACTTTTTAAATTTTTTTTTTTTTAACATTTTGTATTGCCTAGTCTTTGTGCATGATCGTAAAGGGTAAAGGGATTGAGGGACTCTCCCTCGATGCTTGCATGGGATAGCCATTTCCCTTTCATCTGTCTATAAAGAAAACAGTACGGGAAATCACAGAATCACAGAATCATGGAGTCATATAATTATAAAGGTGAGAAAAGACCTCCAAGACCTCCAAGTATGACTTTTGACTGAACACCACTATGCCAACTAAGCATGACCACTGTGGAAGTCTGCCAGGCTCTGGCACCGGAGCCCTCTGCCCTCCCGTGGAGAAAAGGTGCCTAAGCGCTGAGCCTCCTGAAAGGACTTTTCCTTCAGCTTATGGTGACCAAAAAGCAGGCCCAGCATGCCTTGCTTCTCCGTATGGAGACTGTCTATACCCTGTTGGCTAACCAGTGTCCAC
>VXBT01011877.1:0-43146 GCA_013400235.1 Oriolus oriolus
ACATCCTGGTAGGTAAGCTCAGGAAAGGTGGATTAGATGAATGGACAGTGAGGTGGATCCAGAACTGGCTGAATGGCAGAGCCCAGAGGGTTGTGATCAGCTGAGCCAAATCCAGCTGGAGGCCTGTAGTCAGTGGTGTTCCCCAGGGATGAATACTGGGCCCAGTCTTATTCAACTTGTTTCTCAATGACCTGGATGAAGGGATACAATACACCCTCAGCTGGTTTGCTGATGATATAAAACTGGGGCAAGTGGATGATACACCTGAAGGCTGTGCTGCCATTCAGAGGGATCTTGATAGGCTGGAGAGTTGGGTGGAAAGGAACCTAATAGGATTCAACAAGAATAAGTGCACCTTGGGGTGCACCTCCTGCACCTGGGGAGGAATAACCCCACATATGAGCATGGGCTGGAGGCCAACCCACTGGAGAGCAGATCTGCAGAGAAGGACCTGGGAGTCTCGGTGGATCACAAACTGACCCTGAACCAGCAGTGCTTTTGTGGCCAGAAGGGCCTATGGTAACCCAAGGTGCATCAGGGAGACCGTGGCCTAGAAGGTCAAGAGAGTTGATCCTCCCCCTCTAGTCTGCCTTAGTGAGGTCACATCTCACATCAGTTCCAGTCCCCACAGCTCAAGAAAGACAAGGACCTACTGGAGATATAAATTTCTCAAAGGAAAAGATGATGAGGGGTTTGGAACCTTTCTCTTATGAGGAGAGATTGCAGGAGCTAGGACTGTTTAGTCTGGAGAAGACTAATGAGAGGGGATCTCATTAATGCATATAAATTTCTCAAAGGCAGGTGCCAAGATGATGGTGCCAGACTCTCTTCAGTGGTGCCCAGTGACAGACAAGGAGTAATGGCCGTAAAAAATCCCACAATAAATTCCTCATCAACATGAGAAAGAACTTCTTTACACTGAGGTGGCAGAGCAGTGGAACAGATGCCCTTGGAGGTCATGGAGTGTCCCTCTCTGGAGATGTCCAAAACCCACCCGGACATGTTTTTGTGTCACCTTCTCTAGGTGATCCTGCCTTGGCAGGGGGGTTGGACTGGATCATCTGCAGAGGTCCCTTCCAATCCTAACAATTCTGTGATTATGCGACATTGCAGTGACAGCTGGAAGATCCGACAGGACTTGGGGAAGTGCAAGGTCTTCTCAAGCCAAGGCCTCCTAAATTGTCTGGAAGGAGTGTCTGACTTGGTGAACTACAGGTTTGCAGGCATAAGTGGTAGGAGCAGGTCCAGATCCCATGCACTTTTATTACTTTTTCCTGCAGCTGCTCTTTTTCTTCTCAAGAGCTTGCTCAGGAGACCCCAGACATTCAAATGCAAGGGACTCTTTCTGTGTGTGGAGTCATGGGCTGCTTCAGGGTCCCTCCTGAGCTTAGTGCAGAGGTGCACGGTGCCTTCTGCCTCCTTTGCCTAAAGATGAGCTTGCTATCAAGTATACAAATCTCATCAACCCCTTCTTACCAAACCTTGAAAAGAACAGAGATCTTTTGTGGACCATTACTTTTTATGCTAAGCTTCAGCATGTAACAGAGAAGTCATGATATACATTTCTTACAAAAAACAAAAACAAAAACAAAACAAAAAACAAAATAAAAACAAAATAAAAACAAAAACAGAAACAGAAACAAAACCAGAAACAAAAACAAAACAAAAGCCACCCAAGAGCTCCTAAAAGTGCAATATTTTACTTGTAAACAGTGCTGACGGAATATTAGTCACAATATATTGTGCTATCTTTTTTAAACCAGTTGAGCTCAAACGGGCTCAGACCTGTTCCTGCTGAAAGTGGTAAGAAGCTAGAAAGGTGAATTCATCCCTGTAACTGCTTATATGTATAATACAACATCCCATCCACACTATAGTTTCATACAAAATGTTGTAAGGAGAATTAGGGATTCCTAGTCAAAGTTCTGGAAATCAGCATTATCTTTAACTTTAAAACAACACATTTAAAATTAAATCTGGTCTGTTCAATCTAATTTCTTATTTCCTTCATACCTGAGTGGATGCTCATGGAAATAGTAAAAGTCACTTGACCAAAGGTGTATTCCTTTGGAAAAATCTACTGCTTCACACCATACAGAATCAAATTTTAAAAACTTTAATTAAATTAAATAACTTATTCTCCTTCTCTGAATGTCTAAACCATTTTCAATAACACTGTAAGAATTCAATCTGAAGCTATTATCTACCATGGAAAATTTCTGTGTGAGGTGATAATGTGTGGTAAGGTTATTAGTAAGTGAAATAAACTATAAATAGGTTCACAGAAAAGCAGATTTTTAAAAAAGCATTTTTAAAGGTGGAATTTCACACTTTTTGCTACACTTTGTCTAAGACAAAACACATGCTACAATCCCAAAGCAGTGGTCATTGCAAACTGATGCACATTTTAACTAGAACAAGGCACTGGGTACCCATTAACTCCTTTTATTTTCATTCAGCAGTAAAAGCTTTCATTATAGCCATTAGACAAGAGAGAAACCTTTGGCATTAAAGGAAGAGAGAAAGCATATATAGAAATAAAATTAAAATTTAATTTACAGTACGGTGACTGGTAAATTCATACTAACAGAACTTTAAGACTTAGTTCTAAATAATTGAATCCGATTAATACAAATGGGAAATATATCAAAAAAACATATAAAAATCTGGAGGGGATTCATTTTAGAGCTCTGCAGATGGAGATGAACCCGTGTTTAAATATATAGTTTTCCAGTTACAGCTTGAGGAAATAAACCAATGCTGTTTTCACAGCTCTTTGTATATATTTGTAGCAATTAAAATTCTCCACGATTTCTTGTAATAACTGGTCGACCAAAAGGGCAGATAAATGTAAACGTTTGCAGGCACAATAGTTCTTTTCTTCAGTTTGAGAATACTTCTTTTCTTGTATTTTCTCAAACCTTCACTTTATAAAAAAGTATTCTGGAGCAAACCTGGCCATCCCTTTCCATTCAGTATTTTCAGTGTCCATTTAGAAGAATTATGAGTTTGTTACACTAGTTAATACAGGCGGGGAAAAGGAAAAACAACTAAGCATCCAATCCCCATTAGAATGGAAAAAAAGTCCGTCTGAAGCCTAGGCCAGAGCAAGCTGGAATTTGCTGTTTTAATGTGATTCTTCTCCTGGATGGTCTCCATAGTTTTAACAGGAACAAGGTTTGGATAACAGGACTTGGTAACAGCGTAAAGTGCTACATCTTCTTTGCTGGTTGCATGGTTTCTGTCTGGCCCCAGGAGATAAAAGAGAGACATGCCAAGAGACAGAAGTGGCTGTCTCTAAACCCCTATTACATATCCAGCCCAAACAGCATCCCGTGGGAAGTGGGGGACCAAGGCTCCTCAGAGGCTTCATACCATCCCTGAGCCTGCAAGGCTGTCCAAAGCCTGGGGATGCCAGTGCTCGCCCAGACTCCAGCACACACCAAACACCAACATGCATCCAAATGCCAGATGACAGAGTCAAGCTCTGTTTCTGTCTTTCTCAGAAATGTGAGTTTTAACAAAGCAAAAGTCAGCCTCAATACAGCTCTTAATTCTTCTTTCTGTGTCCTCACAGTGCTATGTACCATACAGGGCTCCTGACCTGTGATCCAGGCTCCTCAGACAATGTTTTTATTCTGCTCATAAAAGTAGCACCTGTAAAGAAGCCATAGTGAGCTCTGTTCATCTTGCTAGTTTAAGCTTTGCTATCAAGCAGGACACACCTATTGTGTGATTCTGATATGGCAGAATCAGCTAAAAAATTCATTCTTCCATCACATCCCTCCTTGAATTTCAGCTTACAATTTAAATATGTAGACAACATATATTCTAGCTCTGCAGAGATGCAGTTTTTTAAAAAAAATCAAATCCAATTCCTGTAGCAAGAAGTCTATTTGCATACAAGTGGGCTGAGCTGTCCTTCAGAGGGATCTGAAGGCCATTTTCCAAGCAATCAGGGATTTGTGGTGATCCTGCTGTGAAGTTCTCCATTTTGCTGCAGTCAACAAAGTCACCAGGACTCTATGAAGCACTGAGGCCCACCCGCACAGAACAGCTTGTGAGACTGGGGCCTGGGCACAAACAATAGCAGTTCTTTTGGCAAGCTTGAAAGACCTTCTTGTCGGCAGATTGAGGAAGCCCACACTTCTCCTACTGCACTGCCGCTGATCAGTATCAGAGAAGAGCATTAATCAAATGTGCAAAACCATTATTTTTCCAAATTGAGGTCTCAGGTCTGTGATAAGCACTTCTCTTAACACAACATTACATAAATATTATGCAATCACACTTCAAAACTGCTGCGTTGAAGAATTTGAATGATAACAAGTACTTTTGGAAATATTGCTCCAGTCTTGCCCCTGTCTAGGCAGGAAAGACTGATCATGGTCATGGTACTACCTGCTGCATCAGTTAATTTGTCTTTTTATCTGCTTTTGGCTCATAGCTCACCTACAACTTCATGAAAAATGACAGAGTGTAAACATCTTGCCATTAATGGGCCATGTGACAGATGCCCAGCACAGCAGGCCGGGGAGAAGCATCTGAGTCTTGCAAACTCTCCTCACTGCTAGATTTACTGATGGATGACAGAGCTCCATGGTGCTGACAAAGATGCTGCTGACCTCACTTCCAAGCATGCTAGATGGTTTGCATCTTACAGCAGTGTGTCCAGGACACAAGAGACAAGAACCAAGCATGTTTTTAGCAGGAGTCACCCCAAGACAGATGGGTTCATTTATAAATATGGAATATAAACCATATAAATATGGCTCAGAAACAGTGAAATCTCCACAGAGAAATGTTGTTTTGCAAATGTTTGTGATCGACAGGAACTGGACATCATCTTTTTAAAATGTGAATCCATAGAATAGTACATAATCCCCATCTTTTTCCCCACATACCACCTGTATTCTGCTAGAAACTGTCTAATTGACCTGTTAGAATACTTAATCTGGCCAGTTCATAACAAATATTTGGAAAGAGGATGCTTTTATAATGGGAACTTTACCAGGGCAACAAAATACTTCTTGTGACATTTCTTGCTGTCTTCTGTTTCATTTTTTAACATTTTGTTTTCCTCCACACAGAGAAAACAGTCAACTTTTTTCAGGTGTTAAAAAGGGAACAAAAATTAAGATAGCATGTGCTTTCCTTTTCAGTCTGCATTGTTTCTGGAAGCAAAAAATTACAGTCTTCTTGCCTGTGAGGAAGAAAATCAGAAAAGTAGGACACACAAAATAAAAGCATCTCTGAGTCATACCTACATACACAGCAAACCCAGAAGTTCTTTATGACAACTTAGAGAAGTTGTTCATGTACAGCCCCTGGTACATTTGCATCAGCAGTTTAGTTCAAGCTAAGAATTGCTCAAAGATCACTGCTCTCCACAGAGTGACGTGGCAACAGAGCACATGAACCAGATTCCTTTGAGGTGAAGTATCCCCAGAGACACCCTCCAGAAGAACATCTAATGTACCCCAGTCACAAATGAGCTTTCAGTCCACAGGACCAGGCTAGAACCAGCCAAAAGGAAAACACTTGAAAAGCCATCATGTGGGCATCATGTAGACAAGGGGCTCTCGGCACCATCTCTCGCCACAGATCCATTTCCAGCACTCCTTGCTGAATTAAACATAACCAGTGAGTGCTGACAAGGTCAAGAGAAAGATTTGGGATGTGGGAAGCTGAGGTCAGATCACGTAAAACCTGCTTCCATCCCGCCCAGCAGTGAGATACAGTGATGGCCAGTTAGGATTTATGGTTGTTCTAGCCAAGGAACTGAGGCAAGGATAAATCCTAAATCTCAAGACTGAGGAGCAGAGTTTGGAACCAGATTAAATGAGTGGTGACCTCCATATTAGCTCATACAACCATAATGTTCAGGGGGAGCCAACGAGACTCCAAAAGCTACATGTACAAATTAAGCATTTTTGTAGTAAGAGGGATCCTGAGTCAGTACTGCAGCTGGCTCTCTGACCTGAAAAGCAGACAGACAGAAGTTCTTTAGCTTGGGAAGAAGCCAGGAGAGCTGCAGGAGACAGATCTGTAGATGCAGAGGCACTGAGAACACAGGAATGTGGACTTACTGCCTCATGCAGATATTGATGCAATACTGAAGAATGACTTACTTTCTGTCCCCACAAAAATGAGCTTCAGTAAAGAGCAGTGTCTCCCCTCTGCTCAAGTCCAGGGAAGACAAATTCCTACAGACATGCTGGATGCTCCATTGTGCTCACATGGAGAGCGTCCAGTCAGGGACTGACTGCAAGGTTTCACCAACCTCACCACCAACCAACTCTGCCACTGAGGAGCCGGTGCAGGCTCCTTCTGGAGCCGAGGGCTGTTGTGGCAGCTGATGGTAATTTGCCGCAACCCCCCTGAAAGCATCTCCAGGGAGGCTGCCCGGGAAGGCCGCTGCCTTACAAGCATAGGCACACTGGACAGCATAAAAAAGTCAACAACAAAGACCCAGGAAGGATCTTCGTATGGGGTTCCAAGGGAGAGGTTTATTCCAGCCACCCCGTGTGAATGGTCCTGGGGACCAAAACAGAAGAGAGAGCATGCGGGCAGGTCCAGGTTTGTACATGGGGCCGGAGGGGGCGGAGAGAGCACCAGGGCCCAATACTCTGAGGGCATGGAGGCGGCACACAGGCGGGACTGGGGTACGGGAGCTAATGGGGAACTCTGAGGGAGTGGCGAGGGGCAAGGGACAATCAGGGAAGGGAAAACCTTCCAGATAAGGTAGAAAGGGGCGGAGAGACCAATGGACCAACCGGAGAAACAGAACTGGGGTAGATTGACATAATGACACAAGGTATCCCGGGAGAGGCCTTTTCGGTCACCCTAACCAGGAGGTGCCTTTGTCAGCCCGCCCACCGGTCTCCACAGAGAACAAGTGGGCTTCCCTCATTAAAACTCACGTACCTCGGAGATGCATTTGACCTACCTATCTGTCATTGATGACTGTACAGTGACATCATTGCTGCAGTAAATAAAGGGTGAGTTTCTATCCCCCATGGGAGAGATTTAGTCCTAGAAAAGCTCAGAAACATGCATCTCACAAACTGGAGACAAGACTTTTCTATTTTAGTGTTACTCTTCTTTTTCATTCCTGACTGTATTTAAATAGCAAGCATTTCTCTGAATGATAGCCAGACACAGAGAAGAAGAAACATCTATAGATCCCGCTTTGCGAGAAAATAATGATTCAGACTTTAAAATGAAAGGGGTGAAACCAAAATAAATGAAGGTCAATTCAAATAAATTCTGGATCCCACACATCCAGATGTGGTGGGTTAGGCTAGCCAGTAGCTAAATGCCTGCTCAGCCACTCACTCACTCTCCCCCCTCAACAGAACATCACAGGGGAAAATGAGCTTAAATAGTTCCTGGGTCAAGAAAAAGATGAGGAGATAATTTAACTGTTACTTCATGGGCAAAAGAGTCTCAGCTTAGGGAGAATTAATTTCATTTATTGCCGATTAAACATAGAGTGATAAAAAAATAATCCGAAGATGTCACCATTTGGGTTGAGAGGTTCACTTGTGCCCTGCAGTAAATTGGTTGGAACCATCTGAAACTGTTTGTGTATAGTAGGGGGCAGCCCCAGCCTTCATCCCGAAGACCACCCTTCCAGCCCCCACTGCCAGCACCTACTCCGAACACACAGTGTAAAACATTGCAGAGCATGAAGAGCCCCTTCCAGCTGGTTGTGAACAGCACAGGGATAACCAGGCAGGAGCTGCAAAAGGGGAACAGTTAGTGCCACAGCTTTCATTCCAGAATATGCAATTATATCTATAATTTCTTAATAATCAGGAACTCTACACAAATTATCATACACACCTCTTTTCTCCATATTCAAAATCTTTAAATGTGATGTTTCCAGATAAAGGTCTATTTTCCTCAGAGATGTAGTGTTGGTTTTGCAGATTTCATTCTTGCATGTTAAACCTAAGTATCTTTATATTTTCCACCTGGATACCGGAGCATTTCCATATTTCATAACGCAAGATTTAGAAGTTTCATCAAAGCAAATGCACCAGCTCAGTGGTTGTGAGACTTTTTCTGTACACAAAGTGTTAGGATCAAAATACTTCTGAAAAAGTCAGGAGAATCCACAAGATATTCTCATTCAGTTCAGGCAGGAAAGAACCTACTTTATGAATAAATATTCTTCAAATAACTCGCTCACAGCAGGAGAAGCAAATCTAGAAAGATAATAAAGGAAATCAGACACTTAAAAAATAAACTTATTCTGCCTCAGAGAAAGAAAAGACCACTGAGGTCTGACTCAAGCAAAATCAAACTTCACATTAAACAAATTGTACCATTGATTTAGCCCGAAGTCTTGACTTTTCCTGATAAAAGAGCATGACAGTAAAATGATCTCGTACATCTGTGGACTGAGCCTTTCATGTAATGCATCAGAAGATGTTTTTCAGCACATCCCATTCTGACAACATTAATCAGCAAAGCACCTATCAAGCCAGAAAATTTACAGAACAGATTTGCAGGATTATTATTAGACCAGAGGCCTTGACACAGCAAGAGCCTACCTACGAGAACTAAGTGCATGACAAGCTATAGAAGGTGTTTTACTGAGAGACTGTGGTTTTTTTCCCATACAAGTGAAACAAAGAAAGGATTTCTGAAGCATAGAAGACTGAATCTCAGCTAAAATTAGGATACTTCAAGATGAAACTGGAGGCCCTCAAAATACTATTTCACTACCACGGATTGTCAAGAAATTACTCTGTCAGTTTAAGATACATTTGCTACATTAAAATCCAATACCATTACAAATTATGTGCCAAGTACAAACAAAAAATTAAGACAGAGAAATTATATAAACTTTGAGATAGTCTGAGTATATACCTCTTCACTGTTAAAGGACTTTTTAATACTAAACCTCTCCTCTGGCTTGCAAGTGTGACTTGATGTCAGTGAACTGATGTATCTTTATATTTACTACTTTTAGGTAAATTAATGTAAGAATTTGGACTACTCCTTCTACCATAGGAAACTGCAGTCTTGTTTAGAGCAAGACATCAGCTCTTGCCAGGTCAAACATCTCAATTTATCTAAAATGAAGCCAGTTCCTGCATATTGATTGCTCTTCCTAGCTGTAAATTATCACTGATTATTTTGAGGGCAGAAGTGTTGATAACTTCCTGCTCTTACTGACCTAACTGAAATTAAGTCTATAGTATAATTTTCTATTTATAGCAACTGGAAAATGGCTGGAGTGCTTTAGTGTTTCAAAGCTTACAAAAAAATAATCCCAATGTTAAATACTCTTTTGGTCAGTGGCATTTTTATTAAAGCCAATAGATTTGTTCAAAAGGAACTTCTGGAGGGCTGATATTCCCTCAAAATATTCATATAATTTTTCAGTGATCTTAATTCAAAATACTTAAGAATTCAGTGTTGCTCCATATGTGACTCTTAAGCACCTTCACATAGCATGGTGTGGTGAAAGGGAGGAGGAGGAGGAGGATTTTGAAAAGATTCGGTGGTGGTAGCTTGGGATCCATAGTGAAGTACAAGCCCCCAGCCCTTGCTCATCCAGAAAAGCTCAGTCCATGCACCAAATCCATGGTGCCGGGTCCAACTCTCTCCAATTATTTCCTTTTCTCAACCACAAGATACAGGTCCCCTGCTGAGCTGCTCCTCAGAGAAGCCAAGCACTTACCTGGCACAAATCCTAACCAGTAGGGATTTCTCTAATAAACAACTGAAGCATCTCAATGGGGTAAAGAGAGGGAGAACTGCACAGTTATAGCTCGTGTTCAATTGACTGAATGAGTACAAGCTTTAAGTTCACAGAGCTGTCAATCTGATCTTTTTCGCAGATCACTTTTTTCTATCTTAAGAATTCACATCTCCTTGCTAGACCAAATTGTAGTGTCTCTTCTTGAGTAAAATGGGATCAAATTCATGAGTAAAGTCAACCAGAAACAGACTTTGTTACCCTTTTCATTTGCTTTCAAATTGTGAAAAACAGCAATAGAGGCAAGAACAAATAGCTGTGAAAATTCAAGCTCCCTCTGTCGGGACCTTCCGTCAGCAACACCATGAAGGCTTTAGGCATATCACATCTACAGCCTTTGGGAATGTGCTGACCTTAAGCTGTAATCATCAGCTGTGTTAACTGATTTGGATGGGTAATGCTCAGTACAGTCAGTACAGCAGTGTTGCTGGAGGTTTATGCCTCCTTGAGGTCTAGACCTGTTTGTCAGTGAAGGAGGTCTGGCTATAAAATAGGAACAATTGACTGGAAAAAGATTATTGATAATAAGTACTCAGGGCAATGCTCATGGCCTAAAGCAGGAAAAACAGTAAGGTGCAGCAGAAAACATTCATCTGGCCAGAATAAGCATTCAGCAAGACAAACTACTATCCAGATCCATTTATTCTTGATGCTGTTTTAAGCTAAAATAACACTTCAAAGTGTAAAGACCAGAAACACTCAGTAGAAATTTTCCTTTTAGGGAAGCATTTTTTTCCTCTGTTATGTTTCTTATCTTCAAGAGGATGAATAACTTGTGCCTGTGCCTGTTACAGCCCTTAAGGGTCTAGGTAACACATTTTTTTTCCCAGAAAAAAATAAACTATTCTAATGCAGCACTTGCTCCTTAGACATGAGCAATTCAGCCTAAATCTGTAAAAAATAAATGTTAATGGTAAGATGCTACCAAGGAAAACCAATGAAAAATGTCCAATCTTGCCACGAAATTTGGAGTCAAAATCTTTGTGCACCCTCCTGAAATTCCCACCTCTAATGGGACAGTTGAAAGAACACAATATGACACAGGGAAAATGCTTTAATCAGTGCAGAATTAATTTTAATCCATAGAAAGCTATTTTGTCCATTCTTACAAAAATCACACCACCAGCAACTTTCATTTGTGCACTTCCTGTGGCTGAGTTTGAGCATTTTTGTCTTCTATCTAAAGTGGGAGTTACAGCAAAGATTTTCCTCAAGACATTTAAAGGAATTAAGGTCTGCATTTCTGTTAGACAGCAGCATGATGTGGATCTCTGCGTTCCCCAGGTAACTCCAAAAGTCCCATTAGCTTCTGTTGACTATACCACAGTAATGCTGGAGCCTTAGAAGAGGACATCTCTTGATGGTCACCCATCATTTAGCACAGGGGCTGAACAGATGCCTCCATTGTCTGTGCTTGTCCCAGTTGCTCCTTTTTTAGGGCTGATCTTCTTCAGCAGAGGGGGAAAATGTCTGCAGTGAGAGACCAGATTTCTGAAGCTGGGAAACTTCTACATTACACAGACAGTAGATTCCCTTGGAGACCTTCACAGGAATTCTTGTCACAGACAAGGCAGGAAACTTGTCACTTGCTCCAAGACTGCTTTACTGTGCACCTGGCATTTCAAAACAAATTCAGTGCTCAGGTTCAGCAGACTGGATCCCACACACTGTTTCTTTGGTTTGGTTGTTTTCTTTTCATCTTATTTTGGGCAGTGTTGCAGAGAACTCTCTTTGGAGACCAACTTTCCAAAGTTAGGCATGATTTCAATCATGGGATTCCTATGGCTCAATGAAAAAAAGCAAACAGATGTTTCAAGTTTTGAAAGGAATGTAATGGCATAAATAAGAGAGTGATAATACTGACAAAATCTAACTTAATCTAAATATTACTAGTCAACGTTTTGTACAACATATTACCAGATAATTTTTCTCAAAGTCTAGTTGAAAAATCTAATTCTCAAATTTACCTGTTTTATTTTTCAGAACCCAAAATGATGCTGGGTGAACAAATATCTTTAGGGCACATCTTTATTTATGTTTTTACTCAAAACTGACTCTTTGCCTAGCACAATGTGCATGCCAGTTTAGATCGCAAGGTTTAAAGGTAAGATCCTTTCTTTTGCTTTTCCTCCATTCAATGCCCAACAAAATTGTCAATTATTTGTAGGTGTTTCCTAAGAGCCAGTATTTAGGTAAAGAAAACTCAGGGCTTCAAGATAGCAGCTAACCTAAACTTCATTTTGTCATTTATTCTAGTTATATTGTTGACCTTGGAGGCCATACATTGTGATGTTTAAACACCTCCAACACCTCCAAGGTTTGTGTGAAGGAAGCCCTTGGAGCACACCAGTGACCAAGGGCTCCATCCTTGTCAGTCCAACCAGGTACAAGACATACTAGTGAAAATTATTTGGCACAGGTTCATTACTATAAAAATACCATCAAATTTGGAAAAGAAAATAGTATATACTTGGAAAAAGCACTCATTTGCATATGTATTCAGATGTTCAGTGGGGCTTGCAAAGTCTCCATTTTGAGTGATGGACCCTTGGAATAGCACTAATGAAAACACTTCTGTTCTATATTTCCTGTGTGTACTTTAATTTCATTTATGAAAATGAAGACTTGATTGTGTATTTTCCTCCACCATTTGGTAGCCTGCCATCAAAACTCTAAGTGACATGACACACAATAGCTTTATGCACCATGGAGCAGAAACAGTAGGGGTCTGGAGTACTTGTGTTTTATTTCCAGCTGAACAATACACAGGGGGCTGTCACACTAACAAGGTATATAATGATTGACTTGCTCAGCCACTCTGAGACCTTTCCTCTGATACAACTGAAATCTCAATAAACAGGAAATTTATATTTGAACAGCTGTTTATTTTGAAATGCTGTGCTCTATCCGCGTCCTTTTCTGAATACTATGTATGGTTCATTCCAATTAAATTGAAATAAAAATAAAATCATTTGTTCAAGTTGAGTCATAGTTGTATAAATTAAAGCTTTTAAAATGAGGGTTTGCTTTGTTCTTTTCACACTTCTCTTTATCATGTCATTTACCCCTTTGATATACGCAGTTTGCAGACAATCCTTAGCAGTGTAACTCTGAACTCTGTAATGCTGCAACTCTCTTTTATTGGAGGCATCATGATACAAAAGCATGAATATGGCCATCCTGTTGTAGAAAATCCACAGAATAATTTAACAATCACATTACTTTATGAGCACAATAAATGTCAGGCTCATAGCCCCATAATGATGTCTATGGCCCTCTGTCTCATACAAGAATCATAAGAGAGTGTCTCTGCAATGATCATCCCTGAAGCTTGGTTGTGTGTATGAGTTTCAGGTGCAGCAATGCTGCCTGCAGCCCTCTCCGAACTGCTCTAGAACAGACTGAGGGACATGCAAGCTCAGGCTCTCCCACTCTTACATGCTGCATCAAACAGCCATCATTAAAAATTAGAAATAAGCAATTATACATCTAAAGTAAAGCAAAAATTTCATCTTTTAGCTATGAGAAAGGTATGACCCAACTAACTAACTTTTAGACTCAGATTCTGAGGCATAAAGTCCTGTTTTGTAAGTATTCATTTTCGAGCAGTACAATTTTAATTCCTTAGACGGTAGGGATAGGCTTCTTGCTACTGGATCACACAACAGTTTGGCTGAGTTTGGAAGGCACCAAATGTTTGTTCTGTATTGAGGGATTTGATCCACCTTAAAGCTGATGTCCTGGGCTAGAAATGGTGAAGGATATCCACTGTGACAGCTATCATGATCTTTTTGGGAAAGGCAGCTTACACAATTTCAGCACATGGAGCAGAAGCCAGTGTCCACACCACAAAAGATTTGACTCAGTCTGTACATGTACTCTTTGCAGTTTCAGTAAATTTAGTGGGCTTTAAAACTTGAAGGTTCTGTCATTTTACTGTGCCCACACATTTTAGCCAAACAGTTGGACTCAGTGAAAAATGACCACTCTGCTCATACTATTGAGCAATTGGCAAGTGAGGAGGCGCAGGGCAAAATCCCCGGCCACAACAAATCGATACTCCTTGATTTATATCAGCTGAAGCTCTGGCAGCACAAATCTCTGGGTAAAGCTGCCACACTAGACAAAGTGGAGAGACATTTGCCACTCTTGCACCATAAAATGAGGCCCAGCAGTCAGCTCCTCATCTCCTAAAATTCTTTGAATCTAAACAGGCTCCTGCACAAAGAGTTCAGGTTTGTTTGTCTCTGAGCAGTGATCTCTCTCTTGTATCTTTGAATTTACATTAGAATACATGGGTAATAAATCATTTCTGTCATGTGAGATGCACAACATTCATTGAAATTCACTGGAAGCAATTGAAAAAATTTACCTGAAACAGGCAACTGGGCCAAGCCTTGTGGGTGAGCTCTCCTGGGTGTAGATGTGTAGGTCTGTATCACCCAACACTCAGCTGGAAAAGATTGACCACTGTCTGGTTCTATACCAACAAAACTGGACAGAAGGAGGCATGAACAAAATTGGGGAAGGTACTGGGTGCACAAACTTTCCTCTTTAGAATCTGCCAAAGCTTTAGCCCATTGATCTTTGTTCTAGTACTGGATGTTTCTATTAATGGAGGGACACTCAGCACAGAATATAAAAGTCCACTAACAGCAGGAAGTTTTGCACTGGATGGCACTGACCATGCCTGTAAGCTGTTTTTCACTTACTTAACTATTTGTCTTACCATTTACTTCGGTAACAAAATGTAAGTGGGAGTTTAAAGGCGGTGCTTAATATCTTGTCTATGTCAGCCACGTAATGCATCCTGTTCTACTTCAGACAGGCTGCAGATAAACACCGTGCTTTTCCTTAAACACCGTTTTCCACACACAAGCAATGTACAGGCGACTTACAGCGGTTGAGAGCTCACATTTTGTTGGGAGGACAACCTTATCTTCTCTAACTTTTATGCTGTTGTTTTGTTTTAAAATTTCCCTGTCTTTCAAGGTGGTCAGTGGAGGGAGTTGGTGGCACATTCCCCCTTTCCATGATCAAGCTGCCCTTTCGATGCTCCCAGTCCGTAACAGAGGTTGTAATATTCAGCAAGGTTCTGCACAGGCAGCTTTGCTGCCTGAGGCACAAAATTAGGTTTGGTTTGTCTTGCAGTCAAGCATACATTTGTGATCCACAATTCACCTCAAAGGCCATAGCCAAACTAGCAGCAGCAGATTCAGGAGCTGTCATGATTAAATCAGTCACAAAGACAAAAGAAACAAGCTTATTGCTTGCTAAAGGAGCAACAAGAAATAAGTAGCTGTAGATTGGGATGTCCCAAGGTCTCTGTGTCTGTATCAGTACTGGTGAATTAAACTGTGACCAAACCCTCTTTGCCTACACTTCATTTCCCTCCAGCGAGGCAGCCTCAGAGAGGTGCATCCTCTTCCTGTGATCTTTCCCATCCCTCCCTCGACACCTGCGACTGCCCTGCTCCCAACTCTGCAGCCCTCCTGAGGCTGTGCCTACAGTCCCCATACCTGAAGCATGGTCCAGCTCCTGTGGGGCTGGGAGACGGTGGGGAGCCCTGCCCTGGAGAGAAAGAGAGCTGCAGGATGCCTCGGCACACACCCGCCACATCTCTGAGGCCATCACGAGGAGAACAGCTGGACAAGGCAGAGCCTCAAGGTAAGGACTGGGATACAGATCAGTGCTGCTCCATGTTTTCAGGTTCTGCATCCATATTCACAGAACAGCTGTGCTGTGTTTTATAGGTGTGCTGAAAGCTTTAGCCCGCTCAGAGAGACCCTTAAGGCTTCTTTACTTTTCCTGATATCTACAGAAAAAGCCAAAAAAGAGCTGTTTTCTTTTGTTTATCACCTGAATAGCAGGGGGCAAAAAATGGCCTGGAAGCCTGTACTCAGGTTTGTCAGATGAATTAAGTGTTTGGTCTCATCAAAACTCAGGAATACTCATCCTCACCTTCCTGTGAGCCCCTGTCTTGAAACTAGGAAAAACACCTTCCAGATTTCTTCCCAGAGGTGTGGGGAAGGATCTTTTCTTCTTTTTCTGAACTTGCCTTGCCAAAGCTAACATCAAGGAAAATCATTTTATGTGCTTGCAATTTTTTGGACAGATATATGAAGTCTCTCTTGCCTGACTTGCCTTTGAGTTCTGAACAAATTGTTCCCTATGTCACTTTCCATTATTAATATCTTGAGATGTTTGTTTGGTTTCTCCCTGGCTCTGAAATTAAAAAAAAAATATAAAAGGAAAAGCATGCTTGTTCAAGCCATCCTTTAATCAACACCCTAGGTAATTTAAATGGCTGCAATTCAATTCTTATATACCTTTAGATACTGAATTTAATCAAATAAAATCTAGTTAGTGGGAAAAAATACTTCCAAAATAGTCTTTAATGACTGGGGACTTACCAGAAAATCTTTGGGAATACACAAATGCAACAAAGCACATTATTTCAAGAAACACAGTCTTAGGAGAGCCACCCAAACTCAGAGCTTGTTCATATACTGACAAATGCTACACAGTCTTGTCATCTTCAGAGAAAATCAGCCTTTGGGTCCTGCTCTGAGTAACACCCCTGCTTCAGTAGGGTGCAGCCACAAACACTCAGATCCCACTGAAGTCAACAGCACTCAAATGGTATTGGCCTGTGGGTGTGTGACTCAGTGCTTTCCTGAACAGGTGTGAGTTTCATTTGTGTTTAAAAGCATTGGCTGAGAGAGGGCTTAAATGAACTATGTCAGCTCAGTCAGCAGCCACTGTGAACCAAACTGCAGCATCAGTTTCTAAGAATTCCCTGTTCCTGTATACTCCTCATAAATGTTAAAAGAAATAAAGAAGTGGTGTTTAACTCTGCTGATATAAAGTGTTCACCTTTATGTTATACTCTGGGAATGCATAAAACATATCTTTCATCCAAGGCCTCCATCGACTCCCCTTTAAAAATTCTTAATTCTGTAATTTTTAATTTTTCTTGTTACTTTTATATTTGTGCCCTGTTGAATTCCAAATGTCTGAACAAATACACTTTTATCTTTTAAACCCAGCACATATGTAATGGAGCAAAGGTCCTGCCACTAAACCTTGTCTCTGCATGTCCAGGTAACTGCTAAAATATTTCTAGCTGTCAAACTGGTTCAGACATCTTTGAACTGGCCCTATTCAGTAATTAAGTATTATTGTGCTACTTTAAAAATGGGAAGTGAAGGCCAAGGATCCCATTCAATGCGCTGGATGTCTCAATGATTTACTCCAGGTCTTCAAAGAAAAGCAGTACAGAGCAGGGACTTAGGGCCCTATTTCTGGCAGGAGTCTAACCCCTTCACAACAACTACTCAGGGAAGTGAGCGGTATGTTTATATTTAGTCCACACTAATCTAAATTTACCTCACAGCCTCCTAACCCTGGAGCCTTCATATAGTTTAAGAGTCTGTCACAAAGGTTATCTGAAACCTCATTCACTTTTTCATAGATAAAGCTCCTCTAGAGGATGTGGCTTTGACAATAAGCAGGCAAGAATTTCAGATATGCTTTCCCAAGTGTTAGTAAAAGATGCTTGAAACTTTGCTACCAGAAGGAAGACAGGCTTGCAGTTGCTTCAGAGTTGCATTCCAGGAGCAATCTCATTACACCTGGTGTCACTGTTCTCATTCCTATCAGTGGGGTGACAGAGGTGCAAAATCAATGTGAGTCCAGACACAGACCCACCCCTTTCTCTAGTAACCCTCAGAAATGGATCTCAGTGCAGTTCCAGCTGAACTCTCCTGTGATGCAGTACATACAAAAGTATAAAGCCAACATGCTTTATAGGCTAGAAAAATTACAAAGCTAAGGTTCTCAAATGATAATATTTTTTCCAGACTGAGAGAGACTGAGAGGTGCCCAGAGCTCCAGAGAATGACGAGCTCCCCTCTTATGGATAAAAACATCTACATCAAAATTCACAGATGGAAGATCCCAAAGTCAAAATCATTTCCAAATGTCTTGGTCACAGCATAACTTCTTGCTCTGTCCTCTTCTTAAGCCTGAGAACTGTATCTACTTTTGTGTGCGTGTGTGGACAGATTTGTGTTTGGATATAATGCCCAATTCTGTCCACTCTAGTCAGCATATACCAAGTGATAATTGCATTGGAACAGTTAGAACAGCCTTGCCCTTTGTATTTTAGAAATGGTTTCTCTCATCTACTTAGACAGTTGGCCATTTTGCTTCAAGTCATTGCCTGGGGGTCTTTTTTATACCATGAGACTATTGATCAATGCAGTGATGGTATTGGCCATGCTAAAGCACTTAGCAGGGAGGATCATGTAGAAGTTCTTCTTCCAGCCTATTCAGACAGAAGAAAAACTAAATATAAATTGAACTTTTTAAGGCTCCATTGAATGTTTGTCCAAGTGTGAGGAGAAAATTCAGGTCAATTCACCTATCTCTGAAGCACTCCTTAGAGTTCATTAAAATTGAAAAAAATAACCTTCTAATAGATATAACCATCACTTAGAAAGGACAAAAGTGTCCTTATAAGCTAATAAGTCTGTAAAATATCCCACAGGGAATCACAGACTCTCTGCTTCTCTTTGCTTGTTTCCTAGAGATGGCTAGCCATAGGAAATAAATAGAAAAAATGGCATTAATCTGTTGTTATATTTTACCCACAAGCCTATTTACTCTAATATTTTCTTACTGCAGGAGCTGTAAAATCAAGAAGTTTATGGCTTGTATGAAGCTCAATAAGAATGGTGATTCATCTCTAGAACAAATATTTGGACATTTAAAAAAAAAAGGAAGATTCAAGAAATGATGCCTGCCTTAATATAGATCCTTTTGTGAAGAGTACTGTCCCTACCTCCATCACCGACTGACTCAGCTCACCTTTTCACTCTGAGCAATCCACAGACCACTCGCTCCTTTTCCAAATTTTCCTGACACATGTAACGTATAGTGTTGTAAGGCTTCTTCACATTTTGGTTAATTAAATTTTCCTTGGTCTACAGTCTGGCACTGAGACCTCCAGGCATGGACTAGCCCTGTCCATGCTTTTAAACTTTCCTAGTCTTCAAGAGGCCAAACTGCCTTTGGGGAGTTACTAGAATCACTCTGAACTCCTGAATCACTCTGAGCTGGCAGCGAGCTTTTATTTTCTGTGGGTCACAAGTGTGCCATTCGTGGGTTGTTGCAGCAATAACAGTACAGACAACCAGGTGCCTGTGCCCTGGAGCCTTCCCTGTCACCACTTAATTTCCTGGCATAGATGTAGCCATTTGCTCAGTCCAGCATTGCCCAAGTTCATCATCTTTTCATACCTCTGAAAATCAGGGAAGTTTTCCAGCAGCTAACTCTGTACTCTACAGTAGCTTCATCTCTTCATGTTTCTGCTGACATTCCCTAAGTTTAAAAGTTGTTAAGGATTTTTTGAATAACACTGAAGAAGAGACATCACAGCTCACAGATCTGATGCCATGCTTCCAGTTTACACAGCTTTCTGCCCATGAAGAAGGGGCTAGCAGTGCTATACATGGGATCTATTTCTCAGTTGCAGTAATATTGCATTATCAAATAACCCTTCCAGAAATAAGGATCACATCCACAAGAAGTCTTAACAACTGTTGTGAGAGAGCTGGAAGAGTAAACATCAAAATAAGGCACCTTATTTAAACATCTAATAAAGCTGAAAAGCAGTTTTGGAAAGAAATGTCTAGATTATGAGAAAGCATTAGATGACTAAGGGCATCCTTTCCAATGGAAGTGAAATCTCATGCTTTTAATGGAGGGAAAAAAACCTCTTTTAATTTGAAAATGACAGTGACACTCGTCATTGATAAACTGTCTGGCTTAGCAAGTAAGTTGTTGCTGCTGCATCATCAGATCAATAGATTCAAAATAAAAATGTGCTTCAGACATTTCGAGGATCACAGCAAAAATTTCTAACCTGCTGAGAAATCATGTAACTCCTACTTCTAACCAGGTGTATTTGAGATGATTGCATATAGATAGATACAGATATAGAGATAGAGATACATAGTAGATACAGATGATATAGATGTGTGTGTGTATCTGAGATGTTACATATTTATTCTGCTTTATCTTCTACATGCAGCTCAACAAACAAAAATTTTAAAAAGTATATATACCTGGTTCAGTGTTGACATTCATCATTTTTACTCTGGCATTCATAAGAACTCTATTCAGAGTTTTCTTCAGTACACATTTTCCTATTAATTCACAGTACTTATTGATGCAGGAAGCACTTAAATAATTTCTTACTCATTGACTCATTATTTGGGTTAATACATTGTTTAATAAGCTTAATATTTTTAAGTTCTAAGGAGCTCTCTCTTTCCAGCTGTCATAGAATCATACAACATTTTTCCTCACCTATGCTCCGTATCTTGGAGTACTGTGTTAATAGTGCACCTAATTCCTTTTGCCATAAATCAGCTTTGCATTTCCATTTGATTTGCTGTCCAGCTTTGAAGATTTATCTCTCTGTCTTGACAAATGACCATCAATCATCTGTCTCCTCAGTTTACCTTGTTCCTGTTTCCAGATCACAAGCACAGATAACCCCTTCTGCTCTTCAGTGTCTCCTGCTCCCTCTTTCTCTCTCCTCTCTTATCATATGCTCATGAAGTTCTCCAGAGTTTGTGTCTCCCCACTCACACTTATTTTTTTCCCACCTTCCCACTGCAAGGTATGTCCCCCTCCTGTTTCCTCTCTTCTTTCTCTTCCCAGCCTGAATTCTCTGGGAAGAAGAAGTGGGAATTCCCACCCTCCACTCTGAATTCTTTCTGTTCTCCTCCCTTTCTCCTTCAGTTCTTCAGTTCTGCTACATCCCTACCCAAAAAAACCTCTATGCTTCTATAACCAAATCCTGTGTTTCCTGAGCTGACAGCTTACCACCACCCTCGATTAGTCCTTCAGTCATCTTTTCTTTTCCTTTTCCTTTTCCTTTCCCGTTTCCTTTTCCTTTTCCTTTTCCTTTTCCTTTTCCTTTTCCTTTTCCTTTTCCTTTTCCTTTTCCTTTTCTTTTCCTTTTCTTTTCCTTTTCCTTTTCCTTTCCCTTGCCCTTTTCCTTTTCCTTTTCCTTTTCCTTTTCCTTTTCCTTTTCCTTTTCCTTTTCCCCTTTCCCAACCATACACTTCTCCTTGTCAGGAGAATTGTCAGGTTTTCCAAAACTCTTTCCCTTCTGGAGGACATGTAGGACATACATTCTGCAATATTCATTCTAAGCAGACAAGCATCTTATCTGCTTCTTTTAAGCTTGTCTTTTAATCTCACTGGCACTCTTCCACTCCCTCTTTAGTATCTCTATTTCTCAATTTCCTCAAGATGCTCCACCTCACAATATAAATGTTCTTTTAAAAATAAACTGTCTTTGACTCCACTCTCCTCTCTACCAACCATCCCGCCCACCTTTTTTGTCTGCAAATGTATTTTGGAGCTCTTCCAATCAAGCTCAGTCTTAAGCCTTTTTTTTTTCCTAAATTCTTCCCTTTGCCCTCCATTGAAGAAGACACATTTTCACCAAAGCGCCTCACAAATCATTCCTCCCAAAACCCAGAACTGACACCCCTTGTCACCCTCTCTGATCTGACTACAAGACTCTTCTTCTTGTAAAGCTGCTCTCCATGGACTTTGACTCATCTGTCTTAATTCTCCTCTTTTCCTTCTAACCACACACGAATGTACATTTCAAAGGATTTTTCTCATTCTTCCTTCCAGTTTTCCACAGAAGCCTTCTACACCTGGGCTTGGTCTCTGTTTCTTTTCATGTTGTCTCCAGATAATTCATTTACAGATAATTATACAAATAATCAAATTCCAGATAATGTGATCTGCAAAATAAATAAAAAAAAGTACCTGCTCCATGTTTCAGCCATCTGCTTAAGAGTGGCACAGACAGAGTAGGGCTCTTCATCTTTCCCTCTGGCATGTTCCACTTTTTCTGTCAATATGGAAATACCTCTGTCTTGCCTCTTCTGCAGCTCCTTGGGTCCATGGCCTTGGCACTGCCTTTAGCTGAATTTCCAATTGATTCTTACTCCATCTTTTTACTTTACAGTTATAAGTTAAACACTTTTATTCTCATTCATAACGTAAAACACTCCTCCGGGCTCTCACCATCTCCCATCTCGACTAACATCATCTTCTACAAATTTGTCAAATATAACATTGCTACCTATTTCCATTCATAACATTACAGTGAAGAAAACTTTCCTAGCCTTTTGCTCCGAGCATGTGATTTCACTTTTCACAGCCTTCCCCCTCTTCATTCACACCAAACATCAGCTTCTTGTCTTCATTCTTCACAGCTTGTCTCCACAGTATTTATCATCTTTCATATACTAAAAGTGACAGTAACATTTAACACACATTCCCACAGCACACTTGGCAGGAACAGCCATTCAGGGCCAAAAGCAGAGGAGAGGTGATTTAACATCCTTTGCATGAAGCCAGAGGGATGTGCCCAAGTGCCGAGAGAACCACTTATCCTATCTTTCCTGGTAAGGAAGGGAATTTACTCATCTGTAGCCTGGGGAGCAAAAGAAAGTTTAATTCATGCGGGATAAAGCAAGAAGAGGCAACTCTTCTGATTCAGCCCCTCAGAAGGCAGTAGTGAATGGTGAAGTCTGAGTTCAGGAGCCAGTGGCAAAGAGCCACTGGGCTGACTTTGGCAGCCTTGTTCTGTGCCCAGTCATAAAATATCCATCAGAAGAATCCCTAAAATTCTAAAGATGAATATGACTGCAACTCAAAGATGTGTTGGTAGCAGAGAGCTCAGATGCAGGGCTCTGTGACGGACTATACCAAACAATCTCCAAATGTTTGAAGGCATCACCTCTGTACAGCCAGCAGGCATTTTTATCCAGAATCAGAGCTGAGTCAATGCCTACAACAGAAAAGGTCTTGCAAAAAATATTCTCCGAAGCAGTTAGTATGTGAGCTGCCTTGTCTTTCTCTCAAACTGTCCTCCTAAAAGTATTCACAAAAGGCAGCCACCATGCACGAGGCAGCTGAAAGAAAAAGGCTCTTTACATCCCAGCCCATTAGAGCCAAACTGTGCTGTGCATGCAGCCTGTCCATTCATTCATCCCTCCTTTCTCAGATCAGTGCTGCTCACCTGCCTGGGCTTCAATCTCTGTTGCACATCTGGGGAAACTTCAGGGTCCACTTTCGAGAGCACCTTTCCCTCCTCTGAACATGAACCTTTTATAGCGATAAATGACAGCATTTGAGACTTAAACTACTTAATCTGTAGATGCATGCAGATAAAAAAAAATTATGAGAGGTAAATAATGTTATTTGACCTTGAAAATTTTCCAGCATCCATTCTGAATTGGTTTCCCATTCATTTGCCCATTAATAGCAAATTGTCGAGGCATTTGGCTTAAAAAGTCTCATATTCAGAAAAAGGCATTTTGTCCAAATAGGGACAAAGGTTTGCCCTGCTTCTGTTGTGATGGAAATGGTTTTCATTAAATTTATTTCTTTCTGCTATGTGTAATTTTGCCATATGAGAGATAGACGAAAACTAGGATTGTCCTTATGGTATCCAAAGGGCGATGCTTTTCAAGCGACTCTTCTCCTGTAACCCTTATGTCCAATCAGAAAGTCAGATCAAGATGCTTATAAATTCATGCTTGTTAGAAAGAAGAAAATGAACAAATCTCCCTGACTACGCCTTCACAGAAAGCTTGGGCCCCTCTGCAGCTTCGAAAGGTGCACCCTGTTGACAGCTCCCAAAACCTGGGGTGCGGCCTGCGGCTCTGGCCAGCTGTGCCCGTGAACAAAGCCAGGCTCCAGGCAGCACAGCTCCCGTGGGGTGGGCGAGACCAGACCTTGCCTCCCCGTTTCTGCCGGGTGATAAGTGAGGCCGCCTGCAAACAGCAGGACTTCACGCCAGCTGATTCTCCCTTCTGCAACAATATCACACACACTCCTGTTTTCTCAAGTCTTGCTGGTTTGAAACACCGTGGTTTGAGTTCTCTCTTCTACTTTACAGGATGACCAGGAAGATTTATCAGCAGTTTAATAGAGAGAGAAAAAGGGCAGGGGCAGTGGGCTGTCAACATTAGACAAGAGCACATCCCCCACCAGCACAGTGCCTTCAGAAATAAAATGGAGAGCCTCCCTGCAAAGATCCCTGCAGCAATTTAGTCTGAAGGAATATGCCTCCCTCAGGACTCTTCTTATGGCTGCCAGAGTTATGAGGGCCACACGCTGCCACATCATTAGTATGGTGTGTTTAATTAGCACATACATGTTTGTGTTGTCTTTCTTTTGAAATAATCCAAAACTACATGCGTTGTGCAAACTCCCTGCATTAAAATGACATAATAAATTGTGTCTTCTTTCAGGCAGCAATTTGTAAGGGTACCATGTTGCAGGAAAAAAGGTCAAGAACAAGAGAGAGAGAAAAATAAATAGGAAACTAAAATAAAGAGATGCTGAAGGAGGAGAGGAGTTAACAGGAGTCTTTATAGGGCACAAAAGATTAAAGGAAGATTTCAAGGCATTGACAGGGCTACCATTTCTGGAATGTAAAGTAGCATTCGTATTACACAGCTCAATACCATGCCAGGAATCGATATGCTCTGAAATGTAGTAGAGTTTAAGAAGGTCGTTGTTTTGTGTAATCATGGTCCTTTCAGCAGTGTCCCCATTAGGTTTTGCAGGGTGATAGTCTCTTATAGAGGGCTGACAACTTTCCATCTTAACAAACAAGAAGGTTTCCTCAGGTCAATGGCAAGATAACGGGGAAAGGAATATTTCCAGGTCCCAAGTTTATTAAAGCCTAAATTCTGTACCAAAGAGTTTTGCGTAGCTTTCCTCCCATGAGGAGATCGTGCTCAGATGGATCATCAGAGGTGCTCCCACTCACCATCCACACAGTAAATGTGGAAATGCTGCAGCGTGAGGTCCTTAGCTGGCTCTCCCTTTGTGGCTTGATAGAGCCTGAATTTATTTCCTTGAGGGCATGGTTCAAGGTCTGCTGATAATGCCAGCATTTCTCTGAGGAGTTTTAGCAGACAGCTGAGTTATCACTGAGGGTCTGATTGTGCTTTTATTTATCCTTTGTATTGGAACTTGCTTTACATCTATTGTCTGCAGCTGCATAGGTGACCTCAGAGACCTTTTAAAATTAAGGACACTTTATTACTGCAAATGTGAGCTCCTCATTTGTTTTTCCTGTTTGTGCAGTTCCTAGCAAAGTGGGGGGTTTGACTGTGGCTGAGCTCCTAGTTGCTATGGCAATACAAGTAATAAATAAATAGTAAAAATAATACATTTGAATAAAATATTCTGATTTTGTAAGCATGATCTCTAGAATTATAATAACTGCACCTACTATAGTTTAGCATTTCTGAGCAATGTTTCTGAGTGACTGGGTTGCCCCAAAACACTTATTAACTATCATGCCTTGTACATGCCAGAAAATGGTAATGTAGCTCTACCACGTAATGCTGCAGCATTTTGGCAGTGCTGGTCATGACTTAGATTCTGTGTTGCCAGAGCTCTGCCTGGGAGGAAGTGTGTGTGTGTGGACATGTGAGTGCACATGCCAGAGCCAGGCATGTCCAAACCCATGAGTTTGCACACATGAAGGACAAGCAGCAACTTCATGGGCTTCTCTTTCTCTACAATACTGTGATATGCCCACTCTCATTCAGGTGAAAAACCTTTTACACTTCTCCAGCTGTGCAAAAAAAGCCACAAAATACCTCTAATTTACATTTATACTCCCTTTAAAGAATATCTTTATTTACTATATAACAATAATTAAGCTCATGTAGCCAAGATGCAGCACAAAGCTCTAGATAAAGAGTTATATTTGAAAGCACAACAGAGTTGATGCTTCCTGAATAATCTAAAAATTATGAGATTCTTCACTGTCTTTTTTTCTGAATGTGTAATAACATGCTTTTCCATTGTAAATGGACATGAGTTTTAGAAATCAAAGGCATGCAGAAAAATAGCTGGTTTTCCTCCTGTTTTGCAGTGGAAAACAACAAATATTGGTAAAATCTGAAGTGCCTGCAGATTTGTTTCTTTATTGAAACAAAATTATATTTAATCTTATGAGAATAATGCATTAAGTTCGTACAGAGATAAATAGCTATGTTCATATGCATGTGTATTGATCACACACAAACTGCTGTTAGGTGTATTTAGAAAATAAGGAAGTATAAACCTTCATTCTTGCAGTGACAGATATATCTTATAATATCCAGTAGCTCTAGTGGTCATTGAAATGTTTAAGTACATTTTTGCCTGCTGCCACATTTCTAAAATAGATGAAAAATTAAATGTTAAAAATAGAAAGTATAAACATTTCTGGCTTGCAAAGAGAGAAGGTTAAATCCAGAGTGCTCAGAGATAGTAAAAAGACCTGATGATCCTGTACATATATAAAAGAGGCTCATGTTTTTAAAGACAAACTTTGAAAAATTAAGTTGATAATGCATTATATCTTCATTGCAATATATTGCACTGCGTAGGACTAAGGACCAGTAGTGACACAGACATATGGGAATTGCAGTTGCTTACCACTGCAAGTTTTTTTAAAAAAGTGACTTGTTCTGAAATAGTTTTTAGTTACAGAAGGTATTTCTGAAGAATGAAAGTATAGCAGTAACAATTTCTTTTATTTTTTTTGAAGCAGGCCTCAGCAGGGAAAAATGGGAAATTTAAAAAAAATCCTACCTTTTCCCAAATCCTCTGGTTACAGAAGACGCTCCTCCAACTCATTTCTTCTTAACAGCAGAGCAGCAGAGTAATATGGCTTTGTATCATAACGAACATTCTTTGAAAGAAGACATTACTTGGGAGAAAAGTTAAATTGCAGTTCAACCACAGCCAAAGCAACATTCTGCTCTTTTGAGTTCAGCAGGTTATGAAAGATCACTCTGACTTTGTCATGGGAAAACAAGTAGCCGAAGATGCAATGGGGGAAAGCAGTGGAATGTGACCCCCATTCCTCCAGCTCACAGCTTAATCACTGGCTTCTACGTGATTCTGTACCCTACGGGGGTGACATCCCTCCCAGGCACACCTAACAGACAGTACGCTGAACAGCAAGTAGGTGAGGTAACATCTGGTTTATGGATCCTGCCAAACTGCCCAGCATTTGTTCATGTCAGGACTTTGGGCAATCAAGTGGAAATGTCTGCCCACAGAAAACGTCTGCCCACAGAAAACTGGTGTGTGTTGCCAGGACAAAGAGATACACCAGTGAACTTCAAACATCTGTATAGCTGGGTGGGAGGTGCAGGAACACTGTGCTCTCTCAGGCACCAGGCCATTTCTTCCTCCTGATGTCTCCAGTCTTCAATGTCAAACCCTAGGGTATATTAACCACCAGCCTACAAAGTAAATTTATCATGTCAAGCACAATGATGTGGGAGCATCCAGCCCGTGCTTTACCTCAGATCAAAGAGACAAGCTGCTTGTTAGCAGCAGTAACCTGATGCACGCTTTTAATGCCAACTTTTGGCCAAAATAGAGATTCTTCCTGTGTATTGAAAATCAAGAATCCAGGGGGGGAGAAAAAGGAATACAGTGTGGTAAAAGAGAAGCCTAATACATCTTTTCCATATCTTTATCTTCCTAAAGGTGCAAAGACACTCAGTGCTGTTGGTTAGGGAGTCAAATTTTGAGATGGTAAGTAGTGGCAAACAATGTTCAAACCTCTGTCATTTGAACATTTAAACGTAAAAAATTAAGATTTGAAATAGGAGCTGCACAGTCTGTTCAGAGTTAGGATAATCAATACAAGTGGGTTCCTGCGTTAGCTTTACATAGAGCATAACCTGAATTGTAAGGCTAAGCTGGGTTACTCTTCATCTTTCTCGTTGAGCAGAGCATGGCTTACCAAAGGGCCACCCACCCTCCCTCTGCACCTTTGGCAAAGACATTGGGGCCACCCCGGCAGAACTGATCCACTAAGAACATTTCCAGGTTTCCCTGTTGAGTCTTCATTAAAGAGAGGAGCATTTGTGTTCAACACCATTCTACATCAATGTCCACATTAAAGCACTGTCTGCAAGTGCTCCTCTGCTGCATTTGCAAGTGTTTTCCAGCCCCCTCCAGGCAGCAGCACAAGAGGGAAGCCCCACTGAGCTCCCCCCTCTCTTCTACTGACCGTGAACAATAAGCTGTACAAAAATGAGAGTTTGTGAAAAGATTTCTTTGAACTTTACTGCAACTGTAAAGGCAGATTTCCTTCACAGACTCTTCCATGTGCAGAGTGAGGAAAGCAGAGGGCTTGGCTGCTCCAAGGCTGATGGAGGCATACAAGTAACTGTGGGCACTGAGGAAAGGTAACTCATTTGGAGCTCACAGTCATTGCCACAATTACTTCTAGCAGAACTGGAATTCATAACTCTCTCCTCCCTCTACTAAAATTCTTGAGAAAATGCTACCTAAAAATCAACCTGATGACTTTCTGCTGGCTTGGAAACAACACAAAACCCCAGCACCCAACCAAACTCAGTGTATATGTCACTTTTGAATCATCTGATATGAATTCCACTCTCTTTTCCACCAAGATGAAACAAACAATATAGAACTATGTCCAGTTTGTGGTCATCTTGGCTCTTCCCATGTGGCTGGCATACACTGCTCAACAAAGTGATGGATCTGTCAACACAAGACAATTTGATATGTGTGCATCCCTATCAGAATGCACCCCAGTCTTGAAACTCAGCTCCTTGCCAATACAAACCATTACCTGAAGTTTTCCCTGACTGTGTTGTCTGTGTGCTGGCACCAATGAACTTTGCTGGTTGAGTAGAGTCCTCTTTCCTGGAGGTATCTTCTTATTCTGCAGCACTATTCCCCTTTTTGAGCAACATGCATATCTCCTTCTGAATTCATGGAATCCCACTTGCCTTTGCTCATGACCATGAGAAGCTCTTTGCTGTGCAACCTGTCCTGGTGGCAGCAGAGGTGGTATGTTGTGGCAGCATCATCAACTTGGAATTATTTCTTTTTCATGGAGGGAAAGAACACAGTCTGTTATTTTTATCTTTATAAACCCATCTGGACATCTTCAGCTCACCAGATTTTTTTTCTGATTAAGGCAACCAGACTCTAACAAAGTCCTGCTGGCTTATGTCTTTCACTCTGATGCAGAGTATCTTAATTCCAAGTGGTCAGAGAAAGGCAGCAGCACTTCTGTCCCTTTCCTATTCCTACAGCAATGAGCTTGGGCTGATTTCTCTGCATGCAGAAAGTCATTGAAAGCCAGAGGGAATCTGTACTTGAAAGGATTTCAGGCATGAAATGTAGCAAGCACCAGCAGCAGCGCTCTGCAAGATTCAAAGGAATATGTCATTCTTTGGGTACTGTGAATCTTGACAGGTATTTTAGGGGTATCTCTTTTTGCCTGCATGGCTACACTATAGTCTCTGTACAATTGGATGTGTATATATATGAAAAAGACAAAATTTCAAAAGAAAAACAATTCCAGTTTTTGACCAAACTGGTGAAAGTCTCAAACTGGGCGAAAAAATATGTGATTTCTTCAATGTTTCACTGTAATTGCTACAAGTTGTTGGGCAAGATGTGAAAACACCCAAAGCTGGTGTTCAAATGTGTGGCTTTGTATTACAAAAGTATACTGAAGCACTGGTGGGTTTACTTGCAAAAATACACTCCTAGGTTTCAAACTCAGGCTTTGGAGCTATATGGAAACCATAACAAAGCTATCATACAGTGCTTTCTCGTGGTGCTCACTCTAAAGGCATTGTTAGAGAAACAGAAGTCAGAATGCTCCTGAGACATAAAAAGCTGTACTGCGTGTAAACACAAAGTTTACAAATAGCTTGAAAGTCATAGCAAGAAATTTTAAAAATCCCTGAATTGTAAACAAGGCAGGAAGAATGGACCGAAAATAATAATTCATATAAGATTTGTGTATTTTAATGAGCTGTGATTTCTTCCATAATCTTCAACAACCGACATCTATCCTGTCTTGGAATATGCAAGTAATGATACTTTGACTATAGATACTCAGAGGTGTCTTCAGGGGGTGGTCATGCATGTAACAATCTAATTTATCAAAACACAAGAATGTACAGCGCATAATTAAAATGGGATATTCATTGCTAAAATAAAGTTTAAAATAAAAACGGATTTCAAAAGGGAGACACTAAATCAATGGATGTCCACCTGGTCTGTTAAACACTCATATAAAGGCAGCTTATGAGTAGCAAGTGCTTAGTTTACTGATGGCCAGATGCTCATTTTGGCAAAGATGGCCCTTCTGCATGCCCAAATTTGGAGACATTTCTTAAACTGTTGATGACCATCAGAAATAGGCTGCTGGGCTAGCCTTCGGCCTGGTCCATATGGAAGCTGTTATGGTCTTGCTACTAGAGCTGAGCAGGAAAGCAGTCAGTTCTTATTTCTCACCATTCAAAGGTGGAGAAACAAAGTTCTTCCCCTTTGGTGCCTTCTCAAGGCCTCTGCACATGGATGCAGCAGAGCCTTTGGACACTCCCTGCTCCTGCCTCATACTCCCAGCTTGTGCCTGCCTTTCCCCATGCAGCTGAACAGGCATGGCATTCATTGCCATTTAAAAACTCCTTCTCCACCCGTCATCTACCTACAGCAGGGGAATCCAACCAATGCCTGCTGGCTTTTGTCTTCGCTGTGCATGCATCCTAATTCCAGGCAGAAGCATCTCACTGAGGAGTCAGAGGACGAATTATCCCTCTTTTATCAGTACACAACCCCAGTCATAATGTATGCCCACAGGAAGAAACGTTTCCCATGCAGGGAATGACTCAGACTAGGTCAAAGCAGCGATATAAGGAGTGTGGAGAAAAGTGAATAGTAACTGCAGCTTATAGAAGGTGGCATTTATCTTAACAGAGCAACAGCTGCTCACTGGGAAGTTACAAGGGAGTATTGTGATTTTCTGACTCTGAAGCCCACCCTTTAAGAACCACTGATCTGGAATATGAAAAGACTGCACATGTTGAAAAAGTCTTTTTTAATGAGACAGGGTCAGATTGTGATGAAGCTCACTGAGGTTGAGTGGCATTTTCCTTCTTCTTTTGGCCCCATTGACATTAAGACTATCACTATTAATAAAATAAAGCCAAATACAATGCAAATGAAATTGAGATCCTGCTGCATACTGATAATTGATAATTAATAGATATCAGTAGATTCAATAGATTCCAATATTTTTATTTTTTCTGAGTGACCAGCTCTACTGGCAAGTAACAGCAGTATGGGGTTGCCCTAGTAGGACTCTTATAATGACCAGGTTATATAATTGGTTTTACATCTCTATCCCATGCTACCTCCAGCTGTGTTAGGGCCTAGTAACATGAGGTGCAACAACTATCAGGCATGGAGTTGACTCTCTGTTGATAAGATTAAGCAATGACTAAGCTTCAAAAAAAGCATAAACAGTGGTGTAATAAGGCTGTCGTTGAAGTAAAGCGAATAAAATGAAACTGGTATAAAACATAACTACATTTTATTGTAGCAAGTGAAACAATCAGAAAACTGCTTCTTTTCAGTCTAATTGTTCCACCTGCCTCCATACAGCATGCTACACAAAGTCCTGGGCTTAATCACCTTAGCTGTGTCATGGTTCTTTCCTGATGCAAAACAGCAATGCACCAAATCAACTGGAGACACCAGAAATTATTAAACATGCATAGCCTTAAAGAGTCAGGCCAGTCTTTCTTAGTTTTTGTGTATTCATTGGCCCAGGGAAAAAAAATTGATAAAATTTACAGAAGTTGTACAAAAGCAGATTAACCATTCAATTTGCATTAGAGATGAGTTGTGCCTTGTAATGTCTATCAGCTGGGCTGTGCTGGGGGCAAATGCCACAAGAGTGGAGAGAAACTCATGAAGCTCTACCCATGTGGCACAAGAAGTGCATCCAGGGTGTGACACAGAGGAAACAGACTTATAACCTGCTGGGAACAGCCTGGTTGCAGTTTATTTATGAAGAAAGTGCACCGGTCTTCCCTTGTTCTGGCCATAAGTCTGTTTTCAGAGGTGTCTGTCAGAGGAGGAATGAGCTGGATTCCTCAGGCTATGATGTGCCATAAACCTGCATGATACCTTGGGCTGGCAGGAAACTCACTGGGCCACAGAAAGTCTTGGGAGGAGAGAGGGTTGAAGAGAGTGACTATGTGTAGTTTTATATCAGGCAGATAGCGACAGAGGTTGGGCTGAGTGAGCTGGGTTGCACTGACTTTGCTCAGCTTCATCTGTTTTTTTCCTTGAGACTGGGGAATGCTGCTTTGCTCAGGTATCTCTTGGACAGACCTCACATTTTTCATTTATGCTTTTTAACCTCAGCACTCTTGAAACAGATGTCTCGAGGTACTATTTGCAAACTCATCAGCTAACCTGACTTTAAAATCTCAGCTAGCTCATAGAATTAAACTCTCTGATTTACTGTAAAAGACTAGAGAACCAAGGATACATTGGGAAATCGAGTAAGAAAAGAGTAGAAATTGGGAAGAAAGCTCCTTTTATTTTTAAGCACTGAGAATGAGAAAAGCAGAGATGTAAAGGGAAAAACTTAGAGCCAGAAGATCCAAACTTCCCCTTGATTCTAAACTTAGCTCAGCCACTGGCCCACCGTGCAGATGACTCAGTGCACTTCCTTGAACTTAAATCATTCCTCTTACAAAACTTGTTAAAGAAAGACGTCAGTGTAAATTAGATGTTGTGTCTAAGTTTGGCTATGGCCGATACATAAATATCGGAACTTTAATGTGTTCTCATTCTTGTCTGCTTAAGAAAGATGTGTATATACATGCACATATGCATATACATACATAGCAAGGGAAAGAAAGACTTCTTTGCGCTATTTTTACAGATTCATTTACATATATTGTTATTTTGCTGGTGACATAAGAGCTCACAGCTGATTAGAAGTTTAACCATTTTCAGAGCAGCCTGATTGCCACAACACCCAAGCACTCTTCATTCTCTCAAACTGTCGGGAAAGTTTCAATCCCATCCAGGCAGTGGGAGCTGAGAGAGCACACGTTTGGCACATAACATACATGATGGCTGATTTCTTGTGACACTAATCTTCACTCCTGGGGAAAAGGCAGTCATTTATTCATAACTCTATCACTCAAAAGTAACCATTCTTCTCACCATGGAGATAAATGTCAAAACAGAGACCACCCATAGGCTAAGTCTAATCTAATCTGTCCAAAATGGATATATATTTAGATCTGTTGTCAAATCTTGAATAGTAAACCCTTTAACCTGGACAACTATTTCCTCAGTCTACCCTCTCCATCTATAAATATGCATATCAGAGTGGATATATGCTATCAGAGAAGCATGTTAATCCTACTAAGATGGACAAGATATGATGCTGACCAATCTTTCCAATATGAGCAACCAGTCAGACGACAAAGCACAAGACTTACAGAAATGTGTAACAGAGAGGGGAAAAATATAATAATTTTTTTTGAAGTATCCCTATCATTCAACACTCACCTGAAATCAGCAGGCCCTCCACTCCCAAGTGGCTGGTCCAACAAATAAGAAAAACAGGGTCCTACCTAGATGTATGTGGAAGATAGCAATGGAAATTCCCTTTCCCATAAAACTGTTAATTCTTGTTGCCCGTCTCCTTCCTCCAGTTCACATTTCCAGTTTGGGGATGTCAGCTGGGAGGTGTTTATTTATGCTACATCCTTTCTCTACAAATTGTACCTATGGAGTTCCTCATATCCTCTTGAAAATGGTTGTCACAATTTTCAAAAACGGGAAGAATGACCCCAGAAACTACAGGCCTGTCAGTCTCACTTTAGTGCCCAGTAAAATCATGGAAAAGGTTATTCTGGAAGGTATGGAAAAACACCTGGAGGACAGCACAGTCTTCAGTCACAGCTGGCATGGCTTCATGAGGGGAAAGTCCTGATTGTCAAATCTGATTTCCTTCTATGACAGGGTAACCCACGGAGCTGATCTAGGAAAGCCAGTAGATGTAATGTTTTTGGACCTCAGCAAAGAGTTTTGTATTCTCTGATGCAGTATCCTTCTGGATATAATGTCCAGCACTCAGTTGGATGACAATGTTACATGATGGGTGACTGGCTCACAGGTTGGGCACAAAGGGTTACAGTGACTGGGGTGACATCAGACTGTCAACCTGTCACTAGTGGAGTTCTGCAGGGCTCCATCCTCAGTCCTGTGCTCAACACCTTCATAAATTACTTAGAAGTGGGACTGGAAGAAATACTAAGTTTGCCAACAGCACTGAACTTGGAGGAGTTGTTGACTCTGTCGAAGGCAGGAAGGCCCTGCAGAGAGACATCAAGAAATTAGAGACATGGGGAATCACCAACCATGTGAAGTTTAACAAGAGAAAGTGCCAGAGTCTGCACCTGGAATGGGCAACCCTGGTTGTGTGTATAGATGGTGAATGAGAGGCTGGAAAGCAGTGCTGCAAAAAGGGACCTGGGGGTTCTGGGGGATGGCAAGTTGAATCTGAGTCAGCAGTGCCCTGGCAGCCAGGAGGGCCAACCACGTCCTGGGGGCATCAGGCACAGCATCACCAGCTGGGCAAGGGAGGGGATTGTCCCGCTCTGCTCTGCACTGGGGCGGCCTCACCTCGAGTCCTGGGGGCAGTTTTGGGCACTACAAGATAAAAATAACATTAAGCTTTTGGAAAGTGTCCAAAAGAGGGCCACAAGGATGGTGGAGGATTTGGAGGAAAAGCCATACAAGGAGTAGCTTAGGTCACTTTGCTTGTCCAGCCTGGAGAGGAGGAGGCTGAGGGGAGACATCATTGCAGTCTTCAACATCCTCCTTAGGGGAAGTGGAAGGGCAGGTATTGATGTCTTTTGTCTGGTGACCAGTTTCAGGACATGAGGAAATGGCATGGAGCTGAGTCAGGGGAGATTTAGGTTGGATATCAAGAAAAGGTTCTTTACCTAGAGTGGAGAGGCACTAGAACAGGTTCTCCAGGGAAGTGATCACAGCACCAACCCTGAGAGACTTCAAGAAGTGTTTGGACAATGCTCTCAGGCACAAGGTGTGATTTTTGGGGTGTCCTGCACAAGGTCAGGAGTTGGACTCGATGATCCTGATGGGTCCCTTCAAACACAGTATATTCTGTGATTCTATGATTCTATGATACCCTGATACTGAGGCACTGGACAACACCACAGAAGAAACAGAAGTGACTGTAATTTTCCTGTCCCACTCCTGTATTTCATACTTCCAAGAATCTCTGAGTTCTTTTTGACGTGGAATGTCTGAAACTCATCTCAGAGCCTGAAGAGAAAGAAGTCTTCTTGCTGTGGTCCTCAAAAAGGAATTATGCTGTTTCAGAGAACAATACTTCTATCTCTTGTAGATATTTCATTATTGAAGTTTCAAAACAAACGCTATTGCATAAATTGTAAACATAGTTTACACTGCTTGTAAACTGTCATATTTCTGGTGCTCAAATATCCTTGTTCAAAACTAAATTCCCTTTTTGCATTTGGATAAATCTTATCAGCAGACAGGTAACTAATTATTTCAAAAGATAGATTAGGTTTTACACTTATTCTACCTTAGCCATTCAACCACATTACCATGAATGCATCACGAACTACTTTTCTTGTCTGTGTATTCCAGGCGAGTAGCTGAGCCATGGTTGTAGCAAAAAGCACTTCCAGATGTCCCACATAGGTTTAGAGGGAATGGGACTTCAGATATGACAGTATGGGATTGCCTCTAGGAATCCAAGTGCAAAAAGGAGATCTGGCCAGCCACCTGCTGTGAGTCACTCTGGCTTGCTTACCCAGGATTTGCACTTACAACTGGGTCAAATCCTTATCTGGAATAGTTATACAAATCCGCACTGCAGCAGGATTGAACCCATGTATCACAATGCACAAATACACAAGCAGCATTGCTGGAAAGGGTCTGCTTTCTAAAGGTGGCAGAAATGGGTGCCAGGTGACAGCTGAGATGATGTAGAATGGTCCTTGTGCAGGAAAAAAAATGAATGTTTTCCAAAGTAATAGCTCAGTAAGGTAAAATATCTGGAAAAAAAAAGGCTTTAACACAACATAAAATAATAGTACAGAATAGGAATCAAGAACCATGGTGTCACTTCCAGGCCATGGCTTCTGTGCATGTGAAGCAATCATCTGGAAAAGAAGTTAGCTGTGGGAGAGGATTATGAACAGGTCTTGATCTCACAGCATGACCAAAATGGCCAAGAGAGCAAATGCAACCCTTTTTAGCAATGACCAGCACCTGAAGAAGAAGGAGGAATCAAAGTTACTACTTTTTGTCACATCCTGGAGATGGTCATTGCTAGGTATTGTAAACATTTCTAGTCTCAACACTTTAGCAAGGATGTTAATAAATACAAATGGTTCAGAAGTAGTGCCACCTGAGGAAAATCTCCCTCATGCTGAGCACTTAAAGATCAACCTCACTACCTCAAAGAAAGGGCACAGAGGAGAGTAAACCACTGCCTAAGACTACCTGTGTGGAGAGGGAAATCTACAGGCATTAGAGATCCTTCAGCAGGCTACAAATCTCTTGGACTCAAAAATGAGACAAACTGAGACAAAGAACAGAATGCTAAACTGCCACATTTGGAATGACTTATCCAGTAAATTTGCCATCTCTGCTAGCCTTGCAATCAATACTGCTGTCATACAGAATAGCTCACTCAGAAACAAAAATGCTGAATGAAGGACTCCATGAAATCCTATGCCCTGTATTAACTAAAACAGAGTGGATGATCATAAGAGTCCACTTGGGTCTTAAAATTCTATGAGTGTAGTTCAGAGGACATGTACTTCTAGAGGCTAAGTATGAGATCCTTATATTTGTCAGGATGAGTTTTCCCTGAAGGTTTTTCCTGAAGAAATACTAAATTATTTATCCTATAACTGAAAAGTAAGCTGCAAAGATAGGAAGTAAGGAGCCCCCAAAAGATCAAATTTCCCCCTGTTTTCCTATTTTCCTTAATTCTAGGTGAAAATGTATACAGACAATAGACAAACTGTATGTTTTGAAGAACACTGAAAGGTTCTGAAGGTATGTGGAGAGGATGTCAGCACCCTCATAAGCAAATCTTGTAAAAGGCAGATACTGGCTACATCTGGGTTTATAACAGGGCTCTGTAGGAAATGGCTTTTCTGGTTTTGATGAGCTGTGTAGCTCTGTGACTGATGTGGTGTTGCACCACATTTCCAAGGGATGGAATCTATAGCAGCCTCCTTTACTAGCTATCTGGATTTTATCACTTTGACTGAATGTCAGCAGGTTTTTACAATGTGAGGCTCCAAAACCATGTCGTGCCTAGTCAGTCCTGTTTCCTCAGGCAACTTTATCCATTTCTGCTCCTGGTTGTATAGCAGCACAAAGAACTCCAGTAATCCCCACCAAACTCATGCTGTAAGACTCGGTATTGCACATTTTCCAAGAGTATCATTTAAGATGGCACTTCAAACCACTGGGAACCAAGCTGAGCTTTTCCATGAAATTCTATTTGATTTGGTAAAGAGGAATTTCAGTAGAGTGAGGCTAGGACTATCTCTATGTGATTTACAGCAGAATTTCCGTCTTTTGCATATCTTCAACACATACCAGGACTTGATGAAGACCTTATATTTCAGGTGGACCAATCCTAAGTTTCATCCTCTAGCTACCCATACCAAGAAGGTATTCAGCTTGGATGTCTTAATCACATTTTCAGTTTTGATGGGCAGGAAATGTAGTGTAGTTATATGTGTGAGCCCTGAATAAGCTTAAGATTAGGTGTTTGCTGCATGCTGTCTTTGGGAAACAGTGGCTGGATTTTGTTATGTTGTAAGTCTGGGAAATCACTGACATCTCCCCCTCCCCTCAACAGGTATGTTTTGGGGGGGCGTAGGGGATTGGCCTCTGACCTGGTCTGCATTTAATCAGCACTTTTATCTCGCTTTGCAGTAACTCCTAACATGTACCACTGGCATCATCAGCCAAGTTCTCTCCATGTTTTTCAGTTAGCCAGTAAAATACTATTGTTGAAACCAGTTTAGAAGGTGAGTTAATGGCAGAGAGGATATGACCAGCCTGTCTCAAATCCTGGACTTGGAGTTTTGAAAAATAAACTGCTAGAAAATTGTCATTTAATTCCTGTGCTTTGCTTTTTAATTGTATGATCTTAGCAAGAAATAGAGTTTAGTTTAAACTAAATTGCTGTTACTTTTCAACGTACTTGAGTAAAGTCTCAGAGCTGCAATAAAAATAATTAACATAAGCAGCTATTGCTAAGCTAAAGTGAAAATTTAAGTTTGGGTATCCTGATCTCCATATTTACTGACAAATTATCCTGTGCTTTTTTGCTGTGGCCACCTACTACCCTGTAAAACTTAAGGAACTCTTTGTTTGTCGCAGTACAATTTTTTTAGAACAGCTAGTACATCTTTAATCTGAAGAAAGATGCTGTCGTTTCCCAAGCCGGGTGACACTTGGAAGCACATTATCGCATACAGAATGTTCATTAAAAGCGGATTAGGAGAAGTTCTCATCAAACATACCAATTCCACTTGAAATAAACGGCTTCTAAGCACAGGAATTGTTAGAGGAACGAACCTTAGGTGCCGACTAGTTTGGTTTGCATATTTTAGAGAGTGTTTTGAGCTGTTGTGTGTGGGACTAGGCTCTTTACTCCAGCAGTTCTGTTTAGTTTACTCAAACAGAGTAGTAACCATAGGTAAAAAACGTTTGAGGTGATAAAATGTGGAGACTCAATAAAAAGATATCCCAGACATGAAACACTGCAGAAGAACGCTGCTTAATAATGAACTAATTAAAAAAACAAATTAAATGAAATGCAGCTTTCACTGTTAGGTTCTAGATTTCTCTCCCCCAAACATTAGACGAAATTGCATTGGTTACAAAAATTTATTAATACAAACTTTACACACTTTATATAACAGTTATCAAAGTCCTAGTTATAGATATCATGTGTGTAATAATACTTTGTTTAAGTTCTTTTTATATTCATTTGCACACAAAATAAGATCTCCAAGACTAACATCTACCTACTATGACTGTATCTCAAATCTGCTCAAATTTTGGTAAGGCTGTTGGCGTTTCTAAATAAAAAAGAAATCGTACAAAGGATAATAACCTAGGTGATCACTTCATAAATGCTTGCGACTAGCCACTGAACTCTAACTGATAAGGTCATAAACAAAACGTCAAGAGAGCCCTATGTCATTATACCACAGCCGACACAAACACAGCGCACTCTGCCCATGGCCAAAGAACAGAAGGACGACTAAAACGCAAGCCGATGTGTTGCAGCATCGTAGGGCCACTAAATAGCCATCCGTGAACTCGTGGCGATTTACAAGGTGAAGAGAAGGCACGAAAGCTGCACACTGCGCCCCGCGTCCCTGCGCCCCGGGAGCGCGCCCGGGAGGGCCGGCAGGGCGGGCGGGGCGGCCGGAGCCGCCGGGGCAGCGCGGGCGGGCNACCCGCGAGGGTTTGTTGGGGGGGTTGGGGGGTTGCTTTCCGACGTCTTGGATGCGGGGCTCGTTTTGTGTCTTTGGAAAGACTCCTGTAAGGTTTGTGTGGTGAGCTGGAAGGAAGCGGGTACCTACGTGTCCTCCTTCGCTCCCGGCCCGGGCGGGGGACGAGACCAGCCCCCGGGCAGACGGTAAGATAGGAGTCCGTACATAGAGAGATGAGGTGAAAATGGTTTATCTCGTTAGAAACCGAACCACAGGTGAACACTACACATTCTTTTATGACAAAAGTTTGTTTTATGAAATAAATTTTACTAAGCAATAAGCCAGAATGTAGAAAAATACATTTTACCTCCAAACTCAATAAACAAGGAACAAAAACTTTCGTAGTAGTGCATAATTCTTTAGTGGTAGCTACAACAGGGGTTCCTAAACTTGTACAATAAGAGCTTGCATAAAACAGAACAAAGGAGTGAGAGAGCGTTCACAATCTTTTTTTTTTTTTTTTCCAAAAAGAACATAACCCAAAAAGGTGACTCAGGTGGGTTAAACAGAGCTCGGAAAAGTTCGAAGAGAGGATGAGAGGCGGGAGGTCCTACAAGAAAAAGCAATCAAAGAAAAGAGCAACTCCGACCGAAAAATGCAAAGGCGAGAACCCTGCTCATTATTACACATGATGAAAAGCATGGACAGCACTGGAGAGTAACACACTGTACTTTGCATCCAGGTCCAGTACCGAGCTGCCCGGGGCAGTTGGGTAGCGGATCGGAGGTGGGATCGCCTCGTCTTACCTCGACCCTGCGGCACCGGCTCCGGTACCGGCGCCGGCCCCGGGGCGCGCCGGGGGCCGCCCCCGCTCACTTCCCCACTCTTTCCAAACGGGTCCTGTCTCTGCTTTGGCTTTGTTCTGCAACTCTGCCCAGCCAGCCAGAAGAGCAGTGCACGGGGCTTAGTACTTACTACCCTTGCTGCTGGTTTGGGATTTTGGGGTTGGGGTTTTGAGTTTGGCTTTTTTTGGTTTTATTTTGAAATTTTTTTTGTTATTGTAAATTTAGTTTTGGTTTTTTTAACTATTTCTCCCTCCAATAGGCAACAGAGATGCACAATTTGGATCGAGCTGTTGTTTTCACAAGATAATTATCCTCTAAGCTCATTGTTTGAGGATACACTAATAGAGATACAACTGGAATCAAAGAAAGCAGGAGAGAAAAAAAAAATAATCGAAATCTAGAAGAAAGGGGACGCTGCCCCTTCAGAGACGCTAGTGGCAAAGGAGCCTGCCTTGAGACTCACCAGGGGAAGAATCTGCTTTACCAATTCTCCCAAATCAATTTCCTCATAATCCCCCTGGGAGCAGGTCATCCTTCTCTATGTACAGTAGCAAATGGTGAAAATTAATGTCTTTGACCCTGTCGCGGATAAAAATACTATCCTTTTAATTTCTGTTACAAAAATAGGAGTAATATTCAAAACAATGATTGTCTTTTTTTTTCTATTTATTTTATATAAAAACATAAACAGCTCAGGCGAATTCTTGTTCTTGTGCAGGCTTTTCATGAAGAATTGTTCTTTACTATTCTTAGTAGTATTTATATATATATATTTATATATTATATATAACTTAATGATTGGTCCACAAAGTAGATCTGTGCGTTTCTCTAGTGCTTTTTGTACAAAAGAAAAACAATATTATTATCAAAATATTCATTTAATGGCTTTACTTCATACATAAATACATGTTTAGATAACACAGGAGCGGTGATTGTTCAGTCAGTTTGGAAATGACTTTTGTTTTTGTTTAGATTTTGTTGTTGTTGTTGTTGGGTTTATCTCTCTCTCTCTTTCTCTCTCTCTCTCTCTCTCTCTCTCTCTTAGGACTTTGTATACACAGGAGTGGCTGGTTACTCACATCGCTACAAATACGCTACTCGGCGTCCTTTGTTTTTAACTCTTTGTTTATACCTTTTCCCCAGGACGGCTGCTAAGTATTTCTTGACAGCCATTTGTTTCCGGTAGCGGCTGTAGCTGTCCGTGAAGATCCCGTCTATGTGCCGCTTGGTCAGCGGTTCCGCATCGTCCCCCAGGCCGCCGCTGGCACCGCTGCAAGCACCGAGAAGTACAGCTGCATCAGGCGGGGCCGCTCCGCCCCGCTCCGCGCCCCTCCGCACCGCCCCCTGCCCTGCGCAGCCCCGCGCCGGCCGCTGCTCCCGGCGCAACACGTTGCGCGGAAGATGCGCGGGGAGACAAAGGCCGCGCCGAAACCCGCTCCCGACGCGGTGCGCGCAAGTGACGGCGGGAGAGACAATATCTCCTCGCCATGAATTATTCATTGCGGCCGGGAAAGCTGCTCTCCCTGGGGCTTCATTAACGTGTTACCTTCTGCCGAAGGGCAGCGGGTGGCACCGGGCTCGCCCCTGCCCCGCCGGCGGCGGGGAGCCCCGGGGAGCCCCGCCCGGCTGCTGGGGGTGCGCTGGGCTGCAACCGAGCCGCCACTGCTGCAGCTGAGCCCTCGATCATCGCTCTCCATAAGCTGGTCCCCCCCGGCAAACCGTAAGGGCTGCCCAACTTCTTAATTTTAAATCGTTTGCTTATAAAAATGTATAGAGACACGTAGATATAGATGTAGATATAGATATATAGATATATGCACACGCGTGTGTGTATGTATATATATATATATGTATATCTTTATGCCCGAGCGTAGTAACCCAACCAAACCTCCGCGCACACCCGCGCTGACAACCAGCCTCACACTGCGCCGGGAGCGGCCAGGGGCGGCTGATGGTTGTGGAGCCGGACTCCACCAGTCTCATCGCGGGCGCAACACATTCCCGACCCCGGCCGGGGCAGCTTTGTTCCCCCCAGCCGCGGCCCTTCCAGTGTCTCCGTTCCAGCAGCACCAACGCCCACCGCGGAAAAGAGCAAGCAGAGAGCCTTACCCGACCCGCTTGGCCATCAGGGAGTGCAGATATTTCCTAGCGGATAACTGGCCCAGGAGTTTCCTGTAGGCTTTGTTGAAGATCCCATCGGCGTGCCTGGGCAGAGGGAAGAGCCCGCGGGTGAGCGGCGAGGCCTGGGAGCCGGCTGCGGCGGGTTGCGGGAGCCCGGGCGGTAGCGGTGACCATCCCTCTCCGCCGGCGAGCGGAGGGCGGCATCTCCCCGCGTCCCCTGGGACCCCTCGTCCCCACCCAGATCCCTCCCCGCCGCGCTCGCTCGGTTCCGCGCCGGCTGGGCATTTCTGCTCCGTTTGCGAGAGCATCGCTAGCCCTCCCCGGCGCGGGCGGCTCCCCCGCTCCCTCCCCCGCGCCGCTGGAGGTAAGGAGGCTTTTCCATTTCTTCTGAGCTTTACACTGGGCACCGGGACCTGAGCAGTATTGTCGTTTGTTTGGGTTCGGGATTTTTATTTTGATGTTGTTGCTGTCTGCTTGTTAGGTGTCATTATTATTTTTTCCCCCAATCGGTTCTGCCAGACCCGTTTTTCTCCCTACTCCAAATTCACGCCTGACACCCCGCGAGTTGCAGTCACCTCTTTTCCGGTGGGTAATACAAGGTGTACATCTCGCCGATCACGGAGGACGGATTCGCTATACCGAGGGGCTCGTGGTCGTAGGCGAAGTCCTGCAGGGTGTTCCCGTCCTCGTCGTAGACTTCATCCTCCAGCCTGGCAACGAGAGCAGCAAGGAGAAGGAGTCAGACGGGCTCCGCGGGGCGCTCCGCTCCACTCCCCGCTGCCGGCTTCCGGCTGCCTCGGTGGCGACCCCTCGGCGGAGCCGACCCGGGAGCCCCGGNCCCCCGGGCGCCCCGGGCGCCCCGTCCGACTGCCCCCACCCCCTCCCTGCCCCCGCCCGCTCCCCATCCCCGCCCTCTCCTCTGCAGGGCAGGACCGCGGAGGAGGGA
>VXBT01011883.1:0-11838 GCA_013400235.1 Oriolus oriolus
TGCAAATTAAACCACTACAGGTTCCAAGTCTCATTGATATTTCTCTCCTAAAACTGTTAGGCAGTGTTGAATGTTCAGATGCTATGACAACTATTAGTAAAAAAGTTCCTTTGCCTTATGGTATTTTGCACAGAAAGACTCTTTTAGTAGCCTTCTTTATAAACTGAATTCAGAAGGAAAAGAACTTAGAAGTTATCAAACCAGCTCCTCTATACTTAATAACATTTTTAGGTTTGATGAGTCACATAATTAAAGTTACTGTTATCTCACCAAAGCCACCCTTTTCACAGTCAGGATGAGTTACACTGAACAACAGTATTTGTTCACAACTGAGTACTCTGGCAAAGAGGAAGAGCTTTCTGTGTGGCTGGTTACTGTTAAAAATAAGAAAATTATTTCAGAATGACAGAATCATTACAGTTCAAAAGGACTTTGGAGGTCTTGACTTTGAGTCCAGCCTTTTGCACAAAGCAAGTTTAATGTTGAACTTGGGCAAGGCTACTCTGGGTTTTGCCCAGCTGGAAGCTCATTTCAAATTATGGGTCTAATTTTTCTGTCACACTCTTCTGTGAAGAGTTTTGTCTCTCTTTTCTTGATAACTTCCACTTAGGTGTTGGAAGGTTGTGAGCTAGCTACCACTAAGCCTTCTTAATTAATGCCAGCTTTTGAGAGGAAGAAATGTTGGAGTAATTTCATGGACAACCAATGAGCAGTGAGGCTTATCAGGTGGTAAATAGTGTGTCATAATGAGAACTTCTGTAGAATTTTGGGGAATATTTGGGGTGCTGGTGTAGCAGGCACCTGAGCCAGTGAATTCGTCTTTCACACACCACATCAGCTATTTCCAGTGAGAGTTTAGAAGTGTAAAGTCAGTCCAACAGGAGTCTCACAGACTGCTCAAAAAGGACATGAGCCAGTTAAAAGCTGAATTTGGAGGAACAGCAAAACAGACATAATTTTTTGCAATGAGAGCACTGGGTTAAATCTGAATTCCCAGCTCACATTTCTGATGAAGACAATCTCCCCGCATGAACTTCTATAGGCTCAGTGACATCAATCTGCGCATCCAAAATTACAGTCTACATGCCATTACACAGCAGCTGTGCACAAAGCTCATGCAGCCCTGGGAGAATCAGCTGGTGCTGCAGCGAGCTCTGTCACACCCACCTTGCTAATAACAGGCTCTACTTCTCTTCAGTAAGATTACACAAAATCAAGCGGCACATCCCATGAGAATACTGGCGGTGCACTGTACTTCAAGATACGTGCATCTGGGATAGCTGCAAAGTAAGAGACCGTGGATGAATAAAAACGATGTCTAGGGAACAGCAGAAATTGACATAAATTGAATTACTTTCTCCACTTTACTTCTGCATTTTGCATGTCCAACTAAATACTAGTCATACTGATATCTTAACATTTACATGAATGTAACTTTTTCCCATCAGAAATGTGCCAAACCTCCAAACTGAAATCAAGAAACTGGGGGGCTGAGTTTTGTTTCCCGTGGAAAAGGGCCAGAGTTCGTGTCCAGAAGCCTAACATCCTGTGGTAACCATTTTGTGGCAAGCACTGGTGTTGCTCAGAACATACAGCAAGATCTCTTATTCTCACTAAAAATCTAAATGTAATATAATGTATAGGTGTGTGTGGCAGTGCGCGACACTGAATTCTCAAAAATAGACTGGGTTGATTTCCCTACCCAAGACAGTGACCCAGAGGGCGAGAGTGGAGAGGAGACTGTGAGTGTAGCCCCAGTCTAAAAGCACAACCCATCTAAGTGTCTATCAGTTATCGCACCTGCCCTCTTTTCTAAAAGAGCCCAGAGCCCCAGTTTCCCTATTGGGTATCCCCTTCATGTTTAGGTATTACCCCTGTTCCATATGTAATTCATGGCTAGAAAGTTCTCTGTTCTTCGGTTGTTCATTGGCTATTTTAAACTGAAACCTCTTCTACAGTACTGCTATTGGTTACCTGTTACCCCATCTTCGTTCCCCCCTCCCTTTTTCCTCCCCCTGCTAGCCGGGGTATAAAACCCCATTTCATGTTGTCAGTTCGCTCTTCGGCTGGCATTCTCCCTTCGTGTCTGTTCCCTCTCGAGGGTGAATAAACTCGGACTGCGTTTGCCGCCAAGAGTCCTTCCCCTCCTTTGCCTCCACCTTGCCGCGCGATACATCGTACGCTGACTGGCTCAGTGTCCAGCGACCCACGCTTTTCTGCTGGTATTCACTGTCGCCCTCTGGCCATCCGGGCAGGCCAAGAGGTCATCACGTCAGGTGTGGGTTTTTGACTCAAATTTATGAAATAACTTGATGTATTTAAAAAATTTGTAAATTATACTGAATTTGGATTTTTATCATGTTTCATTCCAGTCACATCCTGGCAAGGAAGTGCCCTCACATTTCATTGGGATGTACTAAAATTGCTGCAAGGTTTCTGTGGCCTGTGCAGCTCTTGTGTCAGAAAATGCTCCCTGACATTTGCGTGCCAAGTGCTTTGCATGGAGAGAGCTGAGTTTGTACAGCACATAATGTGCTTCAGAACCACTTTTGTGCCCTTACCCTGCCTTCTGGGCCTCTGCTTCCTTGGTATTACACATTCTCATGGTCCTTAATGAATGGAAAAGTTCAGAAGCAGTTCTTCTGGCAACAAACCCTAAGACATAACCAAGTTTAAAATAACGTACACTGTACCTTCTCCAGGATGTGAGACATTCTACAGGTGCTGATAAAACACTTAATATTACAGACTTGATGGGGCTATCCAGGTACAAAATTTATTTCTCTTGACCTCCAGGGGGGAAAAAAAAGCTCCAGCAAAATCTGTTTGTAAGAATGGTTTGTCATGTTGATCTTATAGTTGTGGAAACCACCACAGAGCTGAGTGATGAGGGAACACGTCTTATATTAACTAGAAATATTATAGAGAGACTACAGAAAAAAGTACTGGTGGAAATAGAAGCAATTCCACTGGAATAAGATAGAACATTGCTTTTTCTACAAAGCTGCTGGAACACAGGATCTCTTCTGTTCGCAAAGGCAAGATTTATGGATTATTTTCCAGAAAGTACAATCTGCTTGCACAGCAGTAAAATGGTTATTCTGCCACCCATGCAAAAAAAATGTATATATTATCTGAATTTACCAAATGCTGAATTAGGTTGTTTGGGGGAAAAAAAGAATAAAAAGAAAAAAAAAAAGGCATAAATTTTGTTCGATGAGTTGCTTCCCCTTGTCATTCAGAACCCCATCCGGTAAGGTACCTGCAGTCCAACCTTCTTAACCACCTTTTTGTTTATGGACACTTTCTGACACCACTTTGTGTTTTACTTGTAGGGATGACAAAAATACTCTGTAAAACCTTGCCAAATCTGTAGTGATTGCTCTCTCCCTTCCAGAGAGGATACTGCAACTAGATATGCTGGCCTGAATGAGACATCCTAAAGAAACTGGCTACATTGTTTCTGAAAATTAAAGTTTCTTCAAAGAAAAGCAGATTTTTAGAGAGGTTTCAAGATAGGTACCCAAATACAAATGCACCCAATTCATTAATCACTGTCAAAAAAATAAACTTTGTTCTTTCAGCTGTGAAAAAACCCAACCATTAAGTAGAAGACACTAAATATTTTTTACATTAGCTGCTTACAAAAATAGTGTATTGGAAAATACGGTAGATTTGAACAAACTCTGCAGAAAGTCTGTTTTCAGTGCCATGCTGTGCTAGTGGCATAACTGTCAAGTCTTGTGAATTCCAAAGCCTACTGTACCATTTTGCCATTCTTCTTTTAAATGTCATGTGGAATTTAATACATTTAATGTCAACAGGTATCTAATTACATCTCTGTGTCTCCTTATCAGCATTCACCACCACTCCAGACATCCTCAAGTAGCCCTTCACTGGCTGCAGTTTCCAGACTCCCCCTCTTTGAGCAGATCTCTCTCCAAAAACACCCTTTACTCTTCCTGCCTCCCACTGTAAGGTGAATGCTTTTATTTTCCACTCCCTCAAACACCTGGAAAGTCAATTTAACTCACTGTTTTCCTTCAAATTAACATCTTTGTTTTCCTTCCCACTGCTGTTTCATTCCTGCTTTGGTGCCAAACCCCTGGAGAGACAGACACACCCATTTTCTCTGTGTTATTCCCTCCAATCACTCATGCAGTAAAACACCTGTCAGACTCCTTAGCAGAAATCCCAGTGTTAGCTGTCAAATCCTAAATCATCCTCTGAGGTTCTTTGTGTATCCCACATGGTAATAAGTGACATTTTACTGAGTATGCAACACCTTGAAGTTGTAATCCCCAAATTCAGAAGGTCCTTTTCCTATAATTTTGTGAAGCACTGCATACAGAACAGGAAATGGCTGCTGAATCGTGGCTGTGTTAAATAGCAGCCCAAGCTATTTCTACATATTGAAAGTCAGAACCCTGCTTGGAAGAGCCCAATCCTTTCATTCATCTCCAGCTGGAGAAACTGAAGAGAAATAATCAAGCTTGTCTGTATTAATAATAATGTTTTTGAAATATTAACTTCCATAGCTGTGAGCTAGTCAGACATTAATTAGAAAAGAGAAAAAAGCAAAGAAGGATTTAGTAATTTCACCTGACTTTGATTTCTATGCTTTAGTGAATCATCTGTGAAATGGGGTACTATATTTACCTGTTCTGCAGAGATCTAACAATGATAAATCAGTTGAAGAGGCATTGATCAAATAAAAGCCCCAAATTCAGGAATAAGTCTTACAAGGAAGATCCTTTGCACAAATACTTATATTCTCTTTTAAAAAATTTATTTTTTACGGAGAAGTCAAAGCTAAACTGCTGTCTGGAAAGCTTTGGGGGGAAAAAAATCCAGTTAGTGTTTAATCTGTCATACAACTCCCATATTTTCCTTCTCATTGTGAAGAAAACGTGTGTCATCTGAACTGGTCTGCACACACATATCGTTCATTACACTGGAACCATGAAAAATTAGGCTCGCGTTTTGTACATTTACATCCTATACTCTCTGTCTGTGGAAAATGAAATTTTTAATTTTTCTTTAAATGAGGTGAAGAAAGCAAGCTTAGAACTCTAACCTGCTTTGTAAAACCTTTGAGTGATTAGGTGGGGACTGAGCGATAAATGATACTTCCTCTGCAGTGACCTGTTGTTCTACCACAGCTGCCATGACTGCAGCTTCAACATTTACCTCTGTCAACATGATGTAACATTTAAACCTTTGCACTAATGCGGGTCCCCCCTCAGCCACCAAGCACTGAAAAATCCAATTTGTATAAGCAAAACTACCACTGGACAAAAGGCTTTATACTGAGTTATGAATTCTTAAAAGGAATCTTTCTGTTAGAGTCACACTCAGCTGTATCTACTGATTATCTGCCAGCTACAGAATCTCTTTCCCAGCTTTGAAATATAAATATGTGCACATGTGGGTTAGGGTTGTGTGTGCTCTCAAAATTATGTCTGTATGAGCTACATGAAGATTTGTGAATTTGGGGTGTGAGGCTACAAGGCAGCTGTACTTGTAATCCATTAATAGTTTTTCCTTCTATTCTGTTAAATTGTGTTTGCACTTGAATATATTTCCAGCAATATATTGTAGCAACGAGTTCCTAAGTTTTATCATGCTTGAAAACACTTCCCATTGCTTTAAATTTTCTGCCAGATAATTTAATTTGGTGTGCAATAAATCTGGTGTCAAGGGAACTTGTGAATAACCACTCTAATCGCTTTTTTTCATGCACTCCATGATGTTACAAAGATCTGTCAGAACCTTGTCTCCAGCCATTTCCTGCCCTGAGGAGCCTCAGTCTGTTTAACTGGTTCTCATGTGGAAGTCCTTCCATATCTTTACCATATCTCACCTCTTTTTTTCAATCAAACTTTACTACTTCTGAAACCAGCCTGGGTTAATGAGAAGGAGAGGAACTGATAAAGCACTTGAAAAATATTTCTATTTTTCCACAACATATTTTCTTCTTTTGTTTCCTCTTCATTCTTAGGGTCTTTCTTGCCTTTTCGGCAGCTCCTGAACAGTCCCAGAACTCTCCCCAAATGACTCCGAGAGCTCCCTCCTGAGCAATAATTTAGAGTGTAGCGGAGCATGCTGTCAGCCTAATAATGATAATATAAATACCAATTAAAAGGTAATTAGCAGTACTAAATGGCAAACATGCCTTTCTGGTCCAGTTTGCCTTGGAAGGAAGTGAAAAGATTTAAGATCACCTAGTTTTGTAGTGAACTGCATTGCAGAGCCAATGGATAAATGCTCTCTCTGGTCTATCAAGAGACCAGAGGCAAAAGGAAATTTGCAACCAAAAGGTGCAGAACTGGAAAACCTGGGAAAAATCCAGAGCTCTATGCATTTATACTCTGCTGCCCGTCTGTATCTGGGAGACTTGCTGACAAATTCTCCTTTATCCCAGTCTATTTGTTGGTCCCCATATGCAAAGGGGTGAAAAAGCCATTCACCATACGCACTGGGACTGGTTCTCTCCTCCAATTTACCTAGGCTAATTCTATATAAGGCTACTACATACGCGCACATAGTTTGTCTTGACTGAGAACACAGACAGAAAACAGAACAGCTCTGAAGAGCTTTACCCTGCAAGTCAGAGCATAAACTGTTCACTGTTCTTACCCACCACTCATGAATAATTTAGATACACGTTATGTCAACATTATTATATTCACTAAACAAATGTTGAAAACCTAAATTACTATTTACTTTTAGCAGTATAAAAGTTCAGAAGCAAGACATCTTTTACAAAATACCCATCACTGTCATACATAATTGATAGAATAAAATCAGCTACTAAATATCACTTAATAGCTGTCTTTGTTCTGTAATGATAATGTATATGGAATTCCTGTTGAGTTCAGTGGGATAACCCTCCAAGGGAAGGCTGTGTGAATATACATACATCTATTCCTAAATGTATTTAATTTGCATATTTATTAGCCAAAAGAGAAAAAGGAAAGAAAGCATGGATTTGGCTGGGATCTCTCTATTTTCTCCTGGTTCTGCAAGCTGCAGTAAGGGAGGAGGATGTTGTGCTGTTGGTATGACTGTACCACTGCCTGCTGACTGCACAGGGACAAAGTCAGTCCAGGATTTGTTTATGGTGCATGGCACAGAATTAATGACATTCCACTGAAATGGCTATTTCTTGAAAAGAGAGAAACAACAACATACAAAGGACAAAAGATCCCCAGCACCTCGCTCTTTCCCCTTGGATTCCAGCAGGTCAGTATGGAATGGGTCAAACTGTTGGATTTGAGAGCCAAAGCTTCCAAAAGCCAGTGTGTGGCACAGAGCTGTTGGAAAAGGTGTTCGCTGGAAAAAGGAGAAACCAACATGTGACATTCTAGGCAGAGAAAAAGCCCAGCTGGCACCGTGTGGGCTCAAACAGACACATCCAATTATTTCTGTAGCAAGAGCTTTTAATTGTCCCAGTGGATTCTAGACACCTCTCAAGGTTTTTCTAGTATTGATACATAACTCTGTGTCCTCAAAGCATATTTTTGGATGTGAAATTTCCAACGGGCTTATCGTGATGACGTGCCCATTGCTTTCAAACTTAGGAGAATTCTGGCATTTATCCCATTATTATGTGGATTCATGGGGGTTTGGATTCTACAGGAGCTTTTAAGTTTTGCATTTAAGTAAAAACAGCGTGCAAGTTTAAAATGTTGAACGTGTCTTTTTCCAAGCCAAGATTATCTTTGGCATTCAGCTTGTTCCATGTGCAAATGTAAATATATAAAGACACATTTGCTGAGCAGTTGGGTTAATGAACTTAGAACAGACCATACAGTGTGTATTAGTGACTAATCCAAACTACAGAGAAACGAATATGGTACAAGCACTGCCTTCTCCCTCTTTCTTTCACAGGCACACTTTTACCTTGGCTGATTGAATTTTAATTTTGAGAGCCCTTCCTTAAAATGAGCCCAATCCTGAAAGCTATACCACATAAAAACTTTCATGCAGTTTAGAACTTGCTGAGTGAATGTCAGCAAGGCAAATGACGTGTGATTGTGCTTCTGCACATGTGCACATACAAGACATTCATTAAGATTCAATTATTTAGTGCAAAAATTGAACAGTTGCTATCAATAAAGACAGACTACATCACCACCAAGTCCTGAAATTCTCAGACGACTATTTCAGCAGCTGAAGAGCAGCTCTGGGTGTACCTGTTACGGGTCTGTGTTGTTGTGAGTTTCACTCATGTCCTACCACAGAGAGCAGGACATGAATCCTCCTTCAAATTTACCTTTTTGCTCCAGGGTAGCTTGGAATCCAGACACTGGCATAAACAGTAATAAAGTACTGTAAGGTCATCTTTTTTTTGCTTCTTTCCTGACTTCCTCATATGGCTGTCTCCTGTGGGAAAGAAGAAAGACTGAAGTTAAAAAAGTAGCATGGGAAATGAAGGTAGAGCCAATAAAACTGTTTATTGTGTTCACCACATTCCCTCCTCTTCTTAGCTTTTAGAAAAATACTTAGATGCATTTCTAAATTGTTAATGACTGCACTTATTAGCAGTTATTAATATTGGAAGTTGGATAGTTCTATGTTTACCAGGATATATAATTTTCATTTATTTCTAATATGCTTACAGTACATTATTAATCATAAATACAGTATTATTTGTATTCACACATTTATACTGCTGCTTATTATTAGTAATTAAGCATTTATGTGAAATCAGATTTGGAGGCAGAGGAAATAGTGTGGCTGATTTGTTTGAGAAAAGATGCTGACACCCTGCTGGTATTCCATTCCACTTGTTTTCTGTTGGAATCATGCCACTGGAGGTGGTAGGATTATATACATGAGGCCAAAGTTTCAAGATGTGCCTCAAATTCTGTTCAGTTTTTCCTAGGTTTCCGTATTGTGGGCACAGAAAATAATTAAGATTAGGTTGGAAAGATTCACCCCAATGAGAAGAGTCTTGGCCAAACCAGTGGAACAGAAAACTGAGCTTTTTACAGGCGGTGGGTGCTGCTCATTCACTGCTACGAGTCTCTTTGACCTGTTTTCTCCTTCCGTCGCACTCTCTCTCAGGAATACTTTGTTGCTTTCTCACCTTTTCTAGCTGTTCAATTAGGGACCATTTAGAATGTTGGATATTCAGTGTCACTCTAGTAAATATGGTACTTTTCTGTTGAGAATTACTCAGCCTGTCTGTGCTACTTGATTGCTTTTTTGGTCTGTTTTTTTGTACTCTCAGGAGAGATTTTATTTCTTTTTTTTTATTAATGGTTATATATTGTTGTCTCAATTCATGACTAGAGCATGATGGCATCTCTGATGACTGTGGAGAGTGAATTTTCCAAGTTGAGAGTCAGCTCATGAGAGGAACGTGGTACGTGGTAGTGACAACAGGCACAGCAAAGTGATGAGAAACGACTGCTGGAGATAGATGTGCTTTTGATGCACTAAAGCTCCAAAGGTCTGTAACCTCCAGAAGAGTCCCTCTGTCCTGCTGAGCAAGGATTTAATCATCACCCAGTGAGGGCTGGCAGGTAGAAGATAACTCCAGTGTTACAATGGGCAGTAGAGGTGCAGTGGGAGCCAAAGGACTGAAGAAAATTCAGTGATCAAATGGAGAGAAAACCTGAAGAAGGTTGTAAGTAATAGGTGTGGAGTCATGAAGAAACCCAGCTACTTCTGCTGAGTGTAATTCTATTTTATTCTTCATGCTGTGGGGTCCCACACTGGGGGAACAAAAGCATGGCACAAGCTCACCAGGTTTTTCTTTTCATGTCTGAGGTAGCTATGAAACCTCTCCAGAGTTCACTCACCTTCTTCCTGCCTTCTAAATGTCCTCTTTTTTAACCCACTTCAAACACTTTTTCCCCATGCTTGCCAAGTTTACAGCTGCTCACTTACCCAGACTTTAAGCACTATTCCTTTCTAGTCCGTCCAAGGGAACTACCTCAATAGCAAGGCATGACAGAAACTGGAAATTTTTGCTTCTTAAAACCACTGCCCTCAGATCACCCAAAGCCCTCTGAGCTGACTTACACGTTTATTTGCTCCTTTGAGTCCTCCACACCAGAGGAATATTTGGGTGGCTGGAACTCAGTTCTCTCTCATGTGCCCTGAGCGTGCTGGGCTGTTTCTGGTGTGCTGTTCCTCTCCAGTGATTCCTGACCAAGTACATGAAAGTATTCTCCACATTGCTTCACAGAACTGAGGTGATGCCTGCCAAAAATAATCACAACTTGGGCAGTGTTCCAATCACACACTATTAAACTGATTTCTCTGTTGCCCACCAACTTAATTTTTAAAGGTGAGTTCACATTCTTCTATATACAAGAGTTCAACTTTAGTACCTCCCTCTGCAATATGATAACAAAGGACAACAATTCCCCAGTATGAACTGGGAGAACTTTCCCTTATCGCTTCCAACATGACACAGGTGAACCATTGGGTGTATTGAGCTCAGCATTGCTTTGCCCAGTGCTTGGTTCAAAAACTCCCTGTCTAATTCTAATTTATAGCAGTACTGGACTCTCTGTGTGAGCTCAGCTGTCGCTGCCCTGGAGCTGCCTGTTCACTGCTGCATTCCATATGATCTTGGAAGGCTGCACTATTTAGGAAAAGGGAAGGTGCCTGTTGCCTTACTTTTCACAGTTCTTCAATGTTTTTAATTCTGTAGTTAGAATTCTCACGCACTTTCTGTAAACATAAGCCATGTTATTGTAAACCGGCCGAGATGTTTTCATTCCTTCTTCTAAGGTAGAGAAGTTTGATTGATTTCTCCTTTGACCTATGTGGTTGAGGGGTGGTAATGTGACCCTCCAATCCTTGAAGTTTTCTAAAAGTGTATAAAATAAAGAACCGGGCTTTGGCCCGGGGAGCTCCTGGCTCATTTCCTCTCTTTCAGAGCTGGCGTCTGTGTGTTCCTTCGTGTCCGCGTGCGACATCTGGTGGCCCATACGGGGACACTGCAGGCTTATCAGGTAAAGGGAAAAACCTTTGCTGATAGATTTTAAAAATGGTGCTTCTTACGCATTCGGCAGATGACTCCTTGGCGTTGGAGATTTTAGAGATAGCTCTGGAGAGAAAGGAAGTCTTGGTTTCCAGAACTGAGCTGGAAAATCTGTATTTCTGGGGAAAAACTCAGGGCTTCTTCCAGGAGCCTGGAAGGATTTTTTCAAAGCCAGTCTGGGAGGAAATAGGAGATGTTTTGATAGATATGCTGGCTGTGGAATTTAGAGTGGAAACAGCAAAAATGCTTGTGTCTTGGAAATGTGTCAGTTCGGTCATACAGTTTGACCTGTATGACAGGCAGTTTATCAGGAAGTCTTTTGTTGGTGGATTCCCTCACTCAGTCTGGTCTTTCTGATCAGGCGGGGGTGGGGGGGGAGACGTGCCATTTGGAAGAAGCGCTGGAGCCCTCCCTCCTGCCCCAGGTAGCTGTTACAGGGGATGAGACCCCCCTGGACAGTGACTGGCAGGCAGTCGGAAGTGAGCTGGCTTTGGAAAGCCCCAAGGGACCGGCGGGGCTGGGGTCGCCCCCGCTGGACCCTGGGGATTCAGCGGCGCTGGTTTCACCCCACCCCGCGCTGCGGGGGAGGCACAGCAGTGAAGGCTGTGTCCTTCCCTGCGTTTTCCCAGCTACGCTGTGGGGGGATGGAGGCAGCCCTCTCGCCGGGGCGAGTTTAACTATTGAATGCCTGAACTGTGGGGTTGCTACGACCTATCCCCCAGGGGCGGTTGAGTTGTTAGACTCGGTCGGGTTTGAGACGGCAACCCGCACTGAGCCCACCCCCGTGGGGCAACAGGTATCCACCGGAGACCTGGGGAGTTTGGGGGGGACCC
>VXBT01011884.1:0-21834 GCA_013400235.1 Oriolus oriolus
GCACACAGTGCACCCCAACATCTCAAGCCTCATCAAAGGTACTGAAGTGGAAGAGATACTTAACTTAACTTAGGTTTTGATGCAGTAAGTTAGTGCTTACAGGCATTTTACCAGATCAAAGGATTTAAATTAATCAGATTAAGATCACATTCTTCACAAAATCACACCTTTGTGCAAAGTGAATTTTCAAAATCATGCTTCTTTTGTGACACAGTTATTGCTTGGAAGCAGAAAATGTATAACTTAATGCACACTTTCATGCTATACATTCAATTGCATCTATATTTGTTATTTAGATTGCACACACTCGTATAAATAATGTTTAACCCAGTAACTACTGGATTAAATATGTTCATGGGAAGGCAAAATGATACCTGAAACCCCCTATTTGGTAGCATAAATCATTAGAATATTTCTAGAATTTGGGGATTTAATTGACAAGAAACATTAAATAAGAGGACGTCTTTTATTAACTAGATCACAACTACTTATTTTATTAGAAATTTTTATGGACAGAGTTACTGTTCTGCTCTTATGATCTGAAATAACTGCACATAGATTTGATGAATCTGAGAGCTATGTGCTTTGATTACTATAATTTGAAATTTGCTGATAAAGTCCTTGTTAACAAAGAATCATGACTTTTTCCTTGTATTTTTGTTTACCTAGCAATGTACTGTATAATTTTCTCATTTTTCATAGAAATCAATCTTTTGAAATATGTTCTGTTCTTTTGTCATCTCCTATGAGAACATTGTTAATTATTCCTATTCTCGGATCCCTCCAGTCACAATTCTGTGAAATATTTATGGTGCAGAGGTGATGCAAAAAGCATCAGAGATGTGTGGGGTAGTGGCAAATCTTCAGTTATCATGAAGTTTTAGAGGTCTGTGAAAGGTGTGTGGGACACAGGAATGAGAGTGGTGAGTGTGTGTTCCTGAAAGGCTATTTGAAATTCTGGGGTAGGTTTCAGAACACCCTGTAAAATGTCAGACTTCAGACTGTGTAAACTATCATAGCTCCAGTGAAGTCAAACGGAGGTTACAGCATCATCATTTTAATCTTGGCATTTTGTAGTCTGGCATGCTGCCGTAGCCTCATACAATTCTTCGTGTATAATTTAATACTTTAAAGTGCCCTCTCCCCTGTATTTTGACTGACAAAGAACAACTTTGTTGATGTATGCTCTTTTGTGCACTGGAATTTTCTCCCTTTCTGCTGTGTAGATAAAAACATGTTTGTTATGCAGCAACACTGCGCTGTTACCTCCATTTTCTTTATGTAACACTACTTTTTTCTTCTTTCTTTTTGGACTGTGAGCAAACATATCCACCTTCATGTCCACTCTGGCTCAGTATCTTGCTTGCTAATGGACTGTGACAAGTTATAGTAATAATTTCCTCTGATATCAGATTGTACTGTGGGCTTTAAAGACAGTTCCTTATCAACAGTTCCAATTACCAATGCATCCCTAATTCATTGTTCTATGCTTGCCCACATTTCACAATACTTACCCAGTTGTCACAACATCCTAAGAAAAACCTTTATTCATCATTCCCTTTTTAGATACACAATCTTCTCACGTCTCTGTTTTCACAGCCGAACATGATTATTGTGGTCACCTACTGTTCCCCTACTTGTCTGTCTGTTACTGTCCTTGTTACCTTTTCAAACTACAACAAACTGCAAACTGAAATAAAACTTTCAGAAACTATTATACGTCAGCTGCAACTGAGGTTTTGCTGCTAAGGATGTTTTCCTTTTCTGTTAGGGACCAAGGCAATCATTATTGCATGAAGTTTAATAGCTTTCAGATATTTTTTTTTTTAATTTTTTTGCTGCTCTCTTTGTTATCATAACCCACCACTCATATATGATGTTTAAATTGAGCCTACAAACCTACTCAAGCCGTAGTTCCAAATAGATGTGTTAGCCTCAGGGGCTGAGTCAATACAAAAACAGAAAAGTATTCCTTAGAGGACATGTCTATTATGGTAAGAAAAAGAAATTCACATCTAGATGTGAATATCTCCTTCTAGGAAAAGCTAGAGGGATAATCAATTCTTACTAAAAGAAAAAATCCTTGGAGTCCACAGTGCCTAAAAGAAATCACATCAATTGACACAACTGAACTGTAGATGAAAATTTTAATTAATGGCAAAACATTATACATCTGTGAGAGCTACGGGAGGACAAATGTCCATGCCACAAATGAGATGCCTCTCAGGTGAAACTTAACTGCTTTAACAAGACATTCAGAATGCTTTACAGGCAGGATACCACTGCAGCAGAAAGGCAACATCATCTACCACTGTAAAAAGCAACATTCCTTTCTGTTATCTCCTAAAACAAGTGCGCTGTGTGTTCAATCCAAGATGCATAAGCACAACCTGGATAACCAAGAATGCTATTTTCCCTAATCTAGAACATTTCTTCAAATTTTCCCCTGTGCAGCTCTTCCACATACAACTGAAACTATGTTTTATCCTGCATATTACCCAATGTAAATAGCTATCAAGCTCTCAGAAAAGAGCCAGTGTTCCTGATACCTCTGATCCAGTAAGAACTAGTAATTATAAAATTTTAATTTTGGTGCTGAAGAGTACACTTTTTTGTTCTGTGTCCAGCCACATTAGTAGTAATAATAGCAAATATAGTCCATATGGCATTGATGCCTTTCCCTGATCTTAAAATTAAGAGTTAAACATGGTTAAGAGGGAAAAAGGGTTTTATTTTGGTATTTATTTAAGGATTTTCAGGTGCGCTGTAATGCACATCAAAATGCGCTTCTAAATGTTTACTGAAAAAATGGCCACCCACAATGTAAGGTGTATAGAATTACAGCCCTTGCAAATTAGCACATCTATCAAAGATTCCTCAATGAGGGACTCGAGCAAGACCCCTCGTCTGAGGAACTTTTCCTTTGGATAGGCCTATTTTTGTTTACAGAATGTGTTCTGGAGAGGACCTTGGTGTCTGGGGTTTTTTAGATTGTTTGGTTTCTTAACGGAATATTGGGTTTTAAGGGAAGTTATCAAACTTAAAGAATTATAACTATGTAGGCTAAAAGCACTAAGAATACATAAAAGCACAGGTGCCTTGGGTTTTCACAGTGAAACTACTATGGTTGTGTTTGTAACACAAAGTTCTTGAGCAATCAGAGTGCAAGGCAGCAAAATTATGGCTTTCCTCTGCCTGCTTGTGTTAGCCTGCTCTAGTATGCAAACTCTGACAAAAGTACTGGTTTGAGAGCTACAGAAAATGCTCCGTGCTTCAGTGGATGCAGATCGCATCTTCCGCTTGAAGGTCATGGTTCTCACAGGAAGCTTAAGTCTTTCCCACTTCTGTTTTGGGCAGTATAGAAAAACCAGTGGGTCACTGAATACAAGTCAAGGATGCCTAACCACATCTCAGTTCTGGTTTTCTATTTCCATGTGCAGTGTGTTTCTGGTTGTTAGGGTCAATGGAATGGAATAAAAATATGCAGAAATTTGTCGCAATGGGCTACAAATTTTAACAGAGACTTTGCTTGTACTTTGTGCTAAAGCCTATATTCCCAGCTCATGTATTCCATACATTAATAGTTAATATGAAGAGATATAAACTTAACAAGATTTGTCTATTTGAAGAAATATTTCAATGCCAACTTCATATTTACTAATCTAAGATCAGTTTTTAATTTTTTTCTTTATATTTTATTCATAAGAACCCCTTTTGCTTTCTCAGTTTAAATAAAGAACTGTGATTAACTGTAAAACTGATTGCTTAAAGTAATGAATCATTTTCCTTGTGAAATTTTGTGGGTAAATTAATATATAATCTTATATACATTATAGTTATCTTATAATTGAAGGGTTTCCTCTTGTGTAAATGGAATACACTGAGAGCCTTGACTGAAAAATAGATGTATTGCCCAAACACCTAGAGGTTTTTCTTTTTCTATTCTTTTGCTAGAATTAATACCTGTCTGGCAGGAGTGCAAGAGAACATTGTTTTTAATGAATAGAAATATATTGATATCTTGTTAATAATACTATTTTTCTTAAAAAGAAAATTTAGCTAATTTAACTAAACTTTTATTTTTAATTCTAATAACAACATTACTCTTGTAGTCAGAGTTTACATTCAGCAAACGTGAAGTGTAAATTGCTATTTGCTGACAAGTATCTCAGCAAAACAAAGCTGCTTTTGCAGTGACTGGCTCAGAGTTATACCAATCTGGTCTTTTGACAAAAGAACTCCAATTTTTTTTCTAGGCCAAGGCCAATGTGCATCGAATAACCACGCGGAAAGGAAAAGGAAGGCCATCAGAAAACCCAAGACACAGAAAGAGATTGAATGTATGTGTGTGGGTATGTGTTTTTAACCATGCTGAAAAAAAGTAAATATTGAGACTGATAAAATGAATGGGAGAACAAAATTTGTCTACTCCTTGAGGTCATTCGGAAACAGCATTCCTTCTGAGATTCTTAATGATAAACAGGAGCGGGCAACATTAAATACTGAAAAGTATGGAAATGTATAAGACGATTTTGAAAACAATAGGAAGAAATCAGAAGTTAAGTAATGAGCGCTTGACAGGGGTAGAGTTGTAATAATGAATTGTTCGCACTGATGTTTGAGACTAATTCAATCCTACCATAAGTGGAAAAAAGTCTCATTTTTTTATATTTACTTCTTGGAGGGTGGACTGCTGCTCAGAAAATTTTCTCAAAGTGCATGCTCTGTTTAGTTCTTATTCACAGCATCATCAGAAAAACAATAGCATGGTACTGAAACATTGTGCCTAACAGTTCATCAGAAAAACCTGCAATTAGCACAGTATTGCTGATTTAGATTTTGAAGCCAAATTCATGCCGAGCTGCACTACAGATAACATAGGTTAAAAGGACTCCAGAAATTCACAGTGAACTCTGAGATGTCTCTTCAAACAGGGTATTTCCAAGAAGGCAAAAATATCTGCATCCTTGTTCTATGTGAGTTTCTCCTAATCTGACTTAAACCTGAGTTATCCAGCATCCAAGACGGAAAAGAAAATACAATTATTAATTTCTGCACAGGGTACCATAATCAGGCATTAGGAATAGTGTGGCCCAGCAGGACCAGGGAAGTCATTCTTCCCCTGTACTCGGCACTGGTGAGGCCACACCTTTAGTGCTGTGTCCAGTTCCAGGCCCCCCAGTTTAGGAAGGATATTGGGATGCTGGAGCATGTCCAGAGGAGAGCAACAAGGCTGGTGAGGGGTCTGGAACACAAATCCTGTGAGGAGAGGCTGAGGGAGCTGGGGGTGTTTAGCCTGGAAAAGGGAAGGCTCAGAGGAGACCTTCTCACTCTACAAAACCCTGAAAGGAGGGCGTAGCCAGGCGGGGGTCAGTGTCTTCTCCCAGGCAACCAGCAAGAGGACAAGAGGACACAGCCTTAAGCTGTGCCAGGGGTAGTTAAGGCTGGACATTAGTAAGAATTTCTTCACAGAAACAGTGATTGGGCATAGAAATGTGTTGCCCAGGAAGGTGGTGAAGTCACCCCCCCGGAAGTGTTTAAGACTGGATGTGGCACTTGGTGCCATGGTTTAGCGGAACAAAGTGGTGGCAGGTCATAGGTTGGACTTGATGATCTCAGAGGTCTTTTCCAACCTAGTTGATTTTCTCATTCTGTGATTCTGTAATCTATTCCTTTATCCAGATAGTTTGTATACCAACTGAGTACATAATGTAGCCTTTTCTATGGGAGGCATTATGACTGAAAAACAGTTTCACCAGAATTAAGGTAATATCCAAGGCTAAGTAACAACAGAGCTGGATAAAGCAGTCAAATTAAAACAAGAACTAATTAAAACCCTTGTCATAACACCATTTGCATTTTATGAAATTATTAAACAATTTAGAAAATTAATTTTTATTATTCACAGTCTATGGCACTTCCTCGGCCAGAGCTAAACGCAGAAACACCAGAATACTGGGGCTACTAGAAAGCCCCCTTTCTTATGATGCTGAATATGAATAAGGATCAGACAGGTGTTACACAGTCACACTCCAGCGATTAATTTCACAAAGACTTCAGCAAGACCAGGATTTCTCTGACAGTCCGTATTTGGTCAAGATTTTTTGGCTGTGAAGCACCCAACCCAGCACAGAAAATCAAGCTAGGATTAAACAAATTAACATAACTGACTGCAGCATATCACACCAACCTTCCTGGTAGATCCTGTTCCTGCTCTTAGTAGAGCTAATTAGGTTAGGCAAAATGTGATGTTTATGAACTTGTGTAGCTCCTTCAGCTTGAGAAAGATTGAGAAATGCTTCCTACACTAACAAAAGTTGCAAAAATAGCTGTCTGCTCCAGCTTGCTTCCTTCAGAGAAACAAGAAAGCAAGCATACAAAACTCATTTGCATTTTCTGTTCTTCCTGTCAGCAGCTTTATTTCTTTAGGTGAAATATTGAAAGTTTTATCAGAGATCTAATTTCTATTAATTGGAATGTGAGTTGCATTCCTATGAATATACCAGGTTTGGGCATATTTGTTTCAGTTCCCAAACTGTAAAACAGGTATATCTTACCTCGGTTTTACAGGAATTTTGAGATTTAAATATTGGCAAATTTTTTAGCCAGAGACACAGAAGTATATGGGTATTTATAGACAGATTGCTTGAAAATGCATAAATGTAATGAAGAAAAAACCCAAACTGTTACTGAAATAGTATGAAGGAAAAAACATTATTACTCTATGTTTTTCTCTTGATCATTCTTATGATGAAAGACCAAAAAATGTTCACTGTTAAAGAAAAAGCTGTTGAAAGTTTATACACAAGAGAAAAGGCCGGTCAACATACTGTAATATAGGCTCAGCATTTTAACAGCTATTATTTTTTTCTGTTTGCATAATATAGATTTCCACAATTTAAATGGAGAACTAGCTACAGCAGGTTACCCTATAAGTTTACATTATGCTGAAATACTTTTTGATTCTTAGAGACTTAAATCTTTGTTCATACTATAAGCGTCAAAACAACTTTATTAAGTGCACAGCATTATACAAGGCTGCATGCCAAAACTTGTAAAATGTCAATGCCATGTTCTTCTTGGAATCTTATAATTAATTCATCATCAGAATAGCTTTGGGGTCTTATTCTGATCCATTTTCTAAACAGTGTTACCAGGAAATTATGTTCCGTGCTTCTGTTTATTTAAAGAATATCACTGCTGAATTTACAACAAGCAAACTAGTTAAAGGAAAGCCTTTGGGGGATGTAATAAATTAAAAATGAAAACACACTCAGAGGAATATGGAATTTACAACAGAAAAATCTCATAAAAAAGTGTACATTTGGAGGTTTATATAAATCAGACACAGCTTCTGTAAATACTTAGAGCATGATAAATAAACGATTGCTGAACTGAAAGACTAGTAGTTTACGTTACCATATCCTGCCTGACAGCTCCATCCTGCTGTAACAGAAGTGGAAAGGGAGAGGATTTTGTTTGTTACTGCAATGAAGTAATATGCCAAGTCAGAAAGAGGTTTACCTTCAGTTACTGGAAAAGGACCTGGCCCAAACACACTGAAGGTGATAATAGCCTTCCAAATACATTGAGGGCTTTGAATTCAGGGATACATTATATTTTAGTGTAGATTTACTCATAACTTCTTGATGGCAAGTTCCAGTGATGTCACTTTCATTTATGTTTGGGAAAGATATGTTTTCAAAGTGAGCTAACATTAAGAGGAAAATGTACATGAATAAAAAGAACTCAGTGTTATTACAGCAAGTATGAGTCCTTGTCTTTCAATAATATTAGAAAGGTTATTTTAGCAATTTAATTTTTAAATTAAAAAATTATAAATTCTGGATGTTATAATTGACTTCCAGTAGTAAAATTTCTATTTGAAAAAAAGCAAGATTATAAGCAAAAGAACAATAGGGGGGAAAATGCAATTTTCTATGTGATGTATTCTTTTAGAAAAACTGATTCTACTCATGAACTACAAGCTGCCCTGCTCCCAGCATTTAAATTCAGACTAGCAGCTTCCTTACACTTCCACAGTACTCTTGAAAAACTTGAGCTGTAGTCTAGTCAGGACTTCAATGAAGGTAACATAGTAGAGTGGTCAGCTGGAGGACAGTCAGTGCTTCAAAGGCATCGTGGATTAAAGGAACATAACTGCTATGAGGAGAAAGAGACAACAGAGCAGCAGTAGCTCACCAGTTACACACAATTTTAATGTTTGGATGTCTCTCTCATGCATTGTACCGATGTCTCTGAAGTGTGCTTCCTACAATTTTCCCCTCCTCTCTTCCACACGTCTTGTGACTTCAAGTGCACAGTGTGCTTCCCATTCTCTGCTTGCTCTGCTGAACTTAAGAAGCAACAAAAGAAAACCCTGTTGAGACTGAGGCAAATTGAAAGGATGTCAGTAGTTGCTTGAATCTTCTCACATTTCTTTGGCTGCAAAAAAAGAAAAAAAAAAGGAATGATTTGTGAAGCTCATTCAGATGACAGCCAGCAAGCAGTAGACTCTAAATTTGACACCCTCTTATATGCATTAAAACCTCTGAAGAAAAAGATTAAAAGAAGCATGGGACTGTAAGCAGCACTTTGCAAGAGCAGGAATGGGCCATATACTGCAAGAGAGCAGTTGCAAGAGAAGGAAGGTGAGATTTGCAGAGTTAACATAATGTCTCCAAACTTTTCACCAGAAAGTTCCTGTTCCTATATACCACTTTGTGATTCCCAGCCGGCCAAAAAATGTCAACATGATTTTGTTAAATCACTTTCATTACATTTCAGATCAAATGTTTCATTCTTCTCAATGTCACTTTGTTCAGCTAATGGTTAGCTACAGGCAGCAGGAAAAGTGCAAATTTAAGATAGGTATTGAAATATTGACAAAGTTCTGCTGCTCCTAAATTCACAAAAAATTCCATTTAACAGGATGATTCAGAACACTTGTAACAAATTAACAAATCAAATTAGTATTTTAAAAAAGAAAACCTTTTTTATTAGGAAAATTGCAGCCAGTTCTAAGTGGAAAACTTTAAAAGAGATTTTCTTTAAGATTTCTTCCAATCCAAGACATTATATGAGCCTATGAAAATACTATTCTTGGTAAAAGCCATGGGCAAAATTGTGCCTTGTTTCTCACAGTTTCTGCTTAGAGTCTCTTGGGCTTCTGGTTGTTCTTTTCCCTGAGATGCATTTGGTCCACACATGGAGGGCACTGATAAATGCAGAGGATTTTTCTGGTTAAAGAAAAAATTTTTGACAGTTGCTGACTTCAGGGCAATGGTGATGTCTGATTTATGACGTCCATCATCTTGTTTTATTTGGACAATTCTCATTGCTGAGGGATTTTTTTTTCCTCTTCTTTTACTCTACCTTCACGTTTGACCTCACAGTCACATTGTGCAATCTTGGATGATCATCTGGCAGGCCATCAGAAATTAGCCATTTCTCACCAAACTGACAAAACATCCAAACAAAAGCCCAAGCAGTATCTTTTGCACACTTTTAGTTCCAGGATACAATCTACTGGAACAGGAAATTATTTACATCAACAAATCTTTCAGGGCCAAGCCCTGCAATGTTGAGCTAGCTTGATGCTACAGAACTTATGCTTGTGGGATGCTCCAAACTCTTTGGACCTGGGACTAAGTTTTAATGGAAAAGACCGAATTTACAACTGTGTATTTTGGTTTATTCAGAAGATTCCAATAGTTTCACTCTCTCTCTTATGACATACATTAGATAAGTGCTTGAAATAATGTCAAAGGTCAGGCACCTGCTACTGGTGAGATGAGGAAAGTGCTGGACTGGGCTAAGGAGTCACATTAGATTATCAGAATGGTGCTTTCATAACAGGGGATACGCGGAGTACTTCAACTTGAGTTAGTTCCTGAGAGTGAAAAAATGTTACTGAAGATTATTTTCTTCCAGCTAACCTACAGTTAAGGTGAAAGATCATTTGGAGACTGATGCCTAGAGAATTCTATGTTGACTTTCTTTTGAATTCCCTGGGCATAGAACATAATCTGAAAGCAAATTAAGAAAAGCAAATATGAGCCATAGTGAGTATTCCATATGTAAGTGGAAGATATTAGGCAGCTTTTCTCCCAGTAAATAAAGCATTCTAAATCTTATAACAGATTTGCTATTTTAATTTTGTATTCATTGTTATGGTCATTATGTGACCTTGCAATTTTATGTACTAAGTGGATAAACTAGAAGACCATCACCAGACTGAACAGATACTTAATTCGTTAAGCAAGAGACAGTACAATCTGACCACTCTGCTGCAGTTTATGCATCTTAAAATGTATAAATTTTTGGTTGCAGAGTTACAGATTTCAAGAAAGGAACAGGACCAAGGAAAAGAAGGAAGACCATGAGCAAATTTTTGCCAGACAATCTTTTGGGAAGAATAGTGTACCTAGCTGTCTCTCTATCGGTATGTACATGTAAGTGAAATAACAGCAGTCAGTTACTCTGTGAATTTTTCAGATTCTAAATTGGTTGGAAAATGTTAAAATTACAGGGATAGTGTAACATCCAGCTACTCTGTCCATACTATTTGACAGTATAGGAAACTTTCAACATTGTGAACTGTGGTTCGAAGCACATCCTCAGAGCTGGTCATGTAATAAAAAAATCCTAACTTAGCAACTACATTTGAATTATTTGTGACTAGTATGCAGTTTAACCTTGCATGAGGGATTTTAGGTTTTCTGCTCCTGCAAGGATTGATTTCAGCAGGGACACTTTATCAATGATCTTTCTAGAACACCAAAAGCCTGTGCTATCATATATACACTCCTTTCTATGAAGCTTGTCTTTCCTGCAACCACTTCTGGTTCTACCTGATAGTTAACTCAGGAATACACATTCTTTTTCAACATTAAACTACCTATGCTTTTATACACTAAAATCTTTTTAAGTTCTTGCTATAGATTGCAACATCTTCTACTATAACCTTAGGCAGATTATGCCTGAAAGACTATTTCACTCCTGAAGCAATCAGCTGAAGCTAGAAAACAAAATCTGGTTTGTGATTTAAGTGGAAAATTAATACACTTAGCTTTGTTTTGTGAGAAAATATTTTCTAGATTCATTTTATTTCCATAATGATGTTGAGAACACAATGCCATTCCATCCATTATGAGCTACTGGATCAAATGGAAAAATACCCCAAAAAACAGCAATGAGATAGAAGAAGCAAACAACAAGAAAACACATCTTTGAGGTATTCCTTTCCCAAACTTTTACTAGTCTATTTCTCACTGATGGCTCTGAAGGCACAGGTCTCTCACTCATTGCACAAAATCTGTCTAAGATACTAAGGTGAGGTAACAGAAGGGGTTTTATTGTGCTGCTAAACCTACTCCATGTTGTAGGGAAATGTGTAAGTGCACACTGAATTTAAAGGAGGACAGAAAATTCATCTAAGTCTAAAAGAGGGTATTTTAGAAAAGAATACTCTTGTAAAGAATTGCTATCAATTTTGGATATGACCCTGTGACCCTAACGTCTTCCAGATATACAAGCAAAACCCTGTGCTGTGAGGAGACATCTCTGTGCAGCACTGATGAGAAAACTGCTGTGTCCATTTCCTCTGCCTGCACTTCAGACAGAGCAAAAGAAAACTGAAGAGCTTTCAGAAGCATGCTTCAGCAATGAGCTGAACTCTGAAAATCATGTTTGTCCTCAAGTTAAAAGGACACCTCTTCTGTAAATCCCTATTTAGGAAGATCTTTCAATCTAGCAAAGTAGAATATGAGCTAACAGTAAGATATGGAATCTAAGAAAATGCAATAGAAAACTGGAATAAGAGTTCTAGTTTTAGATAATTCTAACTTGAATTCAATTAATTCGAAGATAATTGCAAAATTCCATTGTATGGAATACTTCATCAGAAAACGTGAAGTTTAATAGTTGGGGCATTTTGTTCAGCCTGTTCATTCCTTTAGATCTTGTGTTTTAAAATAAAGCTATTTTAACATGTGTCAAAATTACTTTTAGGCATCCAGCAGTGCACCACATAAAAAAATCATAAGACCAAAAAATATTGTGGGGTGTTTACGCTCAATATTTCTGATATGGAAATCAATAACAGGATATTTGTTGAATACAAAGTTCCCCATTCAGTTAAGCACTTTTCAATAAGTACAGAACTGGGATTCACAAGTTGGGAAAATGAGCCAGGAAATTCTTAAGCCTGTTTATAAAACAGGACAAAAAGGGCAAGATTTGAAAGTGTCTTTCGTTGTGAAATCCTCAATCCTAAAATTTAAGGCTTTTCTAGGAATTTCTTATTTTCCAAATTTAAAACTTTGCTTGGTATGAGGAATTTGTTATAAGGAACAGGAATATATATGAACACTGTATTAGAAGTAGATACTAAATATGAGCTACTTACACTTTTGATCTCTTTCTAGCAGAAATGGAAATTTATGTTATTCTCTTTAAACCTATCTTAAACAGAGAACATTTTACCACAGGCTTTTGAGGCTTGTTTTGGCTCAGCTGCACATTGGGTTTGTCACCAACATGATACTCTTCCAATGGGAAAAAAAGTCATGCTTTAAGATTTGACTCCCTAAATTTATATGAGCTATTGATAGACTTAAAAATTACTGTAATTACAGCAAAATAGCAGAACAGACTGAGGGAAAATAAACGGTATATTATGTATTATTAAAGACTAAAAATATTAATCTTGAAAGTAATTGTTTAAATTTAGTAATGGCTTTTGGTGGCCAGCTGTTTTAGGTTAAATCAGCTGCTAATCTTTTTGAAATACAATTTTTTTTAAAACCCATTTTCAACTATTCATTTGATTGGGTAAATATTATAAATAATCATAAGGTACTTTTGGATTCCGTGAGATGTAAAGCAATACAGGAAACCAAAAATATTACAGACATGAACAGTTTGATGTCCTCAAATACAGTAAAATTCTGAAAGCAATAGTTTTCTCCACAAATAATGTAGGGACTAAAAGTAAAATGGATATTTTCTCTTAGTCATATACAGCATTTTCAGTCAATTACAACTAAAAATCAATGAACTCCTAAAAAATAAAAAATTTATTTACTTTCTGTAATTACCTGCTTTTTCTTCCTTTGCCATATATCACTTTTCCCCTACGTATACTCTTATTTTTTGATAAATCTTCAGTTTTCAGATTGCATACCTCATATAATGCTAACAAAACTCTACTTTTAGAAAACATCGCCCAAAATCTCTTGACTTTTAGCCTCTGCATAAAAATGAATTGTTTCCTGAAAACACTTTGTATTTTAGATACACATTTTGAATGTTATCAATTTATATGACATACATGCTGCAATGAAAAGGAAAGATTATTTAGTGTGTGTTTCTTAGGTATTAGTTAAAGTTTATGCAGGCCTGTCAGAAAAGCTATACAGAATTTCATACATCAGGGTGAGCCCACTGGACTGATCTGAAACATTCAGTGAGAAATTAACTCTATTCATTTTTAACCTCTAGCTGTAATTACCAATATTTTTCTAGTGCTGACATTAATAAGCTCTAGCTCACAAAGATTTTTCTTTGGCTCAAGTCAAAATTCCAAATACGGCAGCAAATGATAAATCATCAAAATTGCAAAAGAAAAGACCAGATATTACTGAAACATTCTGAAGATGCTTCTTAGCCCTAAATTCTGTAAAATCTATTTTGAACTGTCAAAAAAATGTATTTGTTTTCACCACAGTTATGTGAATCCCAGGGATGTGAACAAATTTTCTTTGCTGAGCATGCAAATTTTAGATGACTGAAGGTTACTTAACGTGTTAAGTAATTTTTCACTCCAGCATACAAGCCTCTATTAACCAAAAGCCTGGGGGCTTCACTCTCTCACAAGAAAAGATGTGAAATACAAAACCAAACATTATCAGTTATGGGATAAGTACACGCACAATATCCAGAGGCTGATGTCAGCATTCAAATTGAAGGAAATTTGTACTGAAGATTGAACAGTAACTTGCTAATTTAGGCTTTCCCCCCCCTTAGTATTCAAATAGACAAAGCAGTTGTCAAATACAACTTCATAAACCCAGCTCATTAAACCCTTCAGGCTTGTAATCTGAATTCCCTAATTACCTGCGCTGGAATTGACAGCAGTATAAGATGTGTAGCACCCCATACTAGTCTGTACATATTGCTCCTATTCCAAGTTGGTTGGTAATTTGTCCCCAGTCCTGGAAAAGGCTAAGCAAGGATGCTGTGCTCCTTTTCCAGTGAACATTGTTGAGGCAGTGATGGCAGCCACGTGCTGATGGAAAGCAAATCTAGTGCAGAGGTCTGCTGTGGGGGAAAACTATGCAACTCAGGAAGGCTGGATCAGTTTTGTAAGGAGGGTTAATTAACTGACAATAACTGAACTACATACCCAAGATCAGTATCAGGTGTGAAAAGGATACACCACTATAGCAGGTGCAAAAAAGTTATTGAAATCAATAAACTGCTAAAAATGTTTAAACTCACTTCTATAATACCATGATATTCCAGTTACACACATTCACATAGTGAAGTGACCAACCTCGTCTCTTGCAAGCACACTTTACCAGCTTCTCTGGGAGCCTCCCTTCTGCACACACATTGTGCTGAAAGTGTGGGCATTCCAGCTGTAGGTGTACTTGTGCAGCTTCCTGAAGTCTGCTGGTTGTACCCTGCTGAGAAAGCACCCCTGGAGCTCCCCACCACGGACCTCTGCACATAGGGCTTAGGGTGAAACAGATACAAGGGCTTGCGAGCTGGTGCAGGAAATCAAATTAATTGGAAAAAATTTCTGACAGATTAAAATAGTATTTAATGTATTTTGGGAAAATAATGCATTGGTAGCACTCTACTAGGGCTTTGCACCTTGAGGTTTGGTTATTTGTTGCTTCAAAATTAGCACTCTAAAGTTTAGTTGCCTTACAAAATCTCTCTAACCACACTTGAAACAGCAACTACACTGAGGTCTGCTCTGCTATAGCTCAATTTATTTTAACTGCTGGAGCATCCTTTCTATTTGTCCGACTATACATCAGTTTTTCTTTACTGAAGGATAAGAAATCTGATTTTACCATATCAAATGAGATGAAATATTTTTTAGAATCTGTCCTTGAGGTATCTGGTTTTAGATCATTAGATGAAGGATCAATATTCTTTGTTTTCCTGATGATTCAATTGAAACATAATGTATGAATCACTGAAGATGTTCTATTAAGTAAGTGCCCCAAGGTCAAGCATTTAGATCAGATCTTTGGAGGTTTTCTGTGGTTTTCTGAGTATTGCTGTGTTTGCCATATAAACATAGTTTAACAAAGCTCATTTTAATTGATATATTTTCTCTGTAATTATTCCTTCTAGTAATGGGACAGGCAGTTTACCCCTAGGTAGTGTCACACACTGGTATTAAAATATTTTACCCGCTACATAAATTAATTAGTAGCAACAAAAGCTACAGCCTATCTAAAGTAAATGGCATTAGGTGTAATTACAAGTAAACAAAGCTTGTCCTGAAATTCTTTGAGCCTATGTACAGTTGGATTACAGCAACTCTATTGGGCAGTAACCTATTTGCCTAGTAATTGTGGCTCATATAAGCACTATAACTACACTGATTAATTTTCCTTACAGACTCTGTGGTAGGTTAATTAAATGATCCATTCTAAATAATGACAGTCCTTTACAAGTAGCCCTGCAGGAACTGAGCTATTACTTCAAAAGGCATGAGCCAAAGAGAAAATAATGAAGGTAAACCATAGAAAATCCTCTTGAAAATGTATATTTTTACAGAGAATACATAGAAACTCAATTTTTAAAATGCCATACTATTAAGTATTTGACAGTGTTGTTTACTGATGTACTGTCCCATGCAGTAAAACAACTACTGAAACATTAAGGTCAAATAAAATATGCCCAGTATTCCATGATAAAAAGTAAAAAAATTGTGGCATTGCAATATCTTGCTAAATAATTCAGTTTGCCATTGAATTAATAAATGAACTTGCTTTTAAAAAGTTACCCAAACAAGATGCCCAAACTCATCTCTATGTACTCCCTTTGCAAGGTGACTGCAAACTGTAATACAAACACTCCTGCCCATGAACTGCTCTAGAGCTTCTTCCTCTAACATTTGGCCCCTCAGAAGTCAGAGGCTCTTGATTTGCAAATAAGATTTGAAAAGTACTTTAATTCATCAAAATTACAGAGAATTACCTCAGCTAAAAGTGATTTAGAATAATCTACAAGAGATGGATCAATATTGCCAAACATTCTGCTGCTGGAGACAAAACCTATAATGGTAGACAGTTTATGTAACAGGAAACAGAGTAAAGAGAAAAAATTCTGATACCTCATTTGAGACCATCACTGTAAAAAAGTCAAGAGAAGGATCAGATTTTAGTAAATTCTTCTTTAGTGCCAAATAACTATGTCTAAAAAGCAAAAGAAAGAAAAGGGGTAGCTCTTTAGAAAACGGCGAATCCAAGTGAATGAATTAGTGGTCAGCAAAGGAACCATGTCTCCTTCAGGACATACATGAGTGATAGCAAATGGTTTTCTTTCTGTGATTTCTGTTGTCTTATGAGGTTGGTAATAAGGATAAATGAAAGTACAAAGCAGCATTTCACACCACTTAAAACACTTCAGTAGGCTGTTGGGAATTATGTTATTAGTCTTGCATCTCTTGGTCATTATGAAAGGTATTTTTCAGATGACTTGTCGAGTGTGTGGAGACAGGACCACACTTGCTGAGGGTTGCTGAAGCCTCATACAGCCCCTACCAGAACATTCAAGATCCTGCCTTGCCCTTATTTTTCCTGCAATGTGGAGTGACTGTGACATTATTATGAGGTAGACCAGATGTAGAGGCAAGGGCATGCACTTCATGACATCCAGCCTTCATCCATCCATAGCTTTATTCTTATGATTTATGTGGGTGAAGTAAATCTCACCTTTACTCAATAAAATTTGTATTCAACCTGAATAAAACCACCTGCCCAAATTTGGATACATCTGGCTAACCATGGAAAGCATCTATCAAGGTTTGGTGCCTTCCACTTGCAGCGGAGGAGTCCTACTGCCCAATGAGTGATCTCTGAATATCACTGAATTGGTATCTAAAGTCTAAAAATCTAAAAACCATTCTAAGCCACAGTTCTTTACAAAAACTCTTGTGCCAGTCAATGTTTTTGCTATACTAAGAAGTTTAAAAACATCAACCGGATTGCCCTCTGAAAAATCTCAGATATAGAAAAGTCTAATTAAGGTAACCCAATTCTATTTATGGTTTGAAAATTTTTGAATATAGGAGCTGATACTGGAAACAGCAGTATGGAAAATTAAGATGAAACTTTCAAAATTTGAAAAGTTATTTCTCCAATAGCTGAGATATTAGCAATGCCTCTGTGAGCACACCTAATATAATTCCATGAGAGCTAAACCAGCTTTATTCAAACAAATTTTAGCTAGAACTTCTGCGATTACAAGATATTTAGCTCCAGCAAATGGGGATAATATGGAGTATATGAAGTAGCAGAACTTTACATACCTAACTGTGTAAGAGGAAATGGATTTGTTTTTTAAGTTTTTAAATATTTTGGGTTGGCAGGGTTTTTCCCCATCAAGCTACAACAGTTGTGTATATTTTAATTTTCCATCTGAAATCTCAATTTGGCCCTTAGCTGATTTCTTGTTTTCCTTCTCTTTCAGATTACTAGTTACTCAGTGAAGAGTCATAAAATACTTGTTCCAACCTAGTTCTCCTCTTATTGCTTTTTCTCTGTTAATTTTATTACTGCAGAACTAATTTGGACTTACAAATTTCCTACTGTTATTTCAGAGATGGTATGAGTGATTAACTCCTAGTCTTAACCCATATGAGTAGTGAGAACCGTGATATCGTCTAATTTCCACCTAAGACAAACCACCATGCCACCTCATTTCCACCTGTGACAGTCTTCAGAGAAAAAGACTGGTGGAGTACATCCAGAGAGATAAAGGAAATTAAAGAAACAGATAATTAAAGTGGCATTTGCTTTTATGGCAATTGGCACTTTAGGGCTATGTAAAAAATAAATAACAGGAAACAAAGTGCACTTCCTACATTAATCAGATACTTTGGAAAATATATAGGTATTGAATTTTCTCTGCCCAATTACATTAATATGTTAAATGAGAAAGTGTAAGAATTGGGGAACAGGTACTAGAAAGCCTGCTATAACATTACTTGTGACATGGACTTCCACAAAGGTCATATTGAATCCTCTGGGAAAAAAAGGGTGAATGAATATCAGAATGAACTATTTTCTTGTTTTCCCTAGCTACAAAAGCAATAAAGACCTTTAAACCTCAGTGAAAACAGTGTTTTGACTTTTATGATGCAATTCCTTTGGTCTTATGTTAGACAAAGTGTATATCATGTAGTCTCAGCCTGAATCCAGTGTTAGCTGAGTACACTGTTCTGAGGGAATTTCATCTGAGACACAGGCATCCTCACACATCTTAAACTAAATTAAGTTATTCCTGTTAGTCAAAGAGAATTTCTCTTACAGAGCAAGCTCGCTGAGAAACATGTCCCTTGTTATACATTAACGGCACTCAAATACAGACACAAAAACGTCAACAGGCTTCTCACTTTCACCAGTTTTCTATCAGTTTTCTTATTTGGACTAACTGCTGCTAATGCAATAAACTGGAGATAAGAAAAAAAGACAGCATAATAGGATTAAAAAGTAATTCCTAATTTATGATTAGGGTCCGGTTTGATTCCCTGAGTACTACACAAAGCTGAGCACAAAGTTAGAAGGGTGTCCTCTGTAACTGAAGGTGTTTCAGTGAAATAAGTCTGCTGTGAGTGAACAGGATGATCGTCACACTCTTTCTGCACCTTCACTAGAGACCAGCATGGGTACTGACTGGCAAAGGAACTAGAGTTACAAGCACTAAAGCCAAGCCAGAGGGGAACATTTCTGACGGATCAAAACCAAAATATGCTGTCCTAGATTTTATCTGAAAAATCATTTAATCTTTCCTTTTTCATATGTAGAGAAAACAAATTATCTCAAATTATTTCTAACTGGAAATAAATAATTTAATAACTGGGCCAATATTGGTGCATCATCACTTTCAAATAGCACTCACCACCACAAATGGCTAAACCATGAGTGTGGGAAAACCTCATCATTCCCAAATATGATTGGCCAAGGTCAGTGAAGAAAAACCAGCATCGCCCTCACACCAAAGATGAGAGGACCTTTAGTCAGAAAACCACGTGTATGTTTTACCTCAATGGAAATCATAGATGTCCAGCTCCTCATTGTGCTATTCAGTAATTTAGAAGCCCTTCAACCAGACAAAACCTGCCAAAAATATATTCATAGCTAAAAACCCCATGTCACATTTCCTGGATGCCAGGCAGAAAGGGAAAATCTGTTTACCATCTTCGCTATAAAGGTAACATCTTATTTATGTGGCAAAGTTTTCTATCTCAAATGTCAATAATTACACTATGTGTGGGAATGAAATACAGAGCCTGTGGTGCTTGAGAGATCCCAGTGACGTATTATAAGCCCTTAAAACCTCTCCTGCAGGCCCAGTCTCCTGCCCTCAGTTCCACGTCCCTAATCCCCAACAGGACAGGGCTAATGAAACTGGCTTCACCAGTCAGAGTCAGAGACAGCATGAGTCATCTGCCCCTTCTTACCTTGCGAAGTGGGGAGGAGACAGAAAAAGCAGCAAGAGACACAGTTGCCGAAAGCAGTATGGAGGCACAAGATGAAGAGAGCAAAATGGAGTCTCATCTTGTTGAGACACGTGAGACAAATTAGGGCCTTTCCTTCTCCCTGCTCACACCCTGCGAGCCTCTGCTTCTGCCTGCACTGGAAAAAAAACCCCAAACACTGGGTTAAGGATATAGAAAAAAACAATAAATCAAAAATTTCATATGGATTTACAACTTTTCCCTTGACACAGTTTAAAAAAATTAAGGTGGCCATGTTTACCTATCCTCAAATATAAGCATATAAAATGAATAATTCCTACAAAGTCAGCAGACAGCCCTCTGAAGAGCAGAGCTTTACCCTGAATTCTGTGTTTTAATTTTTAGCATTTTTATCAAAACAAAACAGTCTCATTTTCATTCCATTTGTTTGTCTGCTATTGGAAAGATTTACATTTACCTTTCCCATGCTGAAGGTCACAAAATGATGGATTAAGCATTAAAAATAACCAGAAAGCATAGCTGAAAGACAGAAAAAATACCGAAATAATGGATCTTTTTGTGTTGATTTTGAAGATGAACATTTTATATTCGTGATGAGTATTTCTTAAAAAGTAAATTCAAAGTCGCATCATTACACACAAAAGAGAATATTTAAATGAAATTTGTGGTACTTTGGCTAATGTACTAGGTATTTATAATTCCAGGCAAAATCAATTTTTAAATACAAGTTTAATGTGCTTACTAATCTTAGTCTCATCACTGCAGTGGTTTTAAACCAGAACAGGCATAGACTGTGAACAAAGAGGGTGGGAAAAAGTACACTGGATACAAAGATGTCAGCCAGTGCAAAACACCAGCCACCAGCCACCAGCCACATGGGGGTGTCACATATGGCTCTAACTCCATACCTGAAGTCATCAGTCAAGCAGAGGGGCACAGGTGTGTATTTGGCCTGGCTCACCTATAGGAGAAATTACTGCTCTACCAAATGGCCTGATTCCATTTTGCAGCATCACTTTCTGTCCAGTGTTGGAACTGCTTCCAGAGGCAGAGCCCTACGCAGGATCCTCGCTTTCCTTATGAAGTTAGGCACACTTCAAATTTTTAGACAGCTCACTTTGAACGCAATAGTGGTTATCTGAAAACAAAAAAAAATAAAGGAAAATAATTAAACATACATATTTCACGGTATTTTCAAGTAAAGTTGTAAACAAGCCTTACTCTCTGGGTCATATTCAGCTTGAGCAAGATCAATCAGTAAGGTAGAAGAAATGAATCATGTTTAGAGCAAAGGCAATAGGAAAGTAGCTTACATTTTGGGTCATTATCAAAAAGACTAGGAAGGCTTTGATTTTTTCAGAAGATTGGCAATTGGTACCTTTCATAAACCATAAAATTTTCAGTATCTGGAGTTAGGCACATCTGTATGCAACACAAATTTCAAATCTTATTTGCCCCTTCCTATACACACTCTATTTTAACTGCACTTTTCTTGCTCTATGGGGTCAAACTAATTATTCTTTGTGGGGCATTCAAGAGTGAAGACACAGATATGATGCAAACAGGGACTTGATCATGGCAGATGATACACTTGAATCTCACAAATACCTCATCCATGGCAGATGCCATTATCAGAGGACAACAGTCCCTTGCAGAAAAATTGTGCCCAGAGTGAGTCATGGTGATCACCTGCTGCTGAAACAGATTTTTGGCACAGTTACCTCAAACAGCTGCCTCACCAAAACACTGTAGGAGAATGAGAGACAAGGGAAGAGAGCAGGAAAGGGGGACATAGTAACAACAGTAACTGGATCATTTTTCATTGTTCCTAAAATATCTTGAAAATGGAAGGATAGGACAGCACAGGAAGCAACATGAGACGGGATTTGACCCTCAGGTAGCCAGTAGTGCTGATGCAGCACGGCAAGGAATGCAGCTGTGTGTATACAGTGAAGCAAATAAGAGGCGGCTGTGGTAGCAAGGGTGGCAGAGGAAAATGCTCGTAGCTCCACGAATAGGGAGCTATGAGGTTGAAGGGCTTTCTGTCTCAAAAACTTCTTATAAACAATTATCTAATGCATAGAAAATATATATTTATATATATA
>VXBT01011884.1:21915-53522 GCA_013400235.1 Oriolus oriolus
TATTTATATATATATATTATATATATATATCTAATGCATAGAAAAACATGATTCTGAATTCCCTTTCAGACAACGTGTGAAAAGACATTCAGCTGTGAACAGTTGCTCCACCACAGATCTTTAGTCGCATCACTGTAGTGTCTCAGGTTACCGAAATTACACTGCATGCCTATGCAACTCAGTACGCTTTCAGTGCTGTTTAAAAATCCCCACACATACCTATCAACGAGACATCCTCCCAATAAGCAAATAACCTTAAAAAGTATCCTGTTTTCCTGGCTTTTTCTTCCAGCAATTTTTTTCTTTCTCACTGATAATACCGTTGCACAGCTGGAGCCCATTAAATTTAACAGCAGCACAGCCACTTGCAGACACCTTAGAAGTCCTCCTGCAATAAACAAACAAAAAAAATTAAAAAGACATAAAAGCACTTCCACATAATGAGATTATAATGTGAAAGGATGAATAAACTCACTCATTTTTGTTCTTCTGGAATTAGCCAAGCATTGTTCATTCATGAATATTTGAATGTGATGTGATCCATCCACTCTCTTGTACATAAAAAGTTTTGTTTCAATTCCCTCTATCATCTAATGTTTGAGAGATACAAGGCCTCCTATGAATGCTTTGCTCTAATCATTTGAATTAAAACAGTGTGGGCAATTTTTTAGCACCTAGCCATCCTAGTTAAATGTTGACTGCATTGGGTTATCATATACCCAAGAGCATAATCAGGTCCTTAGGACTGATTAACAAGTCTCAAGAAAAAAGAAACTTTTTTTTTTAATCTAATGTTCAAAAAATCTATAAGGTACTTCACACAAGTATTTCAAAAAATCTGTTTTCAGCAATCTGCTAATGGTAGTATTTAGGAAAAAGAGCACTTTTTGAATTTCTTTTTATAAGGAAGATTTCAGACTAGGAAAGTTTTAAAAAAGATCATTTGTAGCATTACTATCAGTTTGTAAATTCTTCAAAGTTTACTCCAGTGGGATCCTGATCTAGAAGAAGTTTTGTGCTAGAACATCTTTTGGAAAGAGACAGGCCAAAAAGCTTCAAAATTCTATATTTTGTTGGTTTTTCAAATTACAGAAAGAAATAAGAAAATTGATTGACGCAGGCTTTCTAAACACAGGCTATTCAAAAGCTGATAGGAGACAACTAAAGAAGACAAATCTCTCAATTATTTCTTTTAAAAGTAGGATTGTTTTCTGTTTTAGCAACTATTTTCAGAGGCATGCTGAAAGAAGAAAACTACATTACTTTCCCTGTGTCTCTAGGAATTTCATCCCTTCTACCAATCTTCTGTCTGATTTGGCTGGAGACAGCTCAGCTGGGTCATTCAACAGCATGCAATTATTATGCAATTATTTGCCATTCTCCCTCTCAGTTTGTCTCACTGTCTCCAGTGAAATCTGCAGTATCTTCCAGCAAGAACATCTTCATCTGCTTGCAGGAAAGCATTGGCCTGAGACTCTTGCTGTCAGTCCTCATATACCGAATAACAGGAACACAAAACATCTGCACAGTAAGTTGTGCAGGTAAACCCGACAGTTCTGTTGTTCATCCCACACAGTTCCTTCTCTCTTTCACTCTCCACTGGTAATAGGTTACCTAGAAAATGGTAAAAATTAGGGAGTTTCAAACTTGAAAATGGTTGAAAGAGTTGATTTGACTCTTTGAACATCACTTGTTATGATGAATGCTTAACAGAGGATGGTCACAATTTTGAAAATGCAACTGAGTCACGATTCACAATAATTCTGCAAAATAACTTTACACTGCAAAGATAGAGCTGATTCTAACCAGGCATACCAAGGAATAGTGGATAAACAGTTTATTTGATTTTCCACTGTTTTCTTCCTGTTGGAGTCAACAGGTTTATAGCATTTCTGGTGTTATTTACCAAAGACACGAGAGATCCGTCAGAATGCCCTCAACAGAGACTTTCCTAAACAGCCTTATTTCTTGGGGTCAGCGTAGGTCAAGAGGAGAAAAGGCCAATGATCAGGAGACAGATACAGAGCTGAACCAAGAATTCTGTTATAAGTGACTGTGGCTAAGCTTAAATACCTCTGGTTCTAGCACTGTGCTTCTAAGGAAGATAAACAATTTTCATTTACATTAACAGGTTCCTAATATTTAAAGTATAAAGTACTTCTGAAAATTGTCAGAAAGCATGAAGGCTCAATTTAATGGTCTTATGCTACTAGATACAGTAACCACCAAAGGAAAAGAGGAAAAGAGATTAGAGTGCTTTGTTCATTAATCATACCAAATTTACTTTTATTATTTTCCCATTTGTATTTAATATGGAAATGGAACCTTGACTGAGATTTTTAAACTGCATTTACATTAAAGCATCAGTAATAACTCTGAAAAAGCAGTCCTGATGCAGATAGAAGCAAAAAAAACTGCATGTGTTTCAAGTGCAGTTCCCAGATACATGTCAGTTATTACAGATTGTGGATAAATCATCAATATGTAATAATAAATAATATTTTAATAATAATTAATAGTAAATAACATTTTAGATTCTCTCATTTCCAATAGGCCTATGATTTTCCCATTTATGGCATTTCAATTATTAAATCTGCCATTATTATAATACGTTTTGCCTTTGCATAAGTTTCTATGTTGTTGAACAAGATGCTTTTGCTATCTCTGTGGCCAGTGATTTTGATTTCATATTCTAGGCAAATCATGAGTTTTCCCAGTTGATCTTCACTACAAACAAAAAACTGTAAAACTTTTACCAGTAGGAGTAAAAAATAATTAATTGTCCTTTAAAAAAGAGATTTATGAAAGTGAGAAAGAGGTGAAAATAAAATAGCTAAATAATTTTTTCAAATTATGGGCAGTGCTAAACAGGGAAATGGAGAGAGCATTATAAATAGTAGGAGGAGAAATTTTTCAGAATTTAACATACAGAATTCTTCTCCTTCAGTTATTTATCATAAATACACTATTCCTTCTGATTTCTCTATCCAACCAAGCAGCAGTTTGTTGTCTGGAGAGACGTCCTTTTCAAGGAAAAAAATCACAAAATCCTCCATTATTAGTAAAAAGTAAAAAAAAAATTAAAAGAGTACTAATAATGATATAAGTTTGTAACGGGAACCCTGGTATTCAAACTACTTCTCCAGCTGATTAAACAACTCATTGATTAGATGCTTCTGCTGCATGTTGCTTCATTTAAAATCCTGAGAGGTAATCCATTCTTGTGCCTCGTTCAAAGCTGAAATCACTTATCCTTCCAGATATTGCATATAGAAGTTCTGCTTGGATATTTTAGGGTTCATCTGAACAGCAATTAAATTCTGAGGAAAATCATGCTATATTTCAACGTCCAAAAATCTGTAAAGATTTCTAGACCTAGAAGATAGTCTGTAAAATACTAGGAAACAAAATAAAATTCAGTCAGTAAAATTAAAACTAGAACTATAAATTCAAGCATCAGTTGAGAAAACTCTGTGCAGTACGGCCCTAATGCTAATCCTAACCCCTAACACCCTAACCATAAGCCCTAACATGTCACCCTTACTTTTATTGAGTAGCTTTTTAGAGGACTTGTGCAATTTCTGGCATCTCCTTCTTAGAAATGAGCATACTGACTGATAAATCAAGAGAAGCTTACACTGATAGAGCTCTGTTTTGGCAGTGACAGAAGAGAGGTCCAACTCTTCTGTCTCTCCAGCTTCTTACCACCAAAATTTCACAATTCCTCTCTTCAGCGATAAAGGAATATTATATTTTTTCTTACCTTAGCTCTGTTAAAAGCAGAGACAGTAAGACTCCAGTTTTAAAGACCTTCTACTGACAAAATTAATGCTGAATTTAAAAAACCTGTTAACTGATTGTGCTTACAGCCAAGGAATTACCTAATTTCAATTTTACTGATTGCTGATCATGCTTCTTTTGAGTCATTACGGTGCATGATATTATTTGATATTAACTACAAACACACTGACTATTCCAAAATAACATTTTGCCAAGTGCAAGATACTAACTCAGGAATGATTTGACAAATACAAGTCGAGAAACCATAATTGTTGTGGTAATGAAAAAAATTATTGAAAAGATGAATTGCCATTTTCATTACTGTGTTTTTTTGGTGTTGTTTAAAAACTAAAATCAAGTAGCAAACTGCAAGGGATCTGCTAAACATTCAGTCTGCCACAAGTGTAACTGCAGGTGATAACGGGACTGGGATTGACGCTTCTGTGCTCTCACCTTCCACTGTCACCCAGACAGTGATGAAAGACAGCGGGACCAGGGAAGACATTGGAGAAGGGAGAAACTAAGCATGAAAAAGTGTCATACTAAATGTGACACTTGCAGAGGCCAAGTTTATACAGCCTGATGGGGTGATACTTGATATCTCAGTCACCCATATCAGAGACTGTTAGGAGCTGCTGCAGCTGCTCTGTGGCCTGCATGCCCACAGCTTTCCTGTGTGTAAAAGGAAGGAGAAAAAAAGTGGAATGATGTTTGTCACCAGCTTTCAGAACGATTCATGTCTTCAGGTGGGACACGCCGGGTGCTGGGCAGTGTACCACCCCATGGTGTACAGCCATAGCCAAAGGGCAGCGGGACTGGGGTCCATCCCATATAAACCAGAGACCACATGAGCAGTCTCTCAGTTTCACCTTGCCATGTGACAGGCTGTTTTATCTGACCTGTTTCATGAGTTGTCAAGGCTGAAATAAAAATTTTGCAAAAAGGCCCTCCTTCAGTATGAGATGCACTGTGATAAAGTTCCTGACCTACTTTCCCATAAGAATGGAACTGAACAGCCAGGCTGATGTGCTGTAAAACCCTTTCAGCAAAAGCATGGAACTGCAAGTTTTGTTTTGACAAGGTATTCTTGTGCTTCCTAATTATGATATAAATTTTTTCCACTTAGATCTTGCATTGGAAGCATATTAAGTTGCCATGATGGGCTACAATTTATCGTGATTGTTAAAAATGAGATATTCCAGTTGTGTTTGGTCATTAATCATGGTCAGTAGGATAACAAATAAATAAGAGTGTAATGCATCTTGAGAATCTATGAAGAATAATTAATTTGAATTGCCAGAAAAATAGTGCGGACAAACAATTAAATAGAAAAGCAAAATATAAACAGATAAATACCATACACCCTATGAAATATAATTCTGAAATATTGATTGATGTCAGTGTTCCCTTGACTATGCCCAGAACATTTACAGATGTATTGCTGAAAACTCTCCTAATAGAAGATGTCAGGTAGAAGTAAACAGAAGTGAGCATCAGCCAAGTTTCAGGTGTGAATAAGTGGTACTTTGCAGCAGCAGCTATACCCCCAAGAAAAAGTTGATGAAAAACTGCCCAGCTTATTTTAAAAAAAAAAAGAGAGAAAAAAAAGTTATCACCCCTCCAAGAATTGGGGGCCAGATGTTCAAATCTAGCGCAACGTTTTTATTTCAGAAGAGAGTGTTGGAAAAACTGTTAATCAGGTGGTTTTTTGCAGTTTAGGTTGTTCTATTGACTGTTTTATAGACTGATGTTATTAATATGAACTTGTTACACTGTAAATAAAGTCAGCCCGATAAAGATCAATAACAAAGTAATAGATGTCAATACATGGGGAAATTATTAAAGGAAGTAGGAGTGTACCGTGAGTTTCACTTGTGTATAGCAAGTTATAAATATAGACTTAGCAGGGAAGAAAGTAAAAGGAAAAATTGAAATCAGGAATCAATACAACTCCATATATTACCAGAATTCATTCTTCAAAAGGTGTTAGGAGTTCATGGAGAGAAGCATCCTGGAAGAACACAGCATCACCATAAACTGCACAAGCAACAGATAGAGGGAAAATATGCACTTCTGTACAGAACAACCGTACCAGCAAATATCTAAAGGAATCCAAATTAAATAGTGACTTAAGCTTGAGTACCTGCAAACACAAGTCAGGGCAAGATTCAGGTGCCCCAAATTCCCACTGGATTTAAGAGCAAAAGAAGCCACTTGGCACCCAAGCAATGCTCTTTTGCCCTCATTTCTCTTGAAAAAATTGGTTTGCACTGAACTGATTGAGATGGTTGATAGTGGGAACCTTTTGGATGAGAAGAAAGTGCCAGTTCATAGCCCAGACAAGAGAGTATAAGTATACAAAATCCATATTCAGAAAAGGTAGAGCTACAAGGGATGTGTGAAGGGATTGAGCACCCAGCCTAGGCAGCCCAACCTTCTGGGAAAATGCATTTCTAAGGTCTCAGAGCCTGAGCAGGAATCTCACAGGGGTCCCTTCCACTAAGACTGTGATGGGTAACAAGCTTTTCAACACTTTAGTGCCATTTCAGCCCAGCTCTTTCAGTCCAGTTCTATCCTTCAACTGCACGCAGAAGTGCTGATACTAAAACCTGGAAACACACTTTTGAAATGCCAGAACCTTTGACTACAAGCAGTAAAAAGAACTATGAACTAACTCTTTTTTAAAACAGAAAGCAAAACACAGTGAGCTTGACTGCACCATCCATTCAAAATATCAGAGAGGGCAAATAGGGAATGGACATATTTTTAGATGTTCTCATTCCATAAGATCAAAGGACTTCACAAATTAAGGGGCTCCACAATATTTTAGCTTTAGGATTGAGATGAGATTTTTTTACAAACAGGAGGGTTGAAAGTGATTATCTTTTACAGCAGAGTAAATCCTAGCACTGCTTTGGATATGTAGACAACGTTATAAAGGAGAGAGCAGCACCCAGCCCAGGTCTGGGTGACTTACCCTATGCAGCAAGCTGTGGCCCTGCATAGATTAAAGCCTGTTCCAGGGAGCTGATATAAGCTGATATAAGTGCTGAATGAAATAACATGCCAGCAGACAGTAAAGCATTAAAGGTACAGCAGTGTCCTGAGAGAAATCCCTTGGTGGAAATTCAGGGAAGCATGCCACACTACTGTATCTTCTGCTTGGACTTCAGAAAAGCAGGGGATTTTAGGACTGGTTTGTGTGCTTTACATCTTCTGATCCTGGCTTATTTTTTTCCTTTTAACCTTGTGCTAATACTTTCCAAAGATATTCAAAGCAGATGATTTTACAGATGCTCCTGACAGAGCATAGTCCAACAAATAATATGGTTTACTTAAGCCACAAGCAGATACAGACATCTGTCATACACAGGACACTTTTCCTGCAACATTTTGCCAATACTGTACCTGAAATATTGATTTTCAGAAATATTCACCTATTCTCCTTCATATTTTGAAAATGTCAGGATGCTAGCAGCTGTTAGATATTATTTTTAATATAAGCTGTGTCCTTGAACTGACAGATTCATTTGATAAGAACTCTTTCATTTCACTAGCTGATTTTTGCTATTAATGCTGTGAGAATAAAATGCTGGTGAATGAACAGCAAGAACAGAAAAACTGCCAGCTGAAGTAAACTACTATTTGTAAGACATTCTGAGCTATTGATCTGTCTGCCTTATAAGTAATTCATGCAGTTTAGTGCTGAACAAAAGGTACAGTTTTAAAAAGGGTGCTGCAAGGCAAAACTTGTAGAATAATTAAAAACTTAAAATTACTTCCTTTGACTTAACACCTTCACTTTAAAATAATGTTACATGACTCAATAGTATAAAACCACGAGATTTATATGTAAAATCAGGAGCAGGGGTTATTTTGCGTTAGAATTAGAACTGCGATAAATTCTCTTTATAACCTGATCGATACTATGCCTCTCCCTTTGACTTTCATATACAGCAGATCATTTAAAATAAGTAGACATAAAAATAATAATGTAAAGACTGGTCCATTTAAATGTTCAAACACATCTGTGCTTAGAAAATGAGGACTCAGTTATTACTCTTATAAAATGTAAGATTTTTCTTTAAGCATGACAGAGTCTGTTAAATGTCTCTCTTTTTATATTACCAGCCGTTCAAATTCTTGTGTTGGATTTAAATATATTTGCGATGTCACAATTATGAACAGGAGGAGTGGAGTGGTCAAAGAGGAAGACTGATGGGAAATTACCTTACTAAAATTTACAGATTGTTTAATCTCAGAAAAAAAAAAGTTAGAATCCAAAGATCTGATAGAAATATATCTAATTTGTGATTCAACCCTGCACTTGACATTAACTTGGTTTTACCAATTCCTTAATCCTTCTGGTCTTCCAGTCAAAATATCTTTTAATTAAAAAACTATAAATGTGCCCCTCTGGCCATCTCTTAAATCTGCAATCCTCTTAGACTTCCCCTTAAAAAGCCTAATCCCCTTAGTTCCTTAGAGAAAAATGCTGTCTGGGAGAGCTCGTGGCTCAGTGCCCAGCAGAGCCGAGCTGCCTGGACGGGCTCTGTGCCAGGTGGGCAGGAACCTTCTGATCCTCCCTCACCCAGGACCAGCTCAGGGAATCTGAAGGTGGTCTATGATTCAGGAACAGCAGAAAGGGACAGGCAGATATCCTCCTGTGGCTGACTTGTGTATGATACTGCTGCTCTCTGCTCAGTACCCCACTGAAACCAGTGGCAGATCCCTCCTGGTGTAGTGGCATCTAGATTTCACCTGAGATGTTTCCAGAAGCCTGGGCAGAATGAGATTGCTGCTTCTTTGTGCAGCACAAACAGTTCCTCTCCACCACCCAGCCTGGACCCTAGTGCAATTATTAAATGCAATTATGTTTCTCAGGCAGGGGAGGAAAATAGGTTGATAAATTTCTGGGGTATCAAACAATGAATCTTTTCTCTCAAGCGCCACCTTTTTAGTAACAATTATACCAGCCAGATCCTTCACACAGACCAACCTATAAATCTCCAGTAGCTGACTCTGGATTTTGATTTTCCTCACAAACTTTAGTATCAATAGGATATAAAAACAGCCACACTGTTGTTTGAAAGAACTGAGACAAAAATAAATATCTACCAGATATGCAAGGCAAAACTGGATTTCCCTGAAAAAAAATTTTTTGCCTGTCTTTGAAGAAAACACATCTGTACTTAACAGGGAGGGAAAAAAAAAACGGGTTATACTGTGCCAAATAATTGTTATTTTGCAAAATTAAAAATCAAGATTACCAGCCAACCATATTTCTCAAACATGACATGTTCTCTACACCATATGCTCTGAAGAGAGATTCATTTAATTGTTTGGAACAAGGCCATATAGTTGTCAAATTCCAGAACGCCACCCAAACTCATGTAATAGGTTTCTTCAAGGTGTATGGCATTGCATTATGCTGTTTTCCATAGCTGAATTACATTCCTCCTACTTCTCAGGCTAGTAATTACCTAATCTCAGGAATTAATGAGAGCCAGACCAGTGCTTCAGTGCTGAAGAAAATGATAACACAAAGTTCCTTAAATCATCAACATTAAATATTGAGAATTATTAAGAGAGTTGTTCACAATAGCCAGCCTGCTGGGACACCAAAGCCAGCCAGAGTAAGGGAAATTGTCTTTCAAAAGGTAAAAACTAAATTGCGTGTTACAGAACACAAATCATTTCCTTGAGAAGCAGTAATCCACATCCAAGCAGGGCACCTGATATCCAAAACTGGACAACCAATGTCTGAGCAAATCACCAGGCAATGGAGCAAAAATGTCTTGGCACTCTCAGAAGCACTCTAACCTGACCTACTTGCTCCCAACTATCACGTACATTTAGGACACACAAGCAGGCACCTAAACACCAGCCAAAGACACCTGAAGGAGCTTCAGCTTTTAAATATGGACAGACCAAGCACAGTTAATGGGACAAAATATAAGATAGTGGCCTCTGTGGAAATGCAGTTCACCTTTTACATGGCAGTCTAGCTCTTGCTGTCATGGTCATGGGTGCTAGGATACATTTATGAGGGATGAGAAAGGGCCTGTGTTTATTTCATGCAGGCTGCTGGCCAAATAATGCACAGTGTCTGCCTGAAACAAGAACTTTCCCAGCCTCTTTCAAGGGCTGACCACCTTTTTTTTTTCCTCTTTCCACATTAAAAATGAAATAACTATAAATTATCTTCAATCTTCAACCAAATGTACACTTATCATCTCTTGATCTTGTTACCTTAGATAATAACATTATTTGGATGCAAGGATGCAGTTTAAGGAAAATAACAGTACGTTAAAAGCCTAATAGCCATTCCTAGCAGTCATGTTGCCTTTATTAAGGAATATTATATACTATGTTTTGTTCTGAGCTCGACTGAAGTGAGATATATTTCAGTTCTAGACTTCTTTTTATGTATTCAGGGACATTGCTGTCCTTTTGAAATTTAGCAATACATGTACTAAGTTAATTTACTTTAGCTTTAATTTGCTAGCACTAGATGCTAAAGAAAAAGTTCTCGAAAGAAACTCATGAATCTTTCTAAATATGTGTTTCTGCAAATCAACATATTGATATTTACTGATATTTTTCTGAAATAAAAACTCAGGATTTAACAGTGTACCTTACATAATTGCTGCATGATTCTGATCCTTTTATCAAATCTCTATTTGTGTTGTAAAAACACATAAACATAAACACATCAGAGGATATGTTTTTTCTGCCTAAATGACCTTCTGTGAATTACAGACCAGTACCATTCTTCTTTTCTCTGCTCATTGTATGGAAGCTTTTAAAAGCATTATAAATCATTAAAAGCTAATGGCTCCCTTTTTACCTCCAACACAGCTCTAAAAAAGGAAATTACATTATACTTTCTACTTATGATTGTCAGTTGAGATGCATTCATCTCTCTTTGTACCTTGTATGTACTTCCAGTAATTGCAACATCCTATTGCAGCTTTCACTACATTCAGTATTTCTAGATATAATACATACATATTTGTATTTATCTTAAAAAGCTATGATTTCGAATGCTTATGGTATTACCAACATTAACTTCACTGCACTCATTATATATCTCAAACTTGAGAACTCTCAGTAGGCAAGTTTCACTTGTAGCAACTGTGGGTCGTTGCTTCACAGCTATGAGACTGGCTCTTTATAATCGCAGAAAACGGGAATGGTGAGGACTAAGATAGGTAGAAAGACACATTCACGATGTTACAGAGAAACTTTCCATTAAACAACACTGCAAAGTTAATGTTCCTTTACTGTCATAGAAGACTGTCCCTCTGCTCTTGACTCCTTGCCAGCACTGTACATAAAGTCACAGATTGATGCCAGGTAAATTACAGGTTTTCTAAGAAGGGGCAACATTCCATTGTGTGTGTTTCACAATCTCAAACAGCTTCCAAAGAGTACCTTTTCCTAGAGCTGTTGGTACTCTCAAGTACACAAACATAAAAAATACTAGAGTATATGTACTTCTGTATATATACAGGAAACTTAGAAATGAAAGTGTCAATCACACTGCTCATTTAAATTTGTGCTCTCATTTATACATATTCAGCAGCATAATCAACCCTAACACATTATTTTTCACTATATTAAGTAACTCTCTTCTATGCTACAGCAATATAGAATTCTGTTCTCTGTCCAAAAACCCATGTTTTTTTATGGGCAATTCTTGGAGAAATTCTACATCAAGCATATAATTTGTGCTAATTCTTTTACAATCATAACATTGAGAAAGAAGAGGAAGTTGGAAGATAGATGTGCATCTTCAGCTGTCTATCAGCACAACCATATTTCTCTTTGGCATCAGTAGTACTTTGATCACATGTAGGGATTTGTTTAGACTCAGACCTGAAGACAGAGAAAAACATTTTTGGCAGATTTAGTGTCTCTCCTTAGAGAGAAGGCAGTTATTATATATCACTGGGACCTATGTTATAATCTTGCTCTGGCTTAGAAAAAATTAGCTATGTTTGCATCAGAATGATCTGGATGAACACCTCTGTATTTTCTGGGGCTGAAAGATGCAAACTGCCATGCCCTTCATAAAATGCAGTGGTTTTGTAGGTTGCACCGTCTAAACTATTTGTCTCCTCTCTCACCATCCCAGAACTGCTCTTATTGAAACATTATTTCTAGGACAAAATACATTATAAATATGAACACATTTATAATTTAAAATTATATGTCTTAAATATGTATTCTAAAGGAACTGAAATACCATGGAGGTTTTAATGTGAAGCCCTCTCTGCAGGGGTCACTGCTAGGAGGTTCTCATATGCAATTAAAATCTTCCACTTTAATCTCTTTGGGCTCAGAAACACAGCATCTAATGCACAAACAGTGTCTGGGGCTGTGAAAAGTACCAACAACTGATAAAATTATACAGTAAATAGAATGGCCCACTCTGTGCAAGAAGAATTGTAATTCCTTTGTTTAAGGCCAGACATAACAGGTACGCTCACAGCAGCACCTCACCGTAGACAGGGGCCTCTTAATTTCTTTTTATGTTCCAAGTGCCCAGAAAAGACATATGCTGGTAATTTGGACAGCTGAAATGATTCAAGGATTAGAAGGTATTACAGAGGAACAACAAGGAAGGGAACTTAATTTACATATCTTAGGTAAAAAGAGATTAAGGGGATTTAAAACCATATAAAATATCTTCAAGGAGCCAAGGAAATAATACCAAGGAAGGAAAAAAATGGCTACGTTTCCCAAGAAAGGTTAATAAATATGCTATCCCAAAACTATTATGTTTTGGGTGGCGAGCAGAAAACCATGCCTAAATGAGATGAATGAATGCAACACTGAAGTAGAGAAGACAAGACAGGTGTCTGCAACAAAACCATAAGAAAAGAGAAGAATGTAAAAAGACTGCTTGCAACTCCTCACTAAAATAAAATTGATATTAATACTGAGTTTTTATTCTATTAAGATGTTTAAGGTCAGGACCTTCTGGACATAAGGAAGTTTTTCTTGTTTGCTGAGAGATTGCTTTTCTTTACGTGAGATATGCAGAAGCCAGAAGTGCCAACTGTTAGTTTTAATAATGTTTTGCAATGTCTCAAAGTTCATGTATGTGAATACCTGGCAGCCTCTTTTGCTATTTCATCTTTCTGAGCAAAAGGTGGGAAAAACTGTCCAAGCACTTTAGAAGGAGATGCAAAACTGAAATAAAATTAGAAGAGCAAAATCAAAATAATTTCTCATTCAAATTCTATGATTATTGAACACGTTAGAAGATGGTATTTCGTGGAAGAGACTCTATATGAATGTGGTAGGAAGCTGGCTGCATCACAACTGAGTACAGAGAAGACATGAAACTTAAAAAGATTGAATCTATTTCATTAAAAGCTGGATCATATATGAAATCAGTTATTCTCATTTGTTTCTGTTATGTACTGAGACTGTGTAAACTCTCTGGAGCCTCTTTCTTTTAATCTAAAACCTTCTAACCCACTTAAAAAAATTAAGGGCCTGTATTATATTGATCTTTCTGTTTAGTTCCGTGTTTTTAATAATACATCACAGAAGTGGCAACACTTTTATGATATGTTGGTGTCATACATCATAACTAGCACCACTGCTCTAGTGATGTATTATCCACACAGTGGCATGAAGCAGAAAGATAAATGCTGGTCTGTGGACAGCAACGCACACATCTTGTGAAATAGTGATAGAGACAGATTCATTTATATGCATGCTACAATCCAGAAATAAACAAAATTTCTATCTGATACAGACTGCATACTACTTTTGGCAGTACGTATGCACATTTTTACAAAAGGAGAATCTAGAAAGCCATATATTTGCTTTTGAGTTAAACATTCTGCAAATAAATCTGGATTCTCTGACTGAAAGGAGCTCCAGCAAGAGGGTAAAAACTGAGCATCCTTCCCTCACAGACAGGAGAGGCTGAAGGATGGATCATTCCAGTTTTCAGTGTCTCAGCCTATTTTCAAGAATCAATTCCTTATGCTTATATGTTTTCAGGATCATTGCATCCATGATATCCACCAAAGTCCTTCTCTGCCAGCGTTTTTACACATTGTACTGGTGCTATGGATAATCTGTACAATATGTTACACTCTTCTGCCTTTGATTTTCTTTTTCTCTCAGAGGAAAGAATAGACCTGTGTTGTTCTCTCATTCACATCACAACAGCCAAAGGCCATTGTTTGCCTGTACACATGCTATTTCGTTCCAGCTGCCTGACACCTTTGCTGAGCTCCCTCACAGTCTTGCACAGAAGGACATTTTGCAGAAGACCTTCGCACCCAGGAATATTCACTGATCACTCTGGTTTTCTGTGAAATCATTTTTATTCCCAGCCCCAATAACCAGGAATTTGGGAGGTGCACTTTGCAGAGCAGCCGTGACTCACATGGGATAACACAGAAGACCACTACAGCCTACTGACCACATCACCAGTGCCTCCTGTGGAGCCCCCTGCACAAAACCACCCCTTGAGAGATGCTTTGAACTACTGCTGTCATTTTATCTGGTCCTTCTTTGTTTTGCAAAAAACACAGGAATTGGGAGGGGAAGGATTCATCTTTGTGACATTTGACACTTATTTTTCAGATAAAATAACTGGAATATGTTTCCCCTTTCCACCTATGTAAATGGAGTTGAAAAACTAAGCACGTGGTGCAATAGATAATATTTAATTAGCTCAACAACCACATTGGTTATTCAACATTCTGTGGTCTATGAGTGAATCATATTAATTTGGACAGGATGAATCAGCTCAGAACTAATGGACTTGACACTGCGACCATCCTCTGAGCAGAACGAAACCCAAAGCTTTTCTGAGGCTTAAAATCTTTGTTAGCTTTTATTAATTAATCAGTCAGGACTGGACATGAAAATAACTCTAGAAGGATTTTAATTTTTCTAAATTATTCAAAACTTAGTCACTTAAGTTTTGTAAGTAATGGTTATAGGACAAGAACATCAATTCCTCTGAGATTTCAAGCCTGATTTTCTGCATTTACGCCTGAGGATAATTTTATTCTCTTGGCTTCTAACTTGTATCCTTACCATGACATCACACTTAGGAAATGCAAAAGAGAGTCAGCTACGTGAGGAAAAAAAAAGAAGTGCCTGTACACAAACATATCCTTCAGCCAAATCCTGACTACTGGAATATTAACCTGTTGGAGTAAAATTGGTGGATTGATTTACCAATAACGACTGTGTGCAGTATCTAATGTTAAGAAGTTAGTCTGTCAAGTCTCTTGGCAACATTAAATCAGTCAGTCAGATGATAAGAGTGATAAGATGAGCCATATGATAATGGAATTTTCCAGATTTGCCACACTCACTGGGTTTTATCTTCCTTTGTAGCACGACGCCTTCCTTCCCACGTGACTAAAACAATACGTCCCCTCACTACCTCACCATCTGGAAAAGGCTAAATACCCGCTTTTTTGCCCAGCAATTAGGAAGTGAAGATGTGGTGGAATACCACAATCAATTAAACAAGTAACAATGGCAGACTTCGGTGGCTGGACATGTCTGTTGAAGATTTAATAGTGCGTGTAATGGCAAACTGCCAGGTGCTTTGTATGAAACAATCAGCATGCACAAGTTGTAAGTTCTCATGCTTAATTACAGCAACTGTACCATCAGCACAGGTTAAACACAGTGGCTTTCATTTTACAGTATTAATCAGAAGAAAACAATGAAACACATTACAGTAGGCTTTCAATTCCCTGTCTTTGTATTGTGGTTTCATCATTTTCTTCTCTGAAAAGGTTTCATTCAGCCCCCGCCTTTTATATCAAGCCCTGTGAATCATCTGAAGTAAAATACAAACATGGTAATTTGTTATAAAGCTGAGACTGGATGTACATCATCAGTTCTGTTGCAAAATTATGTTGTAAAAGCAGCCGATGATGTTAGTTGTATTTGTTATTTTTTCTTTCTCTTTCTGCTTTTGTATATCTGTCCCCAGAAGATCATAAAATTATTCTAATTAGGTATGTCAACTTCTGCCTGAGAAGCTGAGGGGGTAATTACATCATTTATATGCAAAATGGGTAATTTTCTCCCTGCTTTCACCATTCCCTTCTTTCCATTTATTCCCCCATATCTCCACTCTTCAGAGCTGAGCTATTTAATTTTATTCTACTCCATCTGGAATATCTATGCCACTCTTCCATACAGTGTCAGACACAAAAGTAAGAGTTACCTTTAGACTAAATCTTCACAGGTCTTTTTCTACATGTACTCCTGACTCTGTTCAGTATTCTTAGGGAGTTTCAGGTCCACCACAGAGACAGTGACTTCTGCCTTATTGTACATCAGTAACATTTTGCTAAAATAAAAAACATGCAGAAATGTGAAATCAATTAATTTTTCAAGTTTAAGGGAAGGCTTTCAATCTGGGGGGAATTAGTTCCTAGTAAGAAACCTAAGACTCACTGGTATCTAGGACAATACACCCAGACTAATAAAATACTCACTTAACAATATTTGAGTGAAAATTGACTTTACCATAGATCACCCCATCCAAACTGACAGTTTGCATACCCATAATCTTACAGGGCATCTTAATAAGACACAAAAAAGAGGCCTAACTCATCGGAAAAGTAATACAATATGGACAAAAAGGGTGATCATTTATACAGAGGATTTTTTTTTCAAAGAAGGAAGGGATGAATCTATACAAGAAGACTTAGCCATTAGTCTAGATGCAGATGCTTAGTTCAGTCTTCGAGTTGGTTGGACCCTGGGGCATAACCCAAAGTTGTGGAAGAAACAATGTAAAGCCACAACATTAGACAGTAAATGGTGAAATTCAGGACCGTATATGCATATATGTGAGTTAAATAAATAAGTTAAATAACATCCATACTATTGACTTTGGCATATGGTCTTGTTTGCACCCTAATTCTGGCAGAGGCACCTCTTTTAATAATTGGTTCCTAGCAATCATTACCTCAGTCTTTATTTTCTTGACTTTTTATTTCAGTAAACTGTGAAAATAATTCACAATAAAAGTCTTTCACTTTAAGCTTTTTAAAACTTTACTCAATCTGTTTTCATTTCTGCCTCATTAACTTTTGGCATATGTTTTAAAATCCATTGTCGGAAAAATATTGTACCCTAGGGGTCTATTACCCATTTTTTTCTATATTTCCCTAATGGTGGCGGGCACTTAAAATATTGGTATGACTTTTGAATAGCTGATTGAACAATGATATTTAGAACCAATAGATAAATAATGGACAAATTGTTCCTTAATAGCACTCAATTGCTATATTAATTTTCTACGTTTTGTCAATGTTGAATGCAGAGCTTGTCATTTAAATTTAGTATTCATAACTTGAATCATTTGAGTAGCTTGCTTATTTAATAGTAATTCACTAAGTTTCTTCTTTATGGAAGACATATTTGTAAATATTATTATGTTTGATGCTTTCTACTCATGCCTCATTGGAATTATATCAGGGTTTTATTTGAATCAATGAAAATCTGTGATGATAAAGAGATAATTCTGACTTAAACAGTGGTGACTTCTGCATACATATGCGGACTTTTACTTTCTTTGTACTCATTGCTTTTTATTTTTCCACACATGGAAACTAAAACAATTTATTTTGTCACACTGGAAAACCATTAGCATTTGCTAAGGTATAGTTTAAAAATATATTGAGAATAGAACTTCCTTTATTCATACACACTCTAAGTTAGGTGTCTCTATTTTGCTTTTAAGATTGGAAGGAAAATCATAGGCCAAACATCCTTGAAAGCCAGAAAAAAGGGAGACTGTTCTGATGTTAAAGTGTCTAGAGCTTCATGGAGGCAATATGGGAGGCCTATACAACCTACATTAGTTGCCATAAAAATGCGAAGGCTATTACAACACTTATTCCTGTTGGATTTTGTACACTTACCTTTTCTTCTATATCCAGAAAATTGAAGACATTATAGGGCAGAGTGACTACAGTTGGCTATGGTGTGCTACAGGAGGAATTCCAGCTGCTTACTCAAAACAGCTTTATGTTTTTTACAATGCCAACCAGCACACATTCAAAATATAGAGAGAATCTCTACAGTGTAGTCTACTAAGGTGGTTATCCATTAGCACTTATGTTTGCATTGTGATGAATCCTGCAGGGTCTCTCTAATCATTAAGATGTTAGATGACTTCTGCTTGATTTCTGCTGGTCTTTACTGACCAGTTTGATCTCATAATTCATGTTGAGCAAGTATTAGTTTAGCCATATAATTGCACAGGGATTTTTTTCACCTTTAATTCTTTAAGAACTGTCTTGCATTTTGGGCTCAAAGCAGCTCCAAAAGTTTCTTTTCAGTGTTTTTTGGGAGAGAAGAAGAATGTAGACTGGTTGAATTTCTAAAGATAAATTTATTTAAAGGAGATGTGCTTTGCTCTGGTAATAGCCGAGAAGGGGAACACTTACAGGAGATGCTTCTTGCAAGCAGAAGAATTTAGCATAAGGGATTTGGGATTATAGTTTTACTACAATCTTTTTGTTGTGTGGGGAAGAAATTCTCACAGAGTGAACCATCACTCATTTGTAGGTGTGAAGATGCATACACATAGCTTCTATAGTGACTCATTAAAAATTAATGGTTCTAGTGCATTCTGGTGTGAGGAGGCTACTGTTCCTCTTTCAGGCGAAGGGTGTGTGCCTGCCTGTTTCAAAGGCCAGGTGGACTGCAAGGACCACTAGTGTTGGGAGGCCTCTTTCTCCTTTTCACTTGGATTGACCCCAAATAAGTTGTAGCTTCGTAGCAAAGCTCATGTCCCTCAGAGGCAACAGAGTTGAGAAAGCAGGGATTTTAGTGGTGTATCTAATAACATCATTTAGAATTGTAGTTAGTTTGTGCAGTTGTTACATTCTATTCTTTATCCCTTTTAGTTAGAAGAGCCTCTCATCAAGTTCAGATTTTAGAACCTTGCAGTGTTATTTTTTTGCATATATATAGCTCAGAATACAGTGACTATGACACTTTTGGTAAATAAGGAAGACAAGATGCTACATTCTATTTACAGCCATTTTTTGAGGGTTTAGTCGAGGTTTTCTAGAGTTACGAGAACTTTTCCTAATGTGATACAAAACAAGGGCATTATGTCTGTATTTTTTCAGCCTACAGGAGTGCTCTGATCTTCTGAAAGAAATGGAGCACTCTGGACCTTGTCTTGCACTCTTTGGAATATCGCTTCTGCTATCTTTAAATGGTGTGACCCATGACCCTAGTTATAGAGTATCACTCTTTCTTTTAAGAACTTGTTTTCATTTCAGTCACTTTGAGCTCTTCATTTCTTGTTTTTCAGTGAAGGGGCACAGCTGATTGATTTGGTGTAATACATGACCTCCTGCACTTTGGGAAGTTAGTGAATTCTTCATTGTTGAATCTTTTTTAAGATGTATTTCCAGGGCTCATTTTAAGTCTAAATTTGATTCTGATAGCAGTCATCTCTGCGTGACAGTTTCATTTACTTCACATGCTAATCCATCGGATAACATGGCATCTTTTGCTGCCCCTGAATTCACAGCATTCATTTATTGGTTTTACATTGCAACAAATGCAAAAATAGATTCACCTTATGCTGAACTTTGCCATTTGCATTTCAGCCTCTGTACGACTACCAATGGTTTGGGGTGAAAGTGCTCTTTTTTTTAAAGAGGTCTATAATCTCTGGAAGTAATTATCATTTAGTCATTCAGGAACAATTTGGTTAAATGTTCTCAAACATTTAAAATAGTCTTCTGTTTTTGTGCCATGCATAATGTGACTTGCATGAAAACAACATCTGCATATTTTTGTGAGTAGTTTTTCGGAGTTTACACATCATTCTTCCTGTGCTCCATTGAAAGCAACATTAAGTGATGCTGCCATGAGAATAGCACATTTGATGTCTGCTATCCTTCAACACCTTATTAAAGCACTAATTATGATTCTCATCACTGGATATGAAAGTATTTTATAAAGGATTAGAATACCAAAACTGATCAGACATTTCTTATTGAGCTCTTTTCTATTGATGGAGGGGGGTGGGGTGGATACCTGTGGGGTATTTTGGGGAGTTGGGTATCTTGAGGGTTTGCAGTGGTTTTTTTGTTTGTTTCGTTTGGGGTTTTTTTTTTGGGGGGGGAGTGTGAACAATCTACTTTTTTTTCAGGCTGATGTAACCTTTTTTTTCATTTTTTTCCCTTTATTTTTCTCCAAAGTCATACAAAGTATTGTTTCTGTAACACAGAATTGGCTTAAGTGAGCTGTGCAGATTGGTTCCCTGGTTGTTGAATACCACTGCAATGTTTGGCAAATTGAAATAGGTGATATTCAGTTGAAGATGTGCTTCATCTCAGGAGATAAACCCATCTATTAGGTTAGATAAGAATGTGAGATCTTTGAACTCTTTTCGAAAGAGTAGTTCAAAGGATCATGTAAATATTTTCCTGTTTCAAAGGTAGGAGGGGCAAATTGTCTGCTCTTGTGAATTAAGCCATTAATTGGCCTAGGACAAAAATGAGACCTCTTTAATCGCAACTGAGTGTCCTACTGACTATTCCAGTTTCTCATTTTGTAGAATTGGGGAGGAGTCATAATGTGGATTTCCCTTTGGAACACAAATTATCTAAACAAGCCATCATAAATTTTAGAAAAACGTATCTCTCATTTTTCTAAGAACTTGACTAGTGGGATATACAAGTCATTGGAAAACAGGGAGAGAGAAGTGATTAATATTGATAACTATTTGGCTGCTGCTACCTGAGACATTCCGATGCCTCTTAGCAATGCCGATGCTGGAAACTATTTTGAAATTACCATTTCTATAATTAAACTACTTTAAATTTATTGCTTATTCTTTTGCCAACATGGTGCATGGTTCCAAAGGAAACATAATTTAATGACGCATTTGTAGAACTTTTGCTTTTAAAAAATAGTAAAAGAGCATAGTTGCACACAGCGATGAAAACAACTGCTTCTGTCACTACTGTCATTCTGCCAGACCTATTGAATATTTGGCACAAGTGGTTCTTGCCTTGTAGCTGTTTGTTTAGTATCAGGAAGAGTTTTGGAATTACTCATGGCATCTGAGAGGTCGATAAAACTAATTTTCAGAGAGACACTCATAGTCGTGTCTTTACCAGTGCCATACCATCTTCTGTTGTCAGAGCTGTTCATGATCTGGAATTTTGCTTAACTGTGTGTATGGTTCTGTGTGTGCATAGCATCATGCTGATAGCTGGGACAGAAGTTACGTATCTTTCATTTTTTCTCACCTACTAAGTTAGCACTGTATGAGGTATTAGACATCAGCTAATGCTATAGGCTGTAACACTGTGCAGTGAGAAACACGTGCTGAATATTGTATTTTTGCATGGACCGTGCTCCTCTTGAAATATACAAATTGTAAAAGAACAAAGGAAAAGAGCTAACATAGTGGGAGTGGGACATCAGTAAGCGACATCAGTAGAACAGAAACAGAGAGCAAGAGGCTTTATGAAAAAAAAAGCCACATAGTAGCTTTTGAAATGTGAGAAAATACTTCGATATTGGACAGATACTGGACCTGTGATACTGGAGAGAAACAACTAAATAAGAGCACACAGCTACAGTGTTTGTGTAGTGGCAATCATCGAGATTTCTCTACAGAAATGCAAATTTCCTTAGATCAGACTGGTAACCTGTCACTAGAGGGGGTCTGCAGCCCTCCATCCTAGGCCTAATGTTCTTCAACATTTTCATAAATCACTTGGACACAGGACTTGAAGGGGTACTTAAACCAGTTCACAGACGATACAAAATTGGGAGGAGCCCTTTGTTTTTACAGAATCTAAAACGTAAATTCTGCTATTACTAGTATGATTATTATGGCATTTAAGAGCTTAGAAATGTGAACATTCCCCTTGTCCTTACAGCCATTACTGGAGAATGGAAGCCTTAAATGCAAATATAATCTGAACATTTTTCTCTGTCGGCAAAAAGTCTCATGCTATACCACTTTCATACTCTATACATTTAATGTATGTTGTGGTTTAGGAATGGTATTCTTCACTTTAGTATTCCCACTGAAACCACTCCAAACCTTGTGCCTTTCCATCACTCCCCCCTCCTCCTTCCATCTGGCAGGGTGAAGAACTGGAGACACAGAAGGCAAAGGTCATAGATTGAGATAGGAACAATTTACTGGAAACAGCAACGAAATAAGGAAATGAACACTAACAATATTTATAAGAAACAAAAGCATACAAGACAGGTGAGTGATCCACTTGCAAATGCTATATATACATTATATAGCACAGGATCCCAACAATACCCAACCACCTCCACCTACCCTGACCTGAAGGAATCCCTTCCCCCATTCCTGTTAAATGACATAAGGTGGTTTAGAATAACCTCTGGATCTTAGCCATGCCCTGTCCTGTCTACTGCAAAAATTAAATAATTCGTAATCAGAACCAGGACAATGTGACAAAAACCTAATTTCATAACATAAAAATCCTGCACTTTAAAGTTATTATTCTTGTTTCGCTTTAGGCTATAGGCATGAATGGTAAGTGGGAAATGTGTGAGCTGCTGCACTCCGTATGAGGAAGTCATTAAATTTGTGGATAGGAAAAACACATAATTCTAGTTTCCCATCGTTTTTACATTTGTCTGACTGCAGTGCTTTATTTCCCAGTCTCCACTGGGGAGACATATGAATAATTAATAAACTAAGCCTGCTTTGTATGTACATCAGCTGAACTTGAAGCCCTTGTCCTGTTAGTCATGTTAGTTATGGCATACAGCCATTAGCTGATCCTGATAATAGGTCTGTAAGAGTTCTGTGATGCCTGTAAGCGTTCTATTGAAAACAAAAGTTTAGAAGATGTCCAAAGTTACTGAGTGCCTCAGCAGCGAAGCAGAAATACAGATCAGCTTGCCAGCTGTCTCCTCAAGACCATGCCTCTAATGAGAGTGATAGAGTTGTATGCAATATTGAGACATAGTAGAACAGGGAGGTGATTAAAAAAAGGAAGCATGGCACAGCATCTCTCTTGCAACCTACATTAAATGTGAAATGGAAATATAAATGGAAATATAAATGGATTTTGTACAGTTTACCTTAGAGAAAGCCAAGCTGGGCCTCTCTGGAAATTAATTTGAATATTAAAAGTATATATAAGCACTGAATTTGCTCTCATCACCTTGTTCAAGCCTAGCTGCTTTGTCTCAGGCCTCCTAGAACTTAGGTTGCATACATTCTCCTATTTATCTAGACAGGCTTCCATGAGTGTCTTTGAAGCCTTCAATAGCAAATTCTGTGGGGAGCAAAAACTAATTTTCAGAATATTTCCAAGTATCTGTTAGCCAGAGCAAAATATTCTGGTTGAACACAAAAAAAAAGAAAAAGCCACCAACCCTTTTTAATTTCCTGCTGTTCTGGTAGATTCTAGTGCAGTTTGCTATGAAGATGATGGAGTACCATTATTTTGCTAGCCAGTTTTTACTCTGTAATTCTACTGAGCAATGCAGGAGAGTGAAGGAAGTCCCAAGTGCTTTTCTTTTTCATTTTTAAATAACAAAAATCCTTGTGTTCATTTGCATGAATTTCACATCATAGTAGTAACACTTACCTTTGACTATTTGACTATTTTTATCCTCTTGGGAGGACTAATGATGCTAGTGAAACCTGCTTAATTTCTTTTTATAATTAAAAAATCAAGTGACAGAAGAGTGGTCCTATTTGATCATAAAGATTACTGATGTGTTCAAACTCAGAACTGATTTGAACATGATATAAAAATTAGCATATGCCTATCTCTGGAAGTGAGAATGCTGCTCTAAACCTTTGACAAAGTTCTCTGATGTTCTAAAGTTGACAGTAAAGTATTTTTGTTGGTTTGATCTTGTGGGAATGTCTTGTTAGTATTTCATCTGTGTGTCTTACTCAGAGTACTTCAAAAATCCCATGAGCCCTTTCAAGACACTGGTGGAATCAGTTTTTGGGGGCTTACAATCTGTCATTAGAATAGTAAGTGCAAACTCTGAAAAAGGTCTGAGAAAGGGGGAAGATGGTGACTCCACCTCCACATGAAGTTCTGTCACTGTGAGACAGGTTTACTATCCTCAGAGCTGAGGAGGAGGAGCTGGGTGTGCTTTCAAAGAAAGTGTCTGGACCAGCTGACTCTGTGTCTCTCAACTTAGAGAAGCACAATAAATTGCCTCAAACACTGACAAAGAAGGGAGTTCCCACAAGATAAGTTATCACAACAGACACAGATGGCAAAGAAGAAGGAGTTAATTTCAGGCCCACACGAAAGTGAAAGGTTTGGAACCAGCACACCGGACAAGACTCCACCGTGCGGATTGTGGGAAAAGCACAGACAGCAACAACAGGAAGATGACAGACCTGGTGAGACAGACCTGGGTAACCTATATGGACAAATATCCCACCATGACAAACTGATAAAGGAAGCAGCTGCTTACACACATGCCATGTCAAGTTGTGGGAACAGCACATATGCCTCATGGATATCAGAGACCCCCACCACCAAGCAGACCAGGGTGAAGAAGTACCAGTGGGACATTGCAGGATTCCATGTGGTGATATCTTTGCTTAATCTCTCTCTCTCTCTCTCACCCTCTTTCTCTTCCCCTCTCCCTGCTCCTATTTCTCATATTTCCTGTTAATTATAATCCATACTTTTGACTTTGGCATATGGTCTCGTTTGTACCCTAATTCAGGCAGAGGCATCTCTTAATAATTGGTTCCTAACACTGAGAAAAAATAGAAAAGGTGACATGGAAGGCTGCAGCTCTAAACCTCTTTTAAAAAAAGGAAATAGTGCTACAATTTTATTTTTCTCAAAAAGCAAAATCATGCAAATAACATAATATAGTTGAGTACAGCAGTGATCTGAAGTCATCAGAAATATGCCTATCTTGAGCAAGGAAGGCATTAAAAACTCTTTCAAAAGGTGAAATAAATAAATAAGAATCTAATCCAGCAAGTCAGCCCCAAAGTCTTAAAAAGGTCCTGTGCTGAGATAACCCACCAATTAAAGGTTCTTCACTAATTATCCATGAAATCGTTGCTTGTTACCTGCAGAGATCCTGCAACCTCTTTTAATCAGTTAAGTCCTCCAAAAGCGGGCCAGATGTCCCAAAATGTGTCAGCTTTCTTGCAAGTGAGTAACAGGCAAAAAAAAGGGACTCCCTGGATGTGAACTGGCACTGTGACATTGCCTCAGACATGCAGTGCAAACCCAACTCAAGATGCTCCTCCCTGGAGCCCCAGTGCCAGCACCTTGTCACTCCTGATGGGGCAACCACCCTGGCCACCAGTGTAGACACTGAGGTGCAACAGCCTGGCCAGGCAGTTTGGCTTCTGAATGATCACTGAACACTTTTACTCAACCACACTGTGACTATCTTGTGGTTAAATGGAGATTCCTCTCTCAGTTTTATCTTCTAGTTATTTATTAAGGTGATGGCTATTAATAACAATTTCATTAAACTGCTCTCTGCTGAAATTGCAGCAAAATGTTGTTATTTTGTGGGATTTAAGTTTATTTAAACACCACTCTAGAGTGTTCCAGTTGGCTGCTCATACAGAGCCATAACTAAGATTTGCACACTTTACAGCCTGTGGACTAAGGGATCAGGGTGTTTTGCTGATTTGCTGCACTTTTAAACAAATTTGATAACCCTATTGGCAAACTTGTCCAGGATTTTCTGATACTAGTCTTGCTGAACTGATCTGGGCATGGCTGTACTGCCAGCTTCATGTCATTTATTTCTTTTTTCCTACACTTCAGAATCAGAGAAAATATATCTAATATTTCTATCACCATTGCCCTGAGTAATAAAAGACTCTTCTACTACTCAGCCCAGATTCTGATCATCCAGTCTCCAAGGTTAATTTCAAGCTGCAGCTGTAAACAGAGTAATACACTGTGTTCAAGTAAAGAAAACATTTACAGGAAAATCACCATATGGAGCCTATTTAGACAGATGATCTAATTATCATAATGCCCAACGAGCTGATGCTGGAAAGGTTTTAGAGCAGGATGCTTCTTTCTGATGTTTGCCCTCCCATCCACAGCAGAGGTGAAGTTGTTCTCTGAAACCCTGTGAGTGATATGTTCTCACTGTACACGACAAAGTTTGTCATTTGTAATATGTAAGAAGTGTCCCTTACTTATAAATGGACTTTAAGTCCCACGGAAAGTTGGATTAAATAACAAGAAATATAAGATTGGTATTGTAGACTGAAGATGCAATTTTGTGAAAGAAACTGTTTTAAGAGAGAAGGAAGTGGAATCATTCTAATATTACAAGTGACAGCCAAATGTACATCAATATGGCTGACTTTTAACTAATCACTTTAAATCTGTACCTAAATTGTGTTCTCACTTCTTTTCAGGAATTTCGCCCCTCTTTGTATTCTTATGAAGTTTGCTTTTGACTTAGCCATCTTACATGGACAACACAAAATACATGACAAATACACAGTTATTTTTAGTATGAGGCTAAATTATACAGCTGTCTAGGAAACCTGATTCACAATATTTGCTACTCACAGAATCACAGAATTTCCTGCATTGGAAAGGACTCACGAGGATCATCAAGTCCAACTCTTAATTTAATGGCATTCTTAGCGCCATTCTTTAACCAGTTCAAAAGGTTTTATCATCACAATGCACTAAATTGTAAGAAACACTGCTAGTGCAGCCAGTCACATAACTTTAATGTACAGAAAATTAATGTGTAAACATCCACAGTACCCTTAACCTTACAATACCTAGTTCATTACACTCCACAACATCTGTGCACAAGCACTTTAACCATCATTAAAGTGTAGTGACTCAGAGAGATCCAAGATACAATTTGACTAATAATAAGGTGTGTACTCCTTGTTATAAAGGAGACAGAGACCACCTACTTACTCAACCATGTACACATACAGCTCACCTGCACAGAACAGAGCCTGGAGCTTTCTGGAGGGTTGTTCTCAACTGTAATTGAGGTATTCCTTTAGAGATCCTATCAAACTTAGTGATTGCTGGACTACCAAAGCACTTTAGCTGGAATATGTCAACTGTGAATGCAATGACATTAGCTGAAGAGGAGAAATATCAGTTTAATTCCATAAATACCTTAAGTTACTTTCATTTGCCAGTGACCAAAGTCTGTGGTTGATTCCAAGTTCAAGTCCTCAGCTAACCTTTTTTTCTGTCTTTTGGCTCCATATTCTCTGCTTTTATTGTAGATCACGGCCTTCAGCTAATTACAGTCAAACTCCCAAATATGCTGCTGTACAGAATAGATCGAGCTAAAGAATGTGGAAGATTTAAAGAGCTATAAAATATCTTTCAATAGCAACAAACACAAATTCAACTGATCAGTGTGAACTGTCATTTTTAGCAGTCCATTTTACTGCAAGACCTACGTAAGGTCATTTATTAATTATTAGCAATAACAAACTAAGTAAGTTTCAGTCCAAAGCAGAGCGTCCTTGATTTCAGGAGTACTTCTGAGTATCAGCGATATGTGGGTGGAAAGATCTGTCCTCAGGAGAGGATGCTTTCAAGTTAGATAAAGATTCTGTAGAGGCAATTAAATGAATCATCAAGAATGCTCTCACCTCGCACTTGGAATTGTCAAAATAAAGATGTAACAGGAATATGCATTTTTTTTATTGCAATTATTTTCAGTCTTATCAGCAATCTTGGAAAGCAACCTGGGTCAACATTTGATGAAAAGCATACATTTTAGTAGATGTGTCCACCTAAAGTGAATAAAAGGAAGCAAGGAAAATTAATGTCGGGAAGCGCACAGCTGTCTGCTTTATATATGGAAACTGTCTTAAGGATATTAACACATATGGCAACAAGCAGTCTAACTTCCATCACAAAAAGAGCAAAAGTAACAAGCATAACACAGCAAAGCTTTTAGTACCAAAAAAGGGATTTTCCAGCACTGAGGAATTTTAGGCTATGCAACCTTTGCCCTAGGTGGCCTTATTTAGGTGTGAAAAATCAAAAAAATCTGCTTTGTCTATGCTTAAGAATTCTTAAAAGCTCTTTTCCTACAATATGCAATCATGGAAAAAAAATAAAATGCATCTTCAATTTTGTAGAAGTCCTATTTCAAATCACTTCCTTTTTTTCTTTTTTGAAACATGCAAATATTAATGTTTCAGTAAAAGCAGCTGTTATTGATAGATGAAAATATTTTAAAGAAACATTCTTAAGCATGGTCAGTATATCACATGCTTTATCTCTAATTTACATTCATCACTACAGACTTTTGAAGGAAAACATTTAATTGGTTGGGCAAGTAATTTGTTTTTATACCAATATACAGAAGTGCTTTGAGATATTTGGATTTTATATAATAACTAAAAAGAGAATAAAACATTGGCAAGAGATGCATAAAATTGCTTTCATCTTTTATTTCTGTATCTGCCAGCTTGCTGTGCCCTTTGCAGAGATCATAGTACCCAAATTCTATTTCTCACGTTAGGATGATTCACAGTAGGGAAGCACTTTCCTATTTTATTTTCATCAAAAGGAGCTTACATTTGAATATTACCATTAGGCTGCTAATTTACACTTTGGTGAAAGGGTCAGGAGTGTTCAATTTTTTTGATGACTTGATATTAGCTTGAAAGAGAAGTTTTCATAACTCTTGTAATTTGCCACTGTAGTTTTGCCGTCCAGTGCAGTTGAATTGTATATCAGTTTTTTGTTATAAAACAAAACTCTGAAAGAATTAATTTTTCAAGGCATTGAGACTTTTGGATTTCAGAATAGCCTTTGTTACTGTCATCAAAATGGAGGATGTCATATCTAACATTTCATATCAAGAAATAACACCTTTGTTCACTTGGCACTCAGTGTTTATTTCAAATAGAAATGAAAGTAATCATACTTTCTATATTAACATTCAAGAGCATATGGAGTCTCCATACCATAAAGGTATCCTTCAACCCTGCTCTTCCCTCCAAAATGAACTGGAATTCTTAACAGGCTTCATATCAGCAGTGGTTTTCCAAAAGACTGCAAAATATTACTGCCGAGTGCTACAAGTGACATAAGAACCATCATTCTGTTGAATTTGGACACTCTCTCATGTCAGTCAGGGGCTCTTATAAAGTGAGGGTCAAATCCTTTCACTTGATGAATTCATTGATGACGGCAGGTGGTCACCCATAGTCCAGCTCAAGCAAAGAGAGGAGCTGAGTAAATATTTGCTGTGTGTTAAGGGAATTGTATCACATAGAAATGCCATATGTGCTGACACTGGGGATAATGAGAATAAAGTATCATTTTATCTATCACATTGATATCAGGTTAGATCTACACTTGTAAATCGTCCTAGCTCCACTGGCCATAATGAAGGTATGGACAATGAGACTGCTTCAGATGATATGGCCCACAAATTCTTTAATCCTGGAGAATGTTCATCATCCAAATGGGGGGAATATCCTAACTGGGAATTGTCAGGCCTTTTGTTTTTTTCACCCAGATAAATAATTATAGAAGAGCGGTAAGATAACAGTCTTAACCTGTGTCTTTTGCAATATACTTTCACAGGTAAAGAGCTTAATGATACAGTGAAATACAACTCCTATTGCATCTAATACTCATTTACATTGCTAAACGACATGAAAGATTATCTCTTTAGAGTTCACTAAGGTTTGGGTGAGTTCTGTCACGAGTTTTATTTTTCCTCTTTTAAAACCAGGATGGAATAAGAATTAGGATGAAAAAACAAATAGTAATGTTTAATCAAACACAGCATTAATTCCCAGATAGTACTTGTTGAGTTATAGGAAGTTATTGGAAGTTATATATATATAGGAATTATAGGAAGACAAATGCCGTCAAACAAGCAAAAAGGCTCCTGAGGTACACAAAAGGTATTTCTGTTACCAGCAACAAAGATGACCTACTGTGCTGCAGTGCCCTTTTCCCTGCCCCGGCTAGCAGGCTCTGACTTTGGGCACCGGACGCTCCCTGACTGCCCCGGAGAGGCGGTCAGAGGCAGCTCACAGCTGGACGGCACCGAGGAGATAAAGGAGCGAGAGGGGTCCTTTCGGCTTGGGGTTCAAAGGTTTATTGAGGGAACGAACTCCAGAGGCCGAAAGACCTCACAAAATGGAGGCACCAGACTTTTATAGGGAGGGTAGAGGGGTTGGAGGGACACTGGGAACAGACCAATGGGAAAGGTACGGGGAGGGACAAGGGCACAGGAGACCAATGGGGTACTGAACAACTTGGAAGCTTCTAAAACAGGACCATACAAGGAAATTCAAAAGGATTACATCAGGTGGAGTGGGAACAAGGAGCTTACAGTTTAACACAAGGCTCTACTAGGAACTAAAAACCGGTCACCACACTGCTGCTTGAAGTGCAGGCAGCCAGAGCTTGGCGCATTTCGCAAATGATTTTGCAAAGATTGTTACAGCTCATGTCTTGCTAACTCCCTACCCACACTGACTATATCTGGACTGAAGAGCCATGAGCCATTTCTGTTTTGGACCAGTATGTTTTCTTCTACAATATCTGGGTAATGTGAAGATGAACACCGCACAGAGAACTGAAAGGGAGGCAGAAGTGCCAAAGGATTTTTGTTTTTTCTTTCCGTGAATGATTCAATATAAAAAAAAAAAGGGCTGGCAAAGCCTTCAGGCTAGAATTCATGCTAGTTTTAAAACTGGTTTATCTCTTTTTTTTTTTTTTTACATGGGACATGTTGGGGGGACACAGCTGGGTGTGCCTACCTGTGCCTGCCTAATGACCATCACTCTTTTATTTCTGTGTCTCTTGGTCCATTTAAATGGTCCCTTATCTCAATACCAGTGTGTAATTTCTAACAACTTCTGATTTCCACCTCTTCCTACATTTGCTTTCAATTTCTTCGTCTTTCTTTCTGTAGCCTTGACCAATTCCTGTGTTACTCTTCTTCCCTCACCACCACTTCATCCCAATATACAGATTAACCCTACAACCCTAATCCTAGTGTCTGGTCGATGGAGAAAGGGTGGCACATATTGACTGCTGGATATGTATAATTTCTTTAATCTTGCCTTCAGGTCTGTATTTCTCTTGCGATGATGACTATGCAGTCCTCTTTTAAGCCATTATATGTGATTAAAAAGCATATAATGCTGTGAGGAACGGCATTAGTTGGATTCACTAGACAGTGGCTGCAGGTGCATTTTTTTTTTCACTACACAGAATTGCTCTTTGCTGAAGTGGGACAAATCAACCAAGGAAAAGTGTTCTTGTCTGGCTTGCAACTTTCAATAAAACTGCAGCACAAGAGGAAATAGTGCTAGTGAGAATGACAACAGTCAGAAAGATAAATAATTTTTGGGAGGAATTCTAGGTGGTAGCTGGATCTCATAATTCGGTATTAACTAATATGCCCAAGAAAAATTAATCTTATTTCAAGATTTTCAAAAAAAATGAATTCCTTGCTTTCGTGTATCAAAACTGTCCCTCCATTAACCTCCTGAGTGAGGCATAATATAAAAAGGCATGCTTCTGGGTGTTAGAGACTGAAACGTTATGCTAAAAGATTTAATAATTGTAATGAAGGACTTTCATGCCAATATGGCAAAACTGTATAATGAAGCTATGACTACCTCAGCGAATCCATCCACTCCTGAATATGACTCCTGACAGGAACCTTGGACCGTGACTTAAATTGCCAAAGGGAACTTGAGACATGATAAAGGTGACAGAGTTGTTCAATTACATAAGAATGAACTACTTCCCAGAAAGAAGTAAACAAGACAAAGGGAGCAGAAT
>VXBT01011888.1:0-32578 GCA_013400235.1 Oriolus oriolus
TAGTTCATTTTGTGATTCTGTGAACACAAAATACAAGATGAGAAATGTATCTCTTCTATTATGTGGATTGCCCACCATCTCAGTTTGTGAGACCACAGTGCTTGGCTTTTAACTTGGAAAGGTGAGGAACCGTAGGAAGAGTGTGAGAGCACAGGTGACCATGCTCTGCTGCAAGGGTGGCCTGCAGGCATGTCAGGCGAGAACGGCATTTCCTATCCCTCTCAGAATTTGACCCTGAATCTCATCTTATTCCTAATGAAGACGGGACTAAATAATGACAGAGTGGTTTTCTTCCTTTTTTTTTTTAAGGAGAAAATCAGTATATATTTCTACTTTTCATAGATGTGGGTAAAGCTGGAAAATACAACATAAATGCTGCTCTAGATGTCAAAAAGAAAAAAAAAACAACAACAACAAAAAGCAACTAAAAAGAGTCCAAGCTTTATTTTAATCTCTTGGTATTTTTTCTAGCTAATTTTATTATTCTTCTGGGTTCTGCAATTTACAAACATCTGGGATCAGCACCAGTCACAACACTATACCATTCATCCCCTAAGAGCTCCTGTGAAGATACTCATGTCAGGGTGGAAAGTGAGGCAACCCTGTTCACATGAAGCTTCTGTCTCTGCTCACACATCTTGGGGTACCAGGTGAGGAGAGATGTGTCAAGAAGGATGCTGTCTTCTCCTCTCCTGCTGCCACAGGGACAGCCTTGAAGCAGTATTGCTTCTGTGTCTTTGCCCAGTGCAAAGGTTCCTGCCAGCATCCCCAGGGGCATTTCTGACTGGTTTTCATCTCAGTTCCTATGTTCAAGAGCTGACAGGCAAGTACTTCACGGGCTGATGGGCTGCACTTCACACTGGGGTCTCACAGCTGTACTGTCAGATGAGGTAAATTGTTGAAACAATTTGTTGAAACAGATAAATGATGACATAGCTGAGACCACCTGTGATTCATTTGTCCTTTCTCCTGGCTACAGAAATTAAAGAAACAGCTGAACTAAGTCAAGTAATAGTTGGAAACACCCTGAAAATAAGGGAAATCATCTTCAATAGATGATTACCATATCTTTTAAAAGTGTTCTGGGACACAGAAAGCCATCCTTCAGTGAAATCACCCATCTGGAGACGAGTGCCAGGATGGTCTGTTCTAAAATGAACTCTTGTTGGCCGCATCAGGTTGAACCTGATACTCTTCTCAGAAATGAACAACCTCTTCTCTGCAACACAGTAAACATTAACAGGAATTTCTCAGTCACACCATTCCCTGGGTATTATTGTTTTAAAAGCAGAGCTTGCCCAGGAGGACAATTGGCCCCAGCACAAGCTATAACGTACATGTTCACAACAGGTCATTTTTGACTCTTTGGTACAGTGATTAAGCCAAGAAAATTCCATGAGGTAACTACTAATTTGTTTTGTTTAATTGCACATTGTGGTGTAGCTGTTAGGTATCAGTGTCCACAGCTGCTGGAGCTGGTTGCTGGTCTGAATACTGACCAAGGAAGCCCTGGCTATGCAGTCCTGATTTGTTCTTTTGCAAATAATTTGAACCTAGCCAAGATCAGCAAAAACCCAATCAGTTAGACACCTCCCCTCCCAGAATAATTGGATTCACTTTGAAGTCATTAAAATGGCAACGTTTCAGTCTATCTCCTTTTGCATTTCCACACCTCTGTAGATGCTAGATTTTCTGTCACACCGGGGACATCCAGAAATTAATTTCTTTAATATGCAAGCAGAGAGTCAGACTGCTACCTCATCACAGCTGTGGTTTCTCTGTAATACTGCCACTTTCTTAGGGGCCTGCATGACTCCTCAGTCTGATGGACTGCACACTGCTCCAGCACAATTGTTAGAGGGTTCTGGCCTTCCTTCCACTGAAACACAGTGCAGTTTTTATTCCTGTGTAGAGACTACATTTACATCCAGATTCATTTAGCCTTGTCTTCTGCTCTCTGCTTGAGGAGTGTACACTTTCAGGTGCATACGCACGCACGTGTGTACATTTAGACTGGCTGGGACTGTCTAGACTGAGGACTGGGCAGCTCTACCCTGTCTGCTTTTCACCTAATAGGTGATACAACAACAAGTCGTGATGTATTTGGGCAATTTGGACTCCCAGAGAACTGCCGTCTCTCTCCTGGATCTGAAAATCGATGGCAAATGAGAACTCTCCGTCAGGCAGCCCATCAGGCTCGGGAGCGTGTGTGTATGCCGTGGGGAAATACCGAAGTGAGAATACCATATTTCAAACCAAGGAATACACCTCTCTTGCACTGATTATCATGCAGAACTTACATTTGTTCTTGTTTCCTTTTCTCCCTAACTCTAAAAATAAGCCATGGCAACTTACACAGAGTTTCTGTGCCCCACCTTGGCCCCTTTCCATTATGCCCGAGGATTTGTCTGTATCTGGTTATTCATTGAAACAGCAGCTCTGGATAATGACGCTGGCTTTTTATCTATAAATCTATCTGAAAGCAAGCAACAGAGCTGAAAAGCATTGCGTGGCTTTTGCCTGGATACACAAGCAGATCAAAAGGGCCAGTTATCCATACCACCTGCCTAAAAATTTCTTCTCATTTTCACTCATATTGTGAGTGCCCTCCTGCAAGGGAAAGCTCCAGACAGAACCATATTTCCTAGCATTTCAGCAGTTCTCATTTCTGGGCAGTAGTAGATAAACTGTAGTGAATACATGAGGGGACATTTTCCTTTTGTGGTTCTTTTGAGGTTGCTGGATAGTATTTTAGTATTTTCCCTACAGTAAATCTCTGTTTTTGTTTAATCATCTCATGACTATATCCTTCTTTTTACAGGCAGGCATAAACTAGCAAGCTGTGGGAAAATATGTCCAGTTTCAAGCTGTCTGCCATCAGCATCTCATCGTGAGAGAAGATCCAGGGTTTTGGAGACAAAAAATTACCTGTGATTCATTTTTGTGATTTTAATAGGCCAAAATTACACCCACAGATGAAAACCCTGTTAAGGACTAGGGTGCTTGAGACTAGGATTTATATTTTTCACTGTGAGTTCCATTTTGACATTTAAAATGTTTTTTCACTGCCTTATCTGAGCGAGATAGTCCCATGGACAAGTAAAATGATACAGATAATTTGGTTTAACTTTGACAAGAGGAGTTGCTCATGTGTTTTCTCTGTTTCCTTGGATACTAGAGATTTCATGTCACAGTTCAGCCACACATGCATTTTCTATTCCATTACAGAACCTGGAATACGCCTGAAAAATCCCCATAAATAGTTAAAACATGAACAAGACTGCAGCAGTAACCTCGACCAGGAACATCCTGGTCAGGGCCAGATAGAAGTGGACAGGGAAAGCAGAAAGCTCTTCATCTCCACAGACTTCTCAGTGGTGCTCTTGCTTTTCTAAGAAGTCAGGACTTGCATGGGAATATTCTCTTCCCTTCCCATTCTGAAGCTGAAGTTGCTTTTGCTCTTGGCGTGCATCTGATTAAGCTCAAAATATAATGAATTAGACCATGTGCATAGTTTGGACTGAAAACCAGTCCAGTGCATTTTAAAACCAGTTTTCATAAGCCTTTGCACAACCATAAGTGTGTGACACTGATCAGAACCTCCACCCTCAAAGCTACACTTAGGTGTACAGATCGATTTACTAACCTTACTCGCCATTCCACAGACAAATTCAAATTCTTTCCATTCAGTTATGAATATTTGCCTACCATATTTAAGCATTTTGCAAGTCATAAATATTTTCAAGGAAATTGACAGATTACCGACTAGCTCCAAGGGCACTGATGTTATTTATAGAAAAGCTGGTTTAAATAGCCTTATAACGTCTGACCAGACAACTTTTAATGAGGCTTCTTTAGTCTGGATAAAAGGGCAGGGAAGACCTAGAAAAACCTGGTGAGTCATTCTAATTTCACATGGTGGTTTTTTTGTGTTCAGTAAACCTAGATGGACCTTTCCCATCAATGTATTGAGTTACTTTGAAAATCCAAACTTTTATCATTTACATAAAAAAACCCCTTTTCTCATTTACAATGTCTTGGAGCAAGGAGTAATTCAAGTCATTGTCTTTTGTGAAGACCCAGCTCTTGTGCTTGTCAGGAACTTTCTATGTTTATTTCAGTCAGAGCTCCTGACGTATTGTGCTGGAAGAGCGCATGAAAAAACAGCCGCCTCATTCAAATCACTCAGCATTTCACAATGAATAAAGTTGGGGGTTTTTTTAAGGATTTTTTCTGTATAGTGAGTACAGCTGAGTTCTGCCCCTTTCCAGTCTGAGGAGTCTTAAATTGTTCGAATTTTTATCACAGGAAAGCTCTTCTCTATCTTCACAAATCTTGCATTTTTTTTCCTGGAACTTTTTAATTCGTTGACTTTTTCTGAGCTGTTTCAAACAAAATACAGAGCCTAAGATGGAGAAATATCACAGCTAAACATACAGCAGCATAGTGGCATTCACTGCTTAGTCCTCTACCATTTTATGAAAAACTCGCCTCTTCCCTCCATTTTCTGAATGTTGCTGAGAACCAATATTCCTTGCAGAGCAATCTGGCAGATTTGGAGCCACTGTGCAATGGCAACATCTGCCTAATGGTGAAAAAAATCAGTATGAATCAAGTTACTGTAGTGGCAGGCGCTGGCAAAACTTCCTGCCTGGATTCCCAGGTGTGTCCTTGCCCATGATGTAGGAAGGTGAGCTGGGAGGGACGTACCACCCACTAGGGCAGGTCTTTTGTTTCCAAAAGGAATTGAGGGATATTAGTACCTCAAGGTTTGTGGAGTAGTAATATTCTAGAACTGCATTAGAAATCATGTTTTAACTAGGCTGGCAAACTTTTATTTTTATCGGATACACCCAAATAGAAGTCCTAACAAGGATGATGGCCCCTGCTGCAAAAGAAGACCGCAGGCTTGCGGTGGGAGAGGGTTCCTGCACTGTGAAGCCTCTTTAAAGGCAGGATCATTAACTCCAGTTCCCTCCCAGGAGGGCGGCTTGCTTCATGACTAATGCTGAGCACAGTTAAGTGGCGCAGCTAGAGTTCTTGGCAAAGCAACATATGGTGTTTTCAAGCATCGTAGACGTTTCATTGCATATGTTTCCCACTCCGTTACCTCGCGACACTTCAGGGCACTGCGTGTCTCTGTTTATTATTGCTGTGTTAGTCCTTCAGACCTTTGCTTTCAAATGTTAATTATTTAGAGTACTGACAGCAGAAATTCATAATACAAAGATAGATATACCCGTAAAAACACCGTTTTGGGGGTTTCTTGTAATTGAGACTCCAAACTATGCAAAATCTTTTTGATGGCAGACTCTGTCTCTGCTTTCCATCAGACTGCACTCTAATGAGCTGGGGTCTCTTTGTGCAAAGCACCAAGGCCTTGGTTTTATGCCAACTAGAAACTCAATGCACTGTTTGACTGCTTGCCTGTGTTCTTTGGAACAACAGCATTTTCATTTGCACAAGCAGCCTTTACATAAATAAGCTTGGTTCAGAGGCAGGCAGAAAGATACAAACGCACACAGAGCAATAAAGCCCAGCCACACCGAGCAGGACATAGAGTTAGTACACTGTGTTTATTCAGGGAAATCTCTGGAAATGCCATTGTGATGTTTTCTGCACAGTCTAAAGAGAAAGTCCCAGAACAATCCTTCTGAGTCACCAGTTTCCACTCGCACAAACCTGGTCCTAAATGAAACGATAGAGAGGCAAATAATGATTAATCCAGGGAAGAGACAAAACCCATCAGATTAAATTAAACAACGATCAAATTCAGATGGAAAATGCTTCCCCCCAGTCCACTAAAAAGGAAAAGGGAAAGTGGATTACTTACTTCTAAAACTCTTTGTCACAGCTTATTTTCTTACAAATACGCACTGCAACCAGTTCAATTAAAAGTATTAGGATAGATATAGCAGGTTAAAGGTGAAATTGCCTGCCTTGTTTTATCTCAAAATCTCATCTGAAAGGAGATCTAATTAGCGTAATTGTAGCTCTAAAATCTATGAATTGTGCAGGTAGAGAATGTGGATTGTGTATTGCCTACACGAGCTAACAGATGCATATTGTAGAGAGGTGAGGCACTGCACCAGGATGCCCCGAGAAGCTGTGGGTACCTCATGCCTGGAACTGTTCAAAGACAGGCTGGGTGGAACTTGGAGCAGCCTGGTCCAGTGGAAAGTGTCCCTGCCCATTGCAGGTGGCTTGGAGATGGTGGTCGAGGTCTCTTCCAACCCAAACCATTCCAAGCTACTATGACAACTTGTTCACATTCACAGGACTGATGCTAGAGTGAAATTGATTGCTTCAGAGAGGGTCTGTGGGGGGCAAACTGCACTAGCCTGGACTGCTGAGAATGGAGCAGCTTTCTTCACCAAAGAAGCCAGGTGGTCGTAACGTTGGTTCTCTTCCCAAATCTGCATCCCATTTATTTCTTGAGTATACACTGAAGAACAAGGAAGGAGGATTTTTTTGCTAGGGAGTTCTTGAATTTCTAAACTTTCTGTCCTTGGTACATTTAAGAGAGCAGCTTGTCATATAAACCAAACAGGAATCTGCAGCAGCAGTACTAATGTTAAGAGGCATGCTGCCTTGGGAGAAAATGAGGACCTTTGATTTCTTTCAGTAGGCCCAACCACTGAAAAGTGATTCACACACAGTAAGAAATCTGGCATGAAAAATGCAAATACATGTAGGGCACCTCTCTGCACTGTGGCTGCTCCACCCTGGCTCAGCAGTGTCACCCGCAGCAATGTGGCAGAGTTAGTACAGAGAGCTCATCGCTGCCTTTGCTTCATCATTCTTGCTCCCTGCAGAGAGAGCTCTTCCCAGAAGTCTTGAAGCTGTTAAAAGAGCCCCCAGATGGCCCTGCCACCATCCATAATGGACAGGGATGGTCAGTCTGATCTACACTGTGGTTGGGGTGAGACCCACCCTGGAATGAGCAGAAAGCAAAATTGGCCCAGCATAATTCTGATCCCTGAGTTTTGCAACATGTATGCTGGATAGGAAACTGTAAGATTTTTTGGGAGAGCACAGAAAATCCAGGAGCCTCATGACCTTTGAGAAGTCAGGATGGCCACTGTCTTAAGTCCTAAGGCCCAATGGCTGTGACATGAAAGGAGCTGGGGTTCTTCTCTGTGCTCTGTAAGGGACAGGCTGGACATGACCCCAACCCTGTAGAAATCCAGGTGCTTTTCAACCCCTCTTCTGATCACTTTTCAATCCCTTGTGATACAATAAAGCAACCAAACACTCACAATTGAGCTAATCCAGAAAAAAAAATTAGAAGTGACACATTGCAGTGGGTCACGCAAGCCACATATTGACGTCTATGAATGAAAAAACAGCTGAAAGAATAAATCATAGCCAGCCAAATCAAATGGCACCAAATTCGGTAAGATAGTGCTATTGTGGGTTCAAAATCAAACTGACCTGTAACTTTTGACTGCTCAAAAAACTCCGTATTAGGGCTCTTCCATCCACACCGCTGACTTTCTTTCCAACAACCAACTTTTTTTGAATTTTGAAGAAATTAGAAAACATGTAATCTAGAGTGCTTAGTCACTGCAGTATGTGTTTCTGGAGTTTATTTTTCTTTATTTATGTCTATGTTTGCAAAGATTTGTGAGTTTAAATAATACCGTGTCTCTTAATTTGAGTTTGATATGGACTCTGTCAGGTTGCCACACAAGAAATTAAATGTAGATAATTTATTTTGCTTTAAGGTGGTATGAACAAATCCAGTAACTTACTCGTGTTCCCTGATAACTGACTGCAGTTCATTTTCTGCTTGGGCAACACTTTATGTCAACCACTTGTTTTACTCACTAGATAAGCTTGGTAAATGATGTGATATGATCAAAGCAAGGCAAATTGAGCAATGGTGCTTGTGGGTGAACATTCTATCTGATAAACATGTTTTTGTACTGACGCAAAGCTTGTTTTCTGCAAAACTGGGTATTTCATTCTCTCACTGGACAAATTGCAGCACTTTCTTCTGTCCTGCCTTTTATATGCATAAAAAAGGAATGCATATGTGATGTAAAGAAAATCAGGAATCAAGTCAAGAGCATCTTCATTTGGACCCCACGGGCCCCCCCATTCTGGCTTCAGAGTAGGAAGCTCCGAGTAGCAGCTCTGCAGGGAGCATATTGATTAGCTGCATGTGTTCCTGTCTTAGACCATAAATGCACCTATGGTTTACTCAATATCAGGTGTTGGAATATTACTGTGTATTGTATTATTATAATACCATAGTCCTAATAATGCTACCATATTGATAACAATAATAGCACAGAATGATAGTAATACCACAAAACTAAGAGATCCTGGAAAAAATCAATACGAAACTGGATCCCCATGAAAAAAGAAGTGACACTGGCTGAATGTGTAACAAATATTTGCACACACATATTTACCCCACATGGGCTTTCCTAGCTGGTCTATTCATTCTATTAACAGCATGACTGACCTTCTCCTTAATCATTGAACCCAAACTCCCATCACTCACCCCTAACAATTCCCCCTCTAACAAAACCCTCACAACAACAAAAACTACTCCTTGAACATGACCATGAACTTTGACCAATTCACAAGCCCATCCCTCTTAGGATTCCCCCTAATCCTTCTTTCAGTAATATTTCCTGCCCTACTTCTTCTCACAACACTGATGACAACCGGTGAACTACCAAACACCCTTCCACCCTCCAACTACAATTCTTAATTACGAAACAGTAATAATCCCACTAAACAAGGGAGGACACAAATGGTTTTTAATCCTAACATCACTAATAACACTCCTAGGCCTGCTAGAGTATACGTTCATCCCCAGCACTCAATCACATTTGCGTGTTACGTATTTTACTGTTGAAGTCTACAGCTCTGCGGTGCACAAATTACTGCAAGACCTTTCCCAGGAGACTCCTAACCACTTTTGCTTTTTCCAGATAAGAACATCAGCCCTTCAATCTGGCCCAAGCCACACTCAGCAACTCCTACACTGTTTTAGAAAAAGTCCTCTTCTGGACTGAGATGTAGGAAAACACACAAACACTAAATACGTGCTTCGGATTTTCTCTTGTGGCAAGTGTCCATTGGCTGAGGATGTTTCTTTTCTCAGAAAATAAGTTTTTAGCTCTTCCCTTTTGCTGTGCAAAATAAATATATCTAGCGATGTGTAAATATGTAGCCACCCTGGGTAGGCCAGTGAAATGTTCTCGATGGTGCTGTAAGCCCATTCAGAACAGGTACAGGCAAAATTGCAGGGCAGTACCTGACAACTTGCTCTCATGGGTATGATCTGTGGCTCTCAGAGGCAAACTGTGCACTGCCAGCCCTCTGCCAGCCACGCAGTCACAACCTCTGGGCACAGCAAACAGCCAGCCTGCTCCTACAGCTTCACTACCATTTCAGAAACATCAGAAACTGATGACTCAGGAAATTTCAGAACTTTCAGAAGATTACTTCTTTCTACCTCTGTGACTTTTTCCATGGCAGGCAGCAATTTCACGGTACTTACATGGTATCAAAGGTGTATTGGAAACACAGTATGTATGCCTTCTATTTTAAGTAGTAAGATGGTGACCCTTTATTATCAAAGAGGCATTCCAGCACAGCCTGGAGCCTCACAGGCAGCTCTAACAGGCAAGGCCATGTCTGTAGCACTCTGGGTTTGCCTGTGTGTCATTTCAAAGCTATGTCATGAAAATGCCCTCGTAAAGATGTGTCAACATTCAGAAATCTTGCAAGACTAAAGTTCTAGTGCAGTTATACTCCTAGAAATTGCAGATTTACTGCCAAGTATTTTCAGGTCCATTTTAAAGTGTCCTCCCAATAAGAACAGGACAGAACTGCATGCTGTTTTGCATTCAGGTCCAGGTATCTGACGGAAAACTTCATTCATATTTATGTTGTCTTCTCCTATTCTAATAAATGTGATTATCTACACACTTTTTATGAAGAAGTGAAATTTTTTAAGATAAAAAGTATCATGCATTGATTAGGAAAGGAATTGTCATAAAAATATTAATTTGCATTTGCAAATATCTTTCATTTCAAGTGGCTGTACAAACCCTAGCTTTTGCTCAGGCTTAGTCTTTGTATGGGGAGGTCTAAAGCTCATACACGCATTTCCAGTAAGGCCCCATGAATTTATTTGCACAGAATATGTAAAATCACAGGTACATTTACTGAGCAGTGAAGTCACAACTGTATAAAGGAAAGCCTCCTATGAGAAAGAAGGGATTATATTATTATTGTTGTTTGTCAAAATAATGTTTTCAAACACTTTCCTGCTTTTACTTGTACCCAAGGCTCTGTTTCAGTAAAGCCATGAAAGGACCATCCCTGAGTCCAGAGGGTGTTGGATCAGGCCTTCCTGTATATTCTCCCATGTCACAACATTTGAAGCACCACTTAAATAGCCCTTTTTGTCTCAGTGACATGGCATCTGCCTATACAATCACCAGCTCTCTTTGTGGCAGCAGTCCATTCATTCCCCAGAACATTAAACTAGCTCTAACTAACCAGAAAGAAAGTAAAATTAGTGTAACACTTCAGGCTTCAGCGGCTGGGTCTTTACAGAGGATTCCTGGCAGATCTGTGCTTGTCTGTAGCACATTCTGCTGCAGATGTACTGCTGTAGGTAGAAGAGCCCTTTATTGTACAGTTTCTAGCTGGATCTACTAGATCAGCTGTTTAAAAGCCAGCTGGAGAACACCAGCCAGAAGAGGTGCTGATTAAATCAGAGTCATCCCACTACACACAGAAAATGCTGGTAGACAAGAGAAGCTGAGTATATACCCAAAAATTAAAACTCTGATACTGCTTAGTCAAGCTGAAGGAAGATTCTTGGCACATCTGCAGCTTCCTAAGACAGCAGAAAGATTGACCTGAAGTAAATAATTTTATGTCTGCTGTGAACTGCACTCAATCAAAAGAAATAAAAATTATCCATATTAAACTAATGACCCTTTTTATTTGCCATAAGAAATTTATACTTTACTTAGGTCAGATTTTTCCTCTAACATCTAACAGGCTTGTCCTCTGGTGGCAAAGTAAAACAGAAAAAAACCCAGGTAAGATAAAAGCTAAATATTTTTCTGTTAAAGAAATCAAAAAGCTAAATTTAGAAGATGTCATTCATAGCAAGAGCTATGTGATGCGGAGAACAACGATAGAGTCCTTTTCTGCGAATATCTGTCAGATGCCTGACAGGGGACCCCTGGCAAACACGTGCACTTGCGAGGTGTGCAGTCTGTTCATCGCCTTTGGAAGCTATTTTGGGAGAGCCGTGTGCCTCCAGGTGGTCACCATCCCAAGAGCAGATTTCCACCACAACTGCAACACTTCAGCCCTCCAGCAGCCTCTGGAGACAGCCTCTGGATTTGTCCCAGTGGGAGCCTCCAGGCGCTGGTGGGCACCCTGCTGCACGAGGGTTATTCCCCTGTGAGCTGTGGCTGTGGTTTTCCAGCCTTCTTGCCTTTCTTGTTTCCCTTCCAGGTTGCCCCTCAGAAGCTCATCCATTACCAGCGAGGAATTTGCCACACACCAGAGCAGAAGGTGGGGCTTGTCGTTTCCCATGAACTGCCTCCTGTGACCCTAATGTCATGTTCACTGGGACACTAACTTCTGGTGTTAACTCATTTAATGCATCTAACATTTTAGTGTATGTTTAAATTTATGTTGGTGTACCTTCAAACTGCAAGAGTAAACACAAAAGAAAAGCTAGAAAACAGAGGTCTGCATATTTATTTAGATCATTTGAGCTCCTGCCCAAGCATTGTGGTGTTTGATGCACTTTAGAGCAGACATTATAGCAACATACTGATTTTGCTTAGGTATTGTGAAAGAGTGCTAACATTTTTTGCTAGATAAATTTCTGGAAGACCTTTAATGTACTGACAAAAGCAAGAAAAATGAAAATGCCCTTAAGACTATAGAAATAGACAGCTTGGACAGCAGGTTTAATGTTTCTCTTTCTAATGTAATAGTCCAGGTGTTACATTCTTACTTGTCCACTGACAGAACTTTACAAGGTATTTAGAAATCAAACTTTTACCATTATTATCAAGAGTCAGAGGCCTGTACATTTCTGGATTGTGCAAAAAACTTTCAAAAGGTGAGCACACATTCTGTAGGACCAATACAACATATTATTTGATTTATTTCTGTATCAATACAAAAATTAATTATATATTTTTCTGTATCAACTTATTTTTGTTTCCCAAAAGACAGTTAAGACTTTTTTCAGTTAAAATTTTTTATGTTAATCTTTATATTGGATTGTATTGTATTCAAAACATAAACACCAGTAATCTCTGGTCTGCTAACAATTTAGACAGCTATGAAAATAACAGCAGTTCAGCCCCTTAATTCAACAAGAACCAAAAGTGTTTACTGCCTGGTTTCTGGCTATGTCATTAATATTTTCAGGCTATGCAGCTTTCTGGAGCAATTCTGCAAACAATGCATTAAATTTGTAATACTGATCCATCTCTGTCTTTTAGACAACTGGCTTTTGCTCAGCGATTTCAAATGAAAATGATAACTGCTTTAAACCAGCTTTTCAATAATATCCACGGGGGTTACTAATGCATAAGCAATGAAATTCATCAATTTACTATTGCTAGTCTTTATAATCAGGGGAACATCTGATTTAGTCCAAATGGAGAGCATTTGGCTTTGGAACAAAAGAGCCTAAGGTGGGTCTATCCTCTATGGTACAGGTTTCTGTAGAAATGACAGCTGGTTTAAATGGTTTAACCCCAGATTAACAGAGATTTTCAAAAGACTTGTGCATGACAGTGTGTCCAAACCAACTTAGAAACTGTACTTCTGTAGGAATAAGGTATTAATTGTTTTAAGAAAAAGAAATTTGGTCCTCATACACTATTAGCATGGAACAGCATATCTGAGGCTCAGTGGGCATTGTCTGCATTTCTCAAGGAAATAGTGAATATTTCTATTTCAAGTAAAGTACAAGATTTTACTTCCCAATGGCCCTTAATCACCATAATGAAAGGTATTTAACTTTAATTCTGTCTTACTTGAATTAGCAGGCCAGTTTTGTAAAGTAGTGTAACACACTGAAATGTAGGCGAGTATAATGCACAGAGATGTTTGTAAAGACAGGGTTACTGCCACTATCTAGGTACCTACACAGACACTGTGGGGAAAGGTAGGGGGTTTTGTGTTTGTTTGTTTGGCGTTTTGGCAGGGAAGCGGTTTGAGGGATTTTTTGGGTCCTTTCAGCATTCTATTACAATCTGGTACAGGAAATATGTCTGAACATTCAGGATGTCCATCTCTGGGCACCCAGCAGTCCTGTCACCACACCAGGTGTGTGCAGGGCTGCCCCAAACCGGGACAGCATGGGGGAACTGCACAGGCACTGTTCATGCCTCCCAGTCAACACCCTGCAGATGGCAAACAAGTGTGCACTTGGAATGAAATTGTCCTCAGGACTGGAGCATGAGAGAAAATGGCATTTACTCTTTACACTTTTTGGTGAGCTCTGACAGCAGCTGCCATCTCAGGTGCATCCCACAGAAAGCTTTCCACACATCAGGAAAAATGCTTAGACATCTCAGGTGTGGGTCTGGGGTTTAGTCATTCTGTACAATTTTGTATTGCATTTTCTTCTGGACACGGTGTTTTATGCAACATTTTTTGGTCAGATGGGGCCTAACTCAGAAAAAGTGCCGATGGAGTGCCAAGGCCTGACTCACTAAAAAGCACACTATGATTGAAATGTTCAAAGCTTTGCTATTATAAATTAAAAGCATCTGGAAGAATTTGATGTTTGTGTTTTAGATTAATATTAATTCCTGTGCATTAAGTCTCAGGAGTTGCACTGGGGTTCAAAAGCACGTGTACATTCCCTTGCCATTCTTCTTTCCTCTAACTGCTGATTGTGGTCCTAGCAGTTATCTTTCTTCTCATTTCCTTGCTCTTCTGTGACCTTCACAAAGAGCACTTCAACCTTTCCGGCAAACTAGACATAGCAAAAGAAGAAAACATTTTGAAGACATACTTTAAAGAGAGATAAGATAGAGCTGTTAGATAAGGAATGTAGTTAAGCTTATTTTTGGAAGTGTTTAAAACCAGAACACATATACATACCAGTAGATTCCCACAAGAATATGTCCTGAGGCTACCAATCAGTACTGGCATGGGGACTGAGTAACATATTCCTCAGTACCTTGGAATGTGAGACCACAAATATTTCTTTTATGGGAGACCTACTCAACCGTGTCAAGTTATCTATGCATGTACCTGGTTACAGGATTTGGCACTTGGGTTAGGATTTGACACCAACAGACACTACATGTGACACAACAGAGCTGACAGGGACAGGCTCAGTCTGAATAGGTGTCTCCACAGCCAAGAAGCCACTCTTATTTCCTGCAGATGGTCCAGCAGCAGTGCTAGAGAAGGCTCTGTCAGCATCTGCCTCCTCATCCACCCGAGTATAATCTCATCGGATAAAAGCCAAGCTGTGTAAAAGCTGTATGAAATGAAAGGGTTAAAATACATTTTGGTCACTTCTCATTTGCATATTCCTGGGAGTAAGTTGAGATATGACCCATAATAGTCAGATTTGAAAGGCCCAGTATTTCCTTTTGACTTCATGGCTGTGGACTCTGCCTTCACCCTTGCAGGAACCCACATAAGTGCAAACATGATAGGAGCAGTTGTGATCTGTAACATAATCTGGCAGTCAGACACTCACATCACATTGATTGTACCCAGAAGGAGACTGAGGACAGGATGTAGGAGGGAGCCACAGATGCTGGTCTGCAGGTAAAACATGTATCCCATGGTGGGAACTCAGATCCCCATCAAACTCAGCCCTTTCCAGGTACGTGGCCTATTTTGGAACAAGCTTCGACCCTGGCTGTGGGTCAAGAGCCCTCAGCTGGGGAATGGAATAGAAAACACATCAGCTCTTTGCCACCTGGGACATGGGCGCATTGGGAAAATCCTTCTGGGCCATTTTAGTGGGCTTTGGAAAATGACACAAAGTGACCTTTAATGCATAGCAGGATCTAGTGCCACGGGCACAAAAGCAGAGTATTAGAAGGATTGCTTTTGTTTGGAAGAGGCAGTGAAATGCTAGTGTGTATATGGGTGCTATGTTACTAGAGGCCTCCGACAGAAAGATCACGCTAAAGCCACACATCTTGCTGCAGTATAGTTCTCCAAGCAGGGGAACTCTTCAAATCACATTACATCAGCATTGTCAGAGCAGGAGCATGCCTCAGCTCATGAGTCCTAGCAAATGGTACTCATTTGAGTGCTCTGTGCATTGCCGTGACAAAACCCCGCCAGTTTGCAAACAAAAACCTGAAGAGGTCAATAGAAGCAGAAAAAAAAAAAAAAAGGACAATTCCTCTCACGCACAGCAGGGGTCAGATAACTCACAGTACCTTGTCATAAACTTTTATTGTCCTCAGTATTGCAGGATGCAATTGAGATACTAAAGGTTCTCATCAGAGTGGCATGCTCTGATTTTGTGATCTGACTAGCGGGAATGGTCAGGATCCAGATTTGCTCTCCCTAAAAGAAAGCATAATGGAAATAGTTCTTGACAGATGTCAGAAGGAGAGACAGTGTGTCAGTCCTACTGGAATTCTCCAATAAATAAAATGACACAGGAGGAAAAAAAGAAAGATGAACTTCACTTGGAAATGGAGCAAATTGCCTGAGAAGTTCTGTCAGAGCATATTACATTTTGCTTAATAGTGGAATTTCTCAGTGAAATAGCTTCCAAGGGGAATGTTGAACTTGAGGGATGTTTTCCAGTGTTATCATGTACCAGTCTAGAATATGCTTCCAAATAGACTGTTGTGTGCTCAGGGGTTTAATATCTCTATCAACACAGCTTCAGCTAAATATCTGTAAAAAGACATCTGTCTTTTCTTTGGCTTTTGTAACAATTGCTATTTGTTTATTTATTTGGCACTGACAGTGTGGATTCATCAGTACACAGAAGCATGCCTTCTGACAACGGAAAAGTCCTGGCATCCTCATTTTTGGTTCCCTGTCCTATGGGTAGTGAAGTGACCGCTCAGCCAGAAGGCAAGGAGGGGAGTGGCATGGGCAGAAGTGGCTTTAAACAATCTTTTGTGCTGCCTTAGCTCCGGATGTAACTCATCTGAGCGGAGCTCGGAAGTATCCTGTGAAGATTTATGTGGGAAGTAGATGGTGCCTGTGATTACTACCCATGGAACACAGGAAAAAGTGGAAACCTGTGGATGTCATTTTTAGCAATGCTACAGAGCAGCCTACACAAAAAAACCACCCATTTGGCAGCTGGCTTTGCAAGCATACTACTCTTACCAGCATTAAAACCACTTGTAATCTCATCCTGACCTTTAGATTTTAGGCAATACACAGCTAAAATCATCCAATTATCCCAGGCTGTCTGCAAATTCCCCTACTAACAGTCTGTAACTATGAAATATACTGCATTATGTATTTTTCTCCCAATCTGCCAGAAAGTTCTGTAACATATAGTCAAGCCTCTCACCTTCCTCATGCAGGCTATTTTCTCTGACATGTAATCAGCAGCATTACTCTTTTTTAAAGACTTCATTAAGGGAAAAAATCTCATTGTATGACTTACAGCATTTCCTTATCAGTGCCTGAAGCATGGCTCAGCCTGGTACAAGAGCTTGTTAGAGGAGAAATCAAGCATGTATCCCTCACTTTCTTTGTAGTGCCCACCAGCACTGTTTTTTTCCAACCAAATATACTTCTGATCCTGACAGGATTATCTAACTAAAGGCCACTGTGACCTCCAGGCTTGCAGTCCATGTTAGCAAGGATAGCACACTATACAAACACTCTACAAATGTTTGCATGGGCTTTTTTCCTAAATCATGTATTTCACAGTTGTGTCTAGCAGCAGGCCCAGTGCAAATGCAGATCTGATTTTTATTTGGTCTTGTGTGCTGCAAAGTGAATGGTTAAGCTAATGCTGACATGCAATTCTCAACACAGTCATTCCTGTGTGCATGGTAGTGCCTCAGCACCATCCACACAAGCTCCCAAGCACTACACACTGGAGTGGATGTTCCAGTGCAGGGCCGAGTGGTGCCTCTGTGACCTGCCTCAGCCCCCCAAGCAGCTGTGCTGGGGGCAAGAGTGACATCCTCTGAACCCCTGTCACTGCTCCACACTCACTGCATCACTATGTCTCTACTGTGAGCTACTTCACTCCAGCCGTCTCCAGCACCTTGCATATTTGATATCACATTATGCATGTAAAGATTTTCTTCACTTGGATGCAAGTGACTGTGTTTCATACATCTTGATAGCCCATTCATTTTCACTGAAAACAGCTTGATATTTTGCGGTTCTGCCAGCAGGCGGGAACTAATCAAAAATGCTCCGCTTTCATTTTCTGCTTTAAAAGGGACAAAACTCTGATATCTCAAGAAAAGCCAAAATCACTAATAGGAAAGAATAAAAATTACAAAAACGTAGTTACTGACCTTAGTTTGGCAGTGAATTACTTACTAATTATATAGTTTTCAACCCCTGTTAGCACAACCCTTACCTGATACTAAAGGTTTCCAACAGACGATTAAAACTAGTGTTCCTTGGATCTATTTTCACTTTTTTGCTAATTTCAAACGTTTTCTGATTTCTGTCTACTGCAGATAGGAATCGAAATGGCTATGCAGCTCCTTCTAAGGTAGCTATGCAGGAGTAGCAATACCAGAGGAAAACATTCTATGTCACTTTATGCTTCTTGTTGGCTAAACATGTAAGAAGAGATCATTGTCTTAAAACACATTGTCTTCAAACACTGAGTATTTGTCAGGTTGTTATTACAGTGTCAGCTTCCTGGGGCTATGCTGGGAACCACAGGACTGGTGTCACGAGGCACCAAGAGGTACTGCTACAGGTACGGTTTTGCAGGAACGGCAGCAGGCTACCAGACCAGTCCCTGCATATGTAAGAGGTGCTCTCTCTCCTTGCCCTGTTGCCTGTTTCCACTTTTTAAGTTTTTCTACTGGGTGTCTTCTTGCTCTAAGTACTGTTTTAAAATCAAGGCAAATTACAAATTAAGACAATAGCTTAAATGAAGGCCTTTAAAGCCTCCTGAGCTCTGTTTCCTATCTCACTGCTTGTCAATGCTGCTTCTGTAGTATTTGGGGTTGAAAAACCTATCCAAAACCCTATCAAAAGTATCAAGCTTGACTGTGTCAACTTGTCCGTGCAGCAACATTCCTACTGACTTCACTGGGACATTATCAGGACAGAAACCAGGAGTACTTATCCCAGCATCTCATGACTTTGAGAATGCATACTCCACATGACAGAGACCATGAAAGATCAAGGGAACAGACAATATGTTGAAGGTCCTCACTAAATCCCTTCCTCTAAAACAGTACCAAGATCCTATCTAACACCCACAAAATTTTACTGCGTATTTTGCGCAAACACTTACTTAACATTGGCACAGACTGGTATACTCTTGCACATGTACTGTCATGTTTTCCAGCAAACTGTTCTGAGGCCAGCTATAAAATTAGAGGCAATATTTAATAGGGTCTGGATAGTGCTTCTCTCTGATAAGTGAATGGTCAAATAAAATTCAGTGAATATGAATAAGGCCTGCTAGTAAACTGCTTGTTTTCATTGCAAGAGTAAATCTGTGAAAACCGCAACGTTCAACTCTGTGCTGCTGAAATCTGGAATAATCTGTGAAACTGACGTAGCCTTATGGCGGCCACAAAAATAGTAAACGTCCTCATTTCAAGTTTATTTTTTAATCAGAATTTGGGCAATATTAGGGTTTTTTTTTTTCTGTAAATGGACTTTGTGTTTATATGTTCCCTTTTTAAACTACAAAGACACCTTAAATAGCAGTGAGTGTGTCTTGCATCTTTCAGCCATATATCCAGAATAATGGAGGTGAAAACTGTGACTTTGATTGACATATGTGTGTTGCTGTGCTGGTTGTGCAGTTACAGTCCCAAGCCACACACATGCTCTTTCAGCTGCTTAAGCATAAGGACTGAGGGTAACTACAAAGAAAAAAATGTATAAGTACAACATTCTAAATTGCACCTTTTAATTCTGATCATTAATTTAATCATTTAACTCTCATAGCTACCGTAGCAAGCTGGTAGGGATCAGAACTGAGAAAAATAAAAGTAATCATAAAAATTAAGAGTTTTAATGTGCCAATTAGGAACGCAGTGCCAAAACTCTCGAACGCTTCCAGCTGCAGCAATGCTAGGTGGCACACTTGTGACAGACTAGGTGATTCTCTTTATCTGTGTATGTCAGGTTTGCACTGATGTATGCACCGATATCCTTGCACTTACACCCAGTACAGGTCATCTTTGCCAGCCAGCCATTTTCTTCAGGCATCCAGGAACCCTCTCTCTTTTCTGCAGCACACGTTTCCCTAGAGAACCTTCATCACATTGGTAAGGCATTCTCATTTATTTGCCTCTGATGTATTTGAGGTCTTCAGAGCGCTGCTGAGTGTGGCTTGAGTTAGTCAACTCTTGGCCTTTAGGTCACAGGAAGAAGAAAATCCCCCAAAGGCGCAAAGTAGGCAGCCAGTTTTTTGCAGAAGCTGCAGAAAAGGGCAATGAAAGGCCCAAAGAAAGTCAATCACACTTGATTGCATTAATGACCAGCTACAGAAAAGCAGTACAGGAGCTGATAAATTAAAAACTCGTGATGAAAAAGTGGCAGTGACAGCTGCTGAGTAAGGTCTTAAAGCCCCAGCATGACTGATGTAGTAGTGTGACCTATACAGTCTGCCAGTTCCCAACACAGGCAGCTGCTAAGGTTGCTGATTGAATGTACAAATGTGTACCAGGGACAGCATCCAACTTTTTGCTGCGTTGAGGTTTGGCCAAGACTAAAATCTTCTGTAATTTTTCCAGAGCACATTTCTGTCCTCTGCTTGCCAGATCTAAGAAGGGCAGTATTTTGGAACACTGGGACTTGAACTTAGAACTAACACCTTCATCACATCCAGAATGATTTTCAAGAAAACCTTTGAGACTTCAGACACATTAGGAATTGTGTGTTTACTGGCATGCCTGCTATCTTTTTGTTTGCTTCAAGTACAGTTGTGGGAAATATTTTCTTTCTCTTATTTGTAAAAGGAAAGGGAGATGAACAAGGAGAAAATTACAAAAGAGACAAGAATGGGAAATGGTGTGAAAATACATTAAAAATTCTAGAGAATGAAAAAAAAAAGAAAGGAAGAATTGGAGGCGAAAAGGAATGAATACGATGAATAATCATTCCGTTGTCTTTTATACAGTTATAGAACAGGAGAACGTGAGGAACACTAAAATGATGTGCTCCTGTTCACTTGGGACTCTTGGAATTTTCGGGAGGGGAGAGGAGAGGAGGGGCTTTATGCGAAAATTAGTTGGGGTGAGTGGAATAGGCACTCATCTGGGGAACGGAAAACAAATCTTCTATAATGCCATTGACTTCTGGGGCAAGTTAGGCACTGGCAGGAGAAGGTACTGGGGGACACTGACACTGGGCTGCAGCTGCAAAGCCACAAACATGTCTGTGTCCAAGCTGTCAGGTCTGCTAGCACTCCAGGGGAGGACTCACAGGAAAAAGTGATGACCACTCAGTCCTCATCAAATAAATGGGGAGCTGATGGTATCAATGGGACCAGATAATCCCGTAAGGAGGAACAGAGACAGCCAAAGGGCTGAATGCAGGCTCTGCTGTCTACTGACACTAAAAGCTTGCTGCTGGTTTCTTGAAAAAAAAAAAAAGACACGCCTTTAGTAGCTGTCATGTGCTTCTCAGATGACACCTGGTGGACAAAAGCTGAAGAGATGAAAGCAGCCTGCCTTCATCGTGCAGAACCTTGATCCTTGCTCACATTTGCACTACTGCACTTACTGCAGGTGCACCTGTCAGCTGTCCTCCACACTCTGCTAAACCACCCCACGCCCCCAGTCCATTATTAGAGTTGCCCAGAATAAGCACACATCATCCATGTACCTGCAATAGCTTTTTTTCAGCATTCATATCCATTTTATTTATTCTTTAATTATTATTCTGACTCATGTCCTGAGTTTGTTTAATTCTGACTTGCAAGTCTGAGAATAGGCTAGAGTGGACACACCATTTCCAAAAATAAAAATACTGGGAAAGCCCAGGGTAGCAGCAACAGGGTACCTTTATGGTGTGGGATAACTAGACAATTTTATGAATACCTTCACAAGTGGATAGCTTCACTCAAAGGGTTAAAGACTTTGATTTCTTCTGATTATTAATTTACTCTTATTCTTTTAAACTAATTCCAATTTGCCTCTGTTACCGTGCCTGTCTTTTCTGCTTGATACTTTACAACTGCCCTTATGCATTCCTGTTGAGGTCTCAGAAATAAGTCACCAATACAAATGAAAAAAAAAAAGGCACTCTGAAGAGAAACATCTACTCAGAAAAGTGTTTCTTCTTGTGATGCTTATATCTCGTGGTGAAATAGGTGGTTTCCTCAAGGATCTCATGGGTAGGAATAGTAAGTTCTGGTGCAGTCCTGTTTCTCTGTTTGGCTCAAAGGATTTCAGAAAATGTCAGATACTGCTGAACCAATGCTGTGACATATGAGGCCTCTGCCATAAATAAGGTGACCACGATCAACTATTTGATTGCTGGCACTGCATCTTCCAGGTTAACAGCTTTTTTCCTGTTCCATGTATACTCCGTTCCTTTAAATGTTAAGAGCTTTAATTTTTTCTTGCTGTATTTCCATGCCTTATTTTTGTGCCAAATCTTCAAAGATTTCATGAAGCAAAACACACAGAGAAGTCAGGGATTCGTTGACTTCAAACACCAAACTAAGCCAAAAAAGAATGTGGTAGAGGTCATAAGGAAATTATATAATTATCTAGATTGTTTTTTCTGGATTCAGGTTACCTGTTTACCTGTTTGGCACAGGGGCCATCCAAGAGTTGTGGGATTGCATTTGGTCTGGCTGAGATAGAGTGAACATTCCCTGCTGCAGTCTGCAAACTGCTGTGCTTCGTGTTTGTAGCCACCACAGTTGGGACCACTGCAGTGCTGGGCTCCTGCTGAGCAGTGTGGTCATCTGGGCACACTCAGGTGGAATCAGGGCTGTCTCCAACACCTCCCACAAAGGCCATCAGGCTTGGAGTGTGCAAGAGGTTGGGAGAGGAGACACAGCTGGGACAGCTGGCCCAAACTGATCAAAGGGACATTCCATACCATGTGAAAATAAAAGCTAAGGGGTGGTGATTTTTTTTATTAAGGCATTTGTCTTCTAAAGCAACTGCTTACATGTACTGGGGTCATATTCCCAGGAAGTGTCTGGACATCACCTGCTGAGAGCAATCAGAAAATGAATCTTTTTGCTTCCCAGTGTGGCCTTTGCCTTGATCTCAACCAATGAGTTTTTCATCTCATTTTCTCCCCCTGTCCTGCTGAACAGAGCAAAGATGCTCATGACAGAGCATCTTTGTGCAGTCCTGGTGCCCAGTCAAGGTGAACCCACTGTAGGCATATCCTAGCTGAAAGGAGTTCTGCTCCATAGAGGGAATGAAGTGATGTCCTGGCACAGCTGAAAGCCAAGGTTCGTCTTTATACCAGCATCACAACTTGATGTCTAAATCCCTAGTGCCCAAAGCCAGAAGTAACCAAGTCTAACTATGCTCCGATACCTGAAATATTCCTGCATATGGTTTCCAGAACAACTGTGTAAAGTCCTCAGGATTCTGAGTAACTCACAAGTAAAGTAAAACAGCCATAGAGACTGACCATCCATAAACTGAACAGTACCTGAGTTACACTGTGAGTGCAGACACTGTATTAAAGCACTCTCTGAGAACAGGTGCTGCCTGTGGAGCAGTCCAGTGACCGACTAGTGACCAATTTGCCGCTCACAGCAACAGGAAACGTGGAAGGGCCAACAGTCACCAAAATGCTAACAAATGCTAACAAAACTTACTTCTTTCCTTTACACCCAATAGTGAAGGCCAAGACAAAGAAGACTTAGAAACACTGATGTGAAGAGAATACTTTTACAAGCCTTTCAGGTAGCAATCTGTGAGAACAACCCTCTTTACTTTATGCTGAAAACTATTTTCAGAGTTTGAAATGTTCTCCGTTACTTTTTAATTGCTATTCAGCAAATATAAAGAGAACAAGTATAGTCATAAAATACAAAGAGGAAAAATGTATCTGGAAAATGCTGTTAAAAACATAAATTAGGCAATAAAATGTCTTCAGCACAGCCCTTCTGGCAGCACCTGTGGATGCCTTTGTGTCTTGCAGCTGGGAAAACACCGGTTCCAAAAATCTCTTTAGCAGGAAAGCCACTGCATGAATTATTATTTCTATTCCACAAAAACGTTAAATGGCAACTCACTTGAAAGTTTGATTCACATATGAATGAGAAACAAGATCTTGAGAGTCCCCCCCAAAAAATTTATTGAATAATGTGGAACTCTTTAGATTGTGACCAGACAATAAGGGTAATATCCCGGTTTTCTAGAAGGAAGCAATCACTACAAACCCTCGAATCCCGACACAACTGAAACCAGGGCCAGTAAGAACAGCCCTCCGGCAGCAGATGAAGGAAAGAAAAGAGTTAAATGGAGTCAGCGAGAGGCGCGGCCGCCCCTCCCCTCAGCGGGCCGGCGGCAACATGGCTGCGCTGGCCACGGCGCTGGCGGCGGCGGCCGGGCGGCTGCAGGTAAAGGCCGCCGGCACCTGGGCCCGGCGGGGCCGAGCCTCCCGGAGGAGCCCCGGGGCTGCGGGGCGTGTGGGGCTGGCCGCGGGACCGCAGCCCTGTGGCAGCCCGCCGCTGTGGCGGGACTGGCGCTGCTCTGCCGAGCAGTGCGCTTGTGTGTGCGGGCGTGTCACTCCTCACTNAGTTGATTTTGTTATCTACAGAATGAGAGCTGTTCCAGTACTGCAGGTGCTGGCCGACAATTTCAGAGCTGGAAGATGAAAGCTGAACGAGCTAAGAAAGTTGAATTCATAAGAACTGCAGAAAAGCTAAAAGCTCAGTAAGTTAAACACTTCATCATAAGTATGTTTTCATTCTGTTCTGGAGGTAACATTAATTCAAGGTTCAAATTAAGAATATATGGTGATGAAATCTATAGGCTAAAGGTTTCCTTTTCAGGAGCTCAAATTATTGTGGTTGTTACAGAAGTTCAGGATAGGCTTATGAGCTCCAAAATGCCCGGTTGTCCCAGTTACCATTTGGACTTAGGCCAGTTATGTTCTTTAGTAAGAATTACTACTCTTAGGTGCACAGAAAAGGAAGTGTGTGTGGCACAATTGAGTTCTCAGTTTTCCTGCTTAGCTGTGCTTACCCTCTAAGGACCTAAAGCCCTTAAGACACACCGACAAAAGGGGAATTGCAGTAGCAGAAGATTGAAAGACTTCATCTAGACTGTCTAGGCCACTGTTTTGGAAAACAAGGGTTCAAGACAGCTGAGGCACAGAAGTGATTTAAATCTGTTTCCCCACGTCTTGACCAAGTGCTGATAACAACTACACTGGCATCTGAAAGAACAGGGAGATTTCTTCTTGAGCAGATGAGCTTTATGGGGAATAGCCAATGTAGGCATCTGACTGACAGAGAGGTTTGCAGTTGTGAATCCTGATTAAATAGGGCACTTAAGTCTCACAGCAGTGTTTTGCACTGTGTGACTGAATCAAGTTTACCGTGATTACCCTGGATCCTGGGCTGTGGCTCAAAATTTGACTGCTGGGTGTAATGTAAATGTTCCCAAGCACCTTGAAATGAGGCATGCCATTTTTAACTGTTGCTCAGCGTCCCTCTGTAGTGTTGTCTGTGCTGGGGCTCCATCTAGGTGTGCATTAATACAGCCTGTCTGCCTGCACTTTCCAGGGAAAATTCTCATAGGCTCCCAGAGAGTAAGCATGCACATAAAATTTCAATGTGTAAACCACTGCTTGCCAGTGAGGTGATTTCCTTGTTAATTTATTTCTCTTGTTCAAGTTCTTGAGTTACTGTGGTGTGTAGTCTTATCTTGTAGAAAGATTTTCTTTGAAAACAGTTGTCGTAACAAACCATGGATTTGTGTAAAATCTAAGACAGTCCTACTAACACAGCATTTGCTGTGCACTAACCTTGGAAAATTTGGGGGCTTTCCTAAGTGTTTGTGCCTTACTCAGTGTGGCACCCTTTCTTCCTAGGCTTGCAAATATAGAAAAAGACAGAAATGGACACCTTTATAATAGGAAGAGTGATTTCAGGGTAGAATACAGATTACTAGAGGAACTGGAACACAGCATGACTGTCAGCAGGAAAACAGAAAGTAAGTGGGGTTTTATTTGGGCTTGTTTGCCTTTTTTTTTCCTTTAATATACTGTTGTTTTTGCAAATGGTTTAAAATCAGTACAGAGAGATGAGCTTAGGTGGAAGATAGATACTGATAAGTGTGGTATTTCACCATGTGCTTATAAACACACACTTCACTTGCAAAATTCAGGAGCTTAAACATTTTGGGCCTCCTATGTTATTAGCTGTTTTCTTTTAATCTTCAGTGTGAAACGACTGTGTTGGAAAGGTACTGTTCAAGAAACTTGGAATCAATTTTGTGTGTATATTGCAAAACCTAATGTAGTCCAGCTAAGGTACAACAAAAATATTCTTATCTCAACATTCATATACTGATTGCTGCCTTTAAATATCCTTTTAAACTGTTCTGTGTTCACAGTTTTGGGGGAATGAATATACCTAGTTCAAATAGTGCTGTGAGATGGTACACAGAGTGTCCTACAGTATCTGTTCCACTTACAGACTATAATGTCACTCAAGAAAAGAAGTTACTCCCTTTACTTACAGTACTTGAATGCTTTCAAAACTAATCACATAAATCATGCTATGCCATCTGATATAGATCAAAATAAGTTGAAGAAAGGAAAAGAACATAGAAACAATTAAAAGTATGCTTATCTTACAAATTTGCATGTGTTCCGATGCACGTTTTTTATTTAAGGAATCTTAGAGTATTCTTTACATCTTGCAGTCCTTAAGAAATAGAAATGTTTCTGAGGAATGACTAAGCTAGTAAGTTAAGAATTTTTTCCATGAGTAAGAATGGAGCATGGAATATAGATGGAGATGATGCTACGAGATAATAAAGAGGACAGTGATGTGAGGTATTGGGCACTAGATCTCAGATGTGAAGGAGTNCTTTCAGCATGATCTGTGTGCTTTTAGATTTTCTGTGGTCTCAGCAGGAATGTGTACCTTCCTTACACCTTCCTTAATCCAAATCTTTTAGGATAGAAGATACAGCTCCTTAGTATCTAAGATGTATCCAGAAATTCATTCTCTTCAGTATTGTATTCATGGACTCATGCGGAGCCAAGTGGTAACAATACAAATAAGTGCACACATGCTTGGAGGACATGAAAACATGGATTCTTCTCTATGTAACACAACAAATAAATTAATCTTGTTGAAGTAGTACATTCATATACACTTTCAAAGTTTGTTTTCTCTTCTTAAATGAGTGTTTTGAAGCATAGGTCAAAGTCTGCCTCAAAACTCTAGAAGCTATCACCTGCACAGGCAATATTCTCCAAGCTCCCCTTTAGAAATGGGAGCTTGGAGAATATTCAAAATCTGTTGATGCTGTGTAGGGAGATAACATGGATCACGTGGTCAGCTACATGCAGTTACCAGCTAAAATGCTTAGCATTATGGAAGTTTTTTATCATCAAACAGAATTTGTGTCCCTGCTTGCATCAAACCCCCGGTTTATTTTGGACACCTCATTGCTCTTGTTCTTGTATTGAATTTAATGCAAAAGAAACTGTTAGAATTATCAGTACCTTGTTTTGTTTAACAGAAGCTAAAATCCTGCAGCAGCTATTAAAGATACAAAACAATGTGAAGAGACTTCAGCAACAATTAAAAGATGTGAAGCCTACACCAGAGTGTAAGTCATGATAACAGATTTAAAAAGATTTTCCTCTACAGACAGATTTCTTGCATAGTTGTCTTTCTCCTGCAGACTTGGGACACTCCTCTAGTCTTTATGATTTTGCAGTAGTCTGGAAAGGGAAGACTAAACCCAGAAATGGCAGAAACCTAAGAAATGGTGAAAGATTGTGCATTTCTTTGTGGAAACAGAAGCTTACTTTGTCTTACAAGTGGTGTGTGTTTGTTCCTTGAGGCTGTTGAAAGCCAGATTTCCTATCTGTAACATTTGCCTAATGTAAAACAAAGAAGGTATTCTACTACCCTTTGATCTGGTAAGAGGTCACAGAGCAGGTTGTAAGGGAACTCCTTTCTAGCCAACACATGGTTTGAAATATAAATTGGAATATTCTACAGAAAATGCTGCAGCAGTTTGTTCAGTTTGGATGTTTTGAAAGGGAAGTAGGCTCTGAAAGAACCATTCTCATGTGGTATCTACTACCTCTGGTGAAGCTCAGGTAGAGGCCCTCCTGCTAGCTGAGGGCTTGCTGATGCTAGATAAAATGCATCCTGTTTCATTTATTCAATGTTTTATCTATAAAAAAATCATTATCTTCTCAGACTGTCAGTGAAGATATTAAGAACTAACAAGGCATGAAAGCTGAAATAAGAGGTTTATATTATATAACTTTACTAAAATACAGCTTAGTTAAACTACACATTCAGTGTGTCCATAGAGATGTTGTGCTGATTGAAAACAGATTCTAATCTAACAATATAATGGAATCTAATGGATGGATTTTCTACCACTGCAAAATAGATCTTCTCTGGAGAGCAGTATTAACATATTAAAACTCCGGACTACAGCATGCTGACAGTACAGGACAAAGTCTTACTTTGATGTTTCTTTGTCAGCTTTGTAAAAGCAGTGGCCTGCAGGTTAAATAGGATTGAAACATTCTGGTATAAACCGGAGTTGAGTGTGCTTAAGTCATGAACTGCATTGTTATAAAAAACAAACATGGAACTCTAGGATAAGGCTGTCTTATTCTGAGAATCAGCTGAAGCTTAGTCATGAGGCTTCTTTAATGGAAATAAACATTTATACTGGGATTTGCATCCAGTTAGCTAAGTCACTTCATAAACACACCTACTGAATAAATGAGAGTTTATCTTTTAAGGCTGTTTGAGATGGAAATGCATGCTTTTTTGTACACTGAAATATGTGTCCTGAAAGTCTCCACAAGTCCTGCATTTCTGGATAGTGCTGACAAATACTGTAGACTTCTTAAGTTATGTGCTTTTTTCTTCTTTTCCTTTTTTAGTTGTTGACAAGATCAAGGAAATGATGGAAGAAATTGAAAATGCAATCAATGCTTTTAAAGAGGAACAGAGGCAGATGTATGTTTATCCATGCTTCAGCTACTAGAAAAAGCACTTTCATAAGAAACAACGAAAACTTTGCATTAATCTAGCAAACTGTTCTTATGATTTACTCTTTTGGTAGTTATTCCCGTGGTACATAAATCAAAGCACAAGCTATCAGCGTTAGAATAAACTGTCTTTTAGAGAGGCTGTTTATACAGCTATTGCAGCATTCCAGTGTAACAACGATTTGCCTATGAATAGGCTTTTTAGGGAAGGGCTGTAGAAGAGATTAGATTGTGGGGGTTTTGTTGTTGCTGTTGTGTTGTCTAAGAGGGTTTGGGGGTTTCCTTTTCTCTCCACTGGTGTCAGGAGGGGATTGAGTTAATTGTATGAGTGCTGTGAATGTGTTCTTTCTGCAAAAGGGTAACTTAATTCTCATTGTGTAGTGCTTTATTATCGGATCATTACAACTGTGCTGTTACCACTTCAGTTCTTAATCTTTGAAGAATAGCTTTTGTGTGGCATTGAACAATTCCAAAATTCATTTTTGGTGAATGGACAATGAATACTGGTTGGTTTTTTTTCCCTTACATTTCAGTGTTTGTCTCTTTTCAGATATCAACAGCTTTTGAAAGAGGAAAAAGCTGCCATTAATGAGCTCAGTCTCTTTGAGAGAAAAGTGGAACTGTGGGTATTAGGGAGCTCAGCAGCAGAAAAAGTTTTGAAATTGCCATCAGCCAGGGTCACAGTTGATAAAACACTGGAAAACCATCTACCTGAAGAAGTAATAGAGTTTGAAAGATTTCTTCAGCGAACAGGAGGGCGGCAAGGAGGCTGGGATGATTATGATCATCAAAATTTTCTGAGGATACGGACAAAATACAGAGGAAGGCTGTCTTACATGGATGAAGCCCTTGAGTATCTCAGCGGAAGAACAAAAGAAGATATAGAACAGCATGACAAATGGTACCAACAATTTGTAATTTTACATGAAAGAAAGAAAGAGGTAAAATAACCCCTCTAGGCCTTTTGGAGATTTAAGAAAAAGTCCTTGTTTTTAAAATGCATACTGTCTTGTTTTTGTATCTGCCTCTCTGGTAGTAGTGCTAGGCAGGTTTCTCTTGCAGCTGATGGTATATAACTGAGGTCTTTAGCATCCCAAACTTTCCAAAGTATTTGTCTGTAATAAGTAATTACAAATAAGCATAGCCTAACAACACAGAGAAGTGGGCTGTGTTTTGCCAAAGTATATTATAAATGCTTTTGATGTCAGTGATCTAGCAAGTTAGGTGCCAAGCCCAGAAAAGTAAGTGATCCTGTTACATTTGGCCCTAAGAATGTCTGTCCCACCATATAAAGCAATACACCTACGACAGATTGCCATACAGAATTACAATTCCCTCAAGAACTATCCAAGTAATAAAAGATATACTGACCTAAGAACTACTATAAAACAGTGGGTTAATTGTTAAAAAAGTAAGAACTGAAATGTGTTTGCATTTAAAAATCATATTACATCAACATTCATAACTACCCAAAGTTATTGTGATTGCCATAACTGAAACAGTTTTAGCAGACGTGTTAAACCTGCTTGTGTGATCCATAAAATAGGAAAACTAAAGTGAGAAAACAGATATAGGTGCTTCTTTGCTGTAAGTTTTGCCTTCAGTAGACTTTTAATTCCCATGTGTAGCGTGTGTCCTTGGAACATAAGTCTTCATCAGATTGAATGAATGTGAATGTGTAGAATTTTCATTAAAACCTTGGGTTTTTTCCCTATGGTCTCTTGTAGTCAATTAAAAAGTGGAAAGAAAAGCAACAGCAAGAAAAAGAAAGAAACTTAAAGGAGAAAGAGAAATCAGAAAAAGTGCTCAAGGAAAGTTGGCTACAGCATGAAGAAGCTCAGAAGCAAAAAGCAGAAGAAGAAGAAAGAAAAAGAAAACAAGCAGCACTTGAAGTCTGGAAGAAACAGCAAGCAGTAGCATTTGCAACAGATCAAGCATCACAACTAAAACCAGAAGAGAAAGAGATGAAGCAACAAGAGCGCCAAAACCACGTGAAGTTACTGTTGGAAAGGAATACCTTGCAAAAAAAAGTAAAGGAGGAATTTGAAAAGCTTGAAAATGAGAAGAGAGAGGAAACTGAAAAGGAGGAAAGGAAAAAAGTTGCTGCACAAGAAATTTCTAAGTTTCAAGAGCGTGTGCGTAATTTCATCTCCATTTTTGCATGTTGTTTTAAATTTGCGGCTTCCTCCTACAGTATAATCAGTTAAACTCGTTTTAGAATCCATTTTCGTTCGTGTAAATTCATGTAAATCCATTACTGATTCACTTCAAATAACAGCATCTATTGCAGACAAACAGTATGAAACTTGATTTTAAACAAAGATGCTCCTTTTCTTCAATATCTAAATTCTACAGGATTACTCAAGCTCGTATTTCCTTATCCTTCTGGAAGTGGTTTTATTTCTTCAGTAAATAATTTACTTGGGAAAAACTGCTTGGGCTGTGTTGCCTAAGATGATGTCAGAGGACCTGAGTGTTGTATTCAGATAGGAGATAGAAAGAGTTGTTTGAATATCCTGTGGGTTTCAGTACCTGTTAGGTAAAGTCAGATCCCGTATCAAAGTACATGCAGTTACTGGAGAACTGATATTATTGTCAGTATTTACACTAAAGTTTTATAAACAGAATTTAAACTAGTAGGGTTTTTTTTCAAGCCACGTAACTATAATTTGTGCAGGACAAGCTATCATGTGTAGCTGCCCAGTGAAACTTTATTCTTTACTATTATGATAATTTCAAAACAAAAAAAGCTGTGAAATGGCTGCGTGTATATTTTTATATAATTTGTTTTACTTCCAAAGAGAAGTTTGCTTTTCCACTCATTATGTTTCAGGATCTGCATAAACCGGAGCTAAGGGTTTTACAGAAACACGCTAAAGAGACAGAGAAACAAGAAGAAGAAAGAAGATTGGCAAAGTTAAGAGAGAAGGTAACTTTTTGTTTGTTTTTACTGGAGATGTGTGTAGCTTGATGGTTTAAGCAGACTTTTTTTTCATTGATCTAAAAAGGAATTGTTTTCAGTTATCTAAATGGTGGATAAAGGAAAACAAAAAGTCATGCCTGTTATCAGGAGACAAAATTGCAGCAGGCATAGTTGTTCCTGTGTTTAAAAAAATGGGAAAAAATCCAGAGAATTTATGTATCTCATGGCACTATTTCACTGGGTAAGGCCTACAGGTCATAAAAGTGAGCTGCAATATGGGTGCTGGCTTTTTTTTCCCAAATGGTTTTCTGCCATTGGTTAAGTAAGTACGCTGGCTCCCAGAAGCATTTTGCATACACTGGGTTTTACAAGAGTTTAACCTTTAAATTGTTAAAATGTAATGACAGCAAGCAGCTGTTGCCACCCTTAGTTCTCACCTTTCTCCTGCTTCCTGTGGTAGTGTGGAGGGAAGTGTCCCTTTCTGGCTGGCTAGCCAGCTATGTTGTGTTTACTCTGCACCTGCTCCTACGATGAAGACCCAGTTAGCGTAATGGAACTCGTTTTGTGATGAACGAAAAAGACTTATTAATTTTGGTTGTTTGTTTCCCTCTGAGGTCGAGATTCGGGTCACCAGAGACCGATCCAGGTTGAACAGACCTGCCAAGGGCTGGGAAGAACGTAGGCAAGAGACGGCACTAGCAGCTGCAGAACCGCTGTTGCGCGTTCCTCAGAGGTGAGGGGGGGACCGACGGACGTGCAGCACGACGCAGGTGCACTTGTGTACTTCATGCCTTTTTGCTTTGTTGTCAGAGCTGTCCCGGCCTGGAGAGGAGGGTTGTAGCTGCGCGTCAGCCTGTCCCTGTCGCAGGACGAAGCAGCAGCCGGCGCTTCCCGGGAGCCGGCAGAGTTGGCTTGACCCATGACGTGTATTACCTCTGTATTTTGCCAGCGTCGAGTTTGGCACGCCGGCTCTCAGACCGGCCGGCTGTGATGTCCCTTGGCATTAAAAGCGCGTTTTCCCCGCAGCTGGTTGTGGTGGCCCCTTAAGCGTGGGGTCGTCACCCTGGCCCCCACCGCAGTGAACTGAGGCGCCCTTCCCTTTCTCCTTCGCCTTCCTCTTCCCTTTTCCCGCTCCTTTCCCCGCTCCTTCCCCTCCCCTTTCCCCGCCCCGGGGCGGGCGCCGCGGGTGACGCGATCCGGGCGCGCCGGGCGCGGGCAGCAGCGGCGAGATGGAGATGGCGGCGGCGGCCGCGCCATGCTCGGGGGAGCCGGAGCGGCTGGACT